>JAUTXW010004059.1:50000-607500 GCA_030620095.1 Kuschelorhynchus macadamiae
TAAATAAGAAAATTCACTAAATATGCATTGGGTTAAAATTTTTGGGTTGGAAAAAACAAAAATACACAAAATGGCAAGCGCCTTAATAAAGTCGCAAGGCGGTTCGAATCAGTAGAAAAATCAGGATATGTTCTGTTTATACAGCCACTTAATGAAGTGAGATTTTTTTATCAATCACCAAAAATTATAAGCCCCGCTTGACCTAAAAATCTAACCACTTATACAGTGTCATTTATTTAAATGCATGCCACCCCTGTGCATGCATTTTTGTATTGTGATAACAAAAAAAATTTATTTTGCAAAAATATTATACACTTTTGATAAAAACACAAGATAATTAGTTATTACTTCCCTAGTGAGATTTTTTCAGATCTTTACGTTTAAGGGTCCCTAGATGCCGGAAAACATGTTTTCTCAATTCCATCTGTCTGTAGGTATGTCTGTCCGTCAGTCTCTCTGTTCGCGGCATAGCTAAAAAACTACTTATCCAATTTCTTCAAATTTCAGTCTAAAATTAAGGGTCATGCATGCGAAAAATACAGGCAATATATATATATATATATATATATATATATATATATATATATATATATATATATATATAATTTGTTTCTTAAACCTTTTATTTATAATTACTTCGAAAATATTTCTTGGGTCTAGGTTTATGCATTGAAACAATAGTGGTTATATTTCGCTCGACGTTTCGCTTTTGATTAAAAGCATTTTCAAGAGCATTTATTTTAGCTAAAAAGAGAAAAAAAAAAACAATATCAGGTCGATACAAACTGGTTTGTTAAAATTGCCGTTTTGTCAATTATAAAAACATTGATAAAGTAAAATTCTTCATTAATCCTAAAACATTTAGCAGCAGAACACTTTTCCAAAATGACTTTCACAATTTTACACATTAAAAAATATTAAAAAACTTATTTACATTATTGACGAAAAAAAAACAAAAACATTTGTACAATTTGGTTTAAAGCCGTTAATTAAAAATAGGTAACCTACCTTGGAAAACAAAGCTTCATTTTTAACTCTATTATATTTAAGGCACCTATAGTATCAGCATCATAATGACTAGGTCGGTTTTGGGTGACATTACTTGATCTTAATAATTGTAAAATGATACTGATATACAAGAAACGGTACAAAGTGATGGCGATAAGACAAGAAATTTTTATTATTTTGTTAGTTTTTTTTATAGGGATTGGAAGCTAATGTTATTATTTATACCAGGGCTACTATTTTCCACTTATGGTTAGAATATACGGGTGATGTTGACTGAGTACTATAGTTACGTTATTAAATTAAATTATAATAGATTTGACTTAAATTATTTATGTCTTGCTTATCGTTGACAGCGTTTGGTTCTTTCTTTATGTGGAACATCTCTTTTATAGCTAATTTATGATAGTTTGACTCCTGGCACAGAATTTCAGTCTCTACAAATCCAAACTCATGTTTTTCATTTTTTTCGTGCTTGTGCAGAGCAGTCGAAGCATTTTTTGTGTATTTGTGACCATTGAGACGGTTTTCTAAATATTGCGTTGTCATACCAATGTATTTTTTTGGACAGTTTATACACGGCACAGAATAAACAACATTAGATTTCTTTTTCTTGGGTATTTCGCTTTTTTAGAAGAATGAATAAAAGAAATCTAATGTTGTTTATTCTGTGCCGTGTATAAACTGTCCAAAAAAATACATTGGTATGACAACGCAATATTTAGAAAACCGTCTCAATGGTCACAAATACACAAAAAATGCTTCGACTGCTCTGCACAAGCACGAAAAAAATGAAAAACATGAGTTTGGATTTGTAGAGACTGAAATTCTGTGCCAGGAGTCAAACTATCATAAATTAGCTATAAAAGAGATGTTCCACATAAAGAAAGAACCAAACGCTGTCAACGATAAGCAAGACATAAATAATTTAAGTCAAATCTATTATAATTTAATTTAATAACGTAACTATAGTACTCAGTCAACATCACCCGTATATTCTAACCATAAGTGGAAAATAGTAGCCCTGGTATAAATAATAACATTAGCTTCCAATCCCTATAAAAAAAACTAACAAAATAATAAAAATTTCTTGTCTTATCGCCATCACTTTGTACCGTTTCTTGTATATCAGTATCATTTTACAATTATTAAGATCAAGTAATGTCACCCAAAACCGACCTAGACATTATGATGCTGATACTATAGGTGCCTTAAATATAATAGAGTTAAAAATGAAGCTTTGTTTTCCAAGGTAGGTTACCTATTTTTAATTAACGGCTTTAAACCAAATTGTACTAATTTTTTTGTTTTTTTTCGTAAATAATGTAAATAAGTTTTTTAATATTTTTTTTGTGTAAAATTGTGAAAGTCATTTTGGAAAAGTGTTCTGCTGCTAAATGTTTTAGGATTAATGAAGAATTTTACTTTATCAATGTTTTTATAATTGACAAAACGGCAATTTTAACAAACCAGTTTGTATCGACCTGATATTGTTTTTTTTTTCTCTTTTTAGCTAAAATAAATGCTCTTGAAAATGCTTTTAATCAAAAGCGAAACGTCGAGCGAAATATAACCACTATTGTTTCAATGCATAAACCTAGACCCAAGAAATATTTTCGAAGTAATTATATATATATATATATATATATATATATATATATGTATATATAATATATAAATTTTTAAATTAAAATTCACTGGCTAATATCCAGGAGCCAGTGGCAAAAGCTCTGAGAAATCGGTATAAGGAATGTACAGAAACTTGTGCATGAAAAAAAACATAATTTACTTCCGAAGAAGATTAAGAAATGTTTTAATATTATAGACTAAAAAATATCATCATCACTTAAAAAGTCCTCATCTTCTGAGTCGTCCTCAAATGGCGCAATGATCATTGGTGCTATTTCGACATCTAGAACTCGTTCTCGACTCCACCAATCCCATATTAATTTCTCCGTATGTTCCACAGATTTCTTCCAATACTCCGGCGTAATATAATTTAATGAATCTTGCCAAACAATTTGCACTTCATCTGATGTAAGACCATCGTTCGCGTGTTTTTCGTAATATGATTTTGCCCCAGCCCATATTAATTCTATTGCGTTAAACTGGCAATGGTATGGCGGCAGTTGTAAAACCTCATGTCCATTTTCACGTAATATTTCATCTACGGCATATATTGTTGGTTTTTTAATAGATTTTGCCATTAAAAGAAGTTCTAGTTTCAGCATATTGGGTAAAGGATTTTGTTTTTGTTTTATTAGCCAGTCATAAATATCACTTTTCTGCGACTTTCCAGGATGAAGTAGGTTGTTTATTTAAGATTCTTGAATGATAAGATGCATTGTCCAGAATGATTAAAGATGGAGCATCTAAATTTGGAATCAGTTGTTCTTTTAACCACTTTTCAAACAGTTCACGGTTCATATTATCATGGTAGTCCATACTTTTGGATGTTGAAGAAAACAGTGAACTTGCATCTGGGAGAAATCCTGTTGAAGAACCTGCATGCAAAATGATGAACCGTTTTCCCGTGCCACATCCCTTTTTTCTCTTGAAACTTTTTACAGACTCGTCCTGCCAAGATTTCGAACCACTTCCATTAGAAAATATCCAAGTCTCGTCTAAAAATTCCACTTTTCTAAATTTTGAATTAACATTTTCCGTGTATTTCTTTAAAAACTGGATACGCTGGCTTGCTATATGTGGCAACTCGCATAAAAATCTTCGATTACAGTTCTTTTTATATCGAAAACCCAACATTTTTATTAATTTTGACAACGATTTTAGTCTAATTTCCAATATGCCTCGATTTTTTAAAGCTTCTTTTAAAACTTGAAAGGTTATATTAGTTTTTGATGTGTATAAATCGTAAATTGCATTACGAACTTCCATTTTTACATTGTCACTTAAGTCTTCTGTCTTTGGCTTTTTTCGTGTACATTTCTTAATCTTCTTCGGTAGTACATTATGCTTTTTTTCATGCACAATTTTCTGCACAGTCCTTATACCGATTCCCAGAGCTTTTGCTACTGTCTCCTGGATATTGGCCGGTGAATTTTCATTTTCGTAATATTTTATTAGATTTAATATCATTTTATTCGCTTTGGATGCAAAAAACCCGAAAATTGTTTTCTATTACTCATTTTGTCACTAACTTGTCAATCTGACTTTGAAGTGACATCGCTCAAAGATTTTTGCAACTGCTGTTTATCCTCTGGATTTTATGCGGAGGATATGATTACACGTAATAAAAGAAAAACAAACTTAAAAAGTTTGTCGTTGATAAATCGTATGACCCGAACGATAACACTGCTTTTGACTATACAGTGCTTTTTTGAAAATGTTGCCTTTTTAGGCACCCGTCGCGCGTCGTATCCCAGCATCGAGAAAGATTAAAAAAGGAGATGTCATTGTCGTTTATCACTACAAAAATAAGCTTCCGAATTATATTTACGAAGGTAACGTGTTTTGAGCGCTATGATATATATATATATATATATATATATATATATATATATATATATATATATATATATATATATATATATATATATATATATATTATATATATATATATATATATATATATATATATTATATATTATATATATATATATATATATATATGTATATATTATATATATATATATATATATATATATATATATATATATATATATATATATATATATATATATATATATATATATATATATATATATATATATATATATATATATATATATATATATATATATATATATATATATATATATATATATATATATATATATATATATATATATATATATATATATATATATATATATATATATATATATATATATATATATATATATATATATATATATATATATATATATATATATATATATATATATATATATATATATATATATATATATATATATATATATATATATATATATATATATATATATATATATATATATATTGCCTATTAGGTCTTATGAGATACTTTTGTATCGGAATAATTTTAGGCAGTTCGATAACTTTTTTTTAATTTTTGATGGTGGATTTTATATTAAATTTATGGAAAAAGAGCCGTAATAATTTAAAATAATTAAGAGAATTCTGACAAAAGAAAAATAGATTGCCCAACCATTTTTATAGGGTAGTCAATGGTTTTTTGCCTATGTTTTATGCACGCCACGTGGGTAGTGAGCTTTAAAAAATGTATTCAGGTGGGCCAAGTGGGAGCTGCTAGCGAAGCCGAAAAAAACTTCTTCTTTTGAGTATATAGATAATAGAAGTTAATATATTTATTAATTTGTAATTTACTAATTAATAACTTTTATGTGCTAACAAATTCAATTTTTTCTATAGAAACTAAGACAAAACAGTGCAGTAGGCAACGACCCAGAATCGTTCTGTTTACAAAACAAAGAGAAAGGCTATATCCCCAAAGGCATTGAGGTCATTGGTCTGACTAAAAAGTATGGACAAAGAAAAGTCGTCGATAACTTGTCCATGGATATTGATCAGAACCGGATAACCGTCCTGCTTGGGCACAACGGCGCAGGGAAATCTACTACCATGGGAATGATAACCGGTACAAGCCTTTAATTACTTTTATTATTTGAAAACTTATTTTGGAATGTATATACTGTGTTGTGTGCATTAGTTATGGGTTTTAAATAATTGTTTTTGGTTTGCTTGTATGTGCTTAACAAACCGTAGTTTTAATTATTTTGAGAGAGATAATATTCGTTCAGTGGTCGGATTTTCGGCTACGGATGCCGAGACAGGGTTCGGCCCAGCTTGAAAAACTTGGAAAACCTTTAAATTTAATGGAATTCTCTCATTTTTATCGTATGGAATTTTTTTAATAGTTAACTTTAAGTAAAACTTGACTTGATAAATTTTTTTTCCTCGATAAGTAATGCAAAATGACAATAGAAAAGTTAGACACGTGATTTGTCTTAATTGTCAAATTTGACATTTTCTCAAATGCAAATATCTACCTTTTTTCTCAAAGGAAAAAATTGTTTATTTTTTGATTTTATAGTCATATGCAAAATTGCAGCGCTATCAGTTGATCAATCAAGTGTTTCTAATTTTTTTTTACTTTTTTACTTTGCCGAATGCAAACAAACATGAATTAAACTATTTGTGTTTTGATAAATTCGTCAACTAAATGCATTTTGTTGATGAAAACGTAAATTAGTCCAAGTCCAACTTGCAAATGTGCAAATGTGCAAATTTTATGTAGTTTTTACAATTTAATGTAAAATATTTTTAAATTGGTTTGGTGTTTATTAAAAAATGTGTACATATAATCAATTCTCAAATAGCAACTATAAACTTGAGCAATATGATATAATAATAATCCTCAAGGATTTATCATTGTATGTAGGAAGACAATTTAACATCAATAAGGTACATAATTAAGCATTTAGAAATAATATACGTAACTACGTAACATGTAGAATTTTCCGTCGCAAAACTAACTAAATTTAAGAAATCTAGCTACAAATTTTCAACATAAAAATAATTGGTTTTTTTATCTATATCCATTTTTAATTTTTTTTTTGAAATATTGTTTTAACGAAAGTTTAAGGAACAAAACCAACATGGTCGGGCCGATATCTAATCTACAAATCAGGACATCATATTACTCAAAAAAAAAAATCAGTGTGAACAGGTTTAGCTTAGGGGGTAATTAAATTAAGTAGCCCGGATTATAGAAATGAAGCTATCAAAAAGGCAAAACAAGCTCTCGAACAAAACTCTTATCCAAAAAAATTAGTTGACTCAATATTTAAAATTAAACTTGAAACACATTTAAAAACACCAAATAATAAAGATCGGAACTCTGCAAATTTCTTATCACTACCTTATATTTCAGGATTATCAAATAATTTTCAAAAGTTTTTGAAAGAATACGATCTTAAGGTTTGCCACAAAGGCTACAATTTGTTCAATAATAACTACAGCAAACTAAAAAGTCAAATTCCTATAAGAAAAAGATCTAATGTAATATATCAAATTCCATACAAAGACTCTCCTGTTTATATAGGCCAGAGGAGTCAGTATCTCCAAAATAGGTAGTTAGAAACTAACTAATATGTATAATAAGTTTGAATTCATCAATGTGGTTTTGCTATTAAAACAAAAACATACTCTGAAGGAGACACACATTTAGTTGCACCAACTCATCATTCTGGTTATTTAAAATTGTAAAAATTAAATTAAAAACATGTCTATATATATAGTTTCAAAATTTCTTGGGGTAAAGGTCTCAGGGCTGAAGGAAAACTCGTTTTTTACATACGCCGAGCTTTCGAATATTTATTGCTTGCTTTTTCAAGGCTACAATATAAAACAGAATTTTACAATATTGTGTATGTTAATATGGGAATTCTTTATTATTTACGAAAATAAAAATTAAAAGGGTGAAAAATTGTTTGAGAAAATTTTTTTCTACAAAAATGTTTTGTTCCTTAAACTTTCATCAAAACAATATTTCAAAAAAAAATTAAAAATGGATATAGATAACATAAAAATAACATAAAAATAATTATTTTTATGTTGGAAATGTGTAGCTAGATTTCTTAAATTTAGTTAGTTGGGACGGAAAATTCTACATGTTACGTAGTTGCGTATATTATTTCTAAATGGTTAATTATGTACCTTATTGATGTTAAATTGCCTGCCTATATACAATGATAAATGCTTGAGGATGATTATTATATCATATTGCTCAAGTTTATAGTTGTTATTTGATAATTGATTGTTTGTACACATTTTTTAAACTTTGAATGAGATTTTATATAGGACTTACGTACAAAGGGAGTTTATATGCATGGCTTCTTTGTGAAACATTCAAATTTTCCAATTCTACTCTCCAGGATTACATATTAGGTATTTTTATTAGTATTCATTCTATATGTTTCCGCTTTAACTTGAAAAATGGCATAATACATTTCCAAAAGCTCAGCGTTTGTAATGAGTTTTACTCCAGCCCTGAGACCGTTATCCCAAGAAATTTTGAAACTATATATGTAGAGGGTTTCCGAACTACGGTACGTAACTCCAGGAGGTGATTCCTTAGGTCATTTTAAGAAAAAAAAGTTTCTATGAACATGTTTCCGAAGTTTTCCCGTTTCTGAGATACAGCCTGTTAATGTTTTAAAAAAAATCGTTTTTTTAAAACATATATATATATATATATATATATATACAATGTGTCCCAAATTTGGCTTACATGCATTGCTATCTCGTAAACCGCTATAGCTACAGGGTGGGTTAAATTAGGAAAGTTTTAGAGAATTTTATTACAAATTTGATGACGTTTTGAAGTTTAGGATATCTTTTGTGGTTTTCAAGATAATTGGGAAAAATCAAAATGGTGCATTTTCAACTTTTGCCCGTAGCTTCTAAACGACTCGTATTATGGTTTTATGGTTTAAACATTATTAGGTCACTTTTATTAGAGGAACATTATGCAGGTAAAACGAAGTTTCTAGCTTCAATTGTTTTTGAGATATTGGCATCAACTTTTTATTTTCTTACCGACGCCATATTGGATTATTGTATTTTTGGAAAGATCTTTTTAAGAGCTTTCCAATGATGTATAACAAGGTAAGATTATTATTTTTCTTGAGCTCTAAAAACCAAAATAATTGTTTTTTTTTAAGTAGGCTTTGATTACGCATGGCGGCCATAATGAAACAAAAGAATGCCGTATGTCAACAATCATTTTGTGTTCCTGAATAGTACTTGTTATCATTTTCTCATTGTGCCGAGTTTTTACAAAGTTTATTTGAGTTTCTTATACTACTTAAAATGGAGGGTAATTATTCCAACGAAGAGAATTTGGATATGATAGAACTTTATTTTAAAGCAAATAGAAATACACAAGCAGCTGCGCGTTCATACGAAGAACAATTTCCAGACCGACATCAACCAAGCCAAAGGCATTTCAGATTTCTAGTTGTAAACTTGTTAGCTTAGGGTAAAAATATTAATTCAACCATCGATGTTTCAGATTTTCAACTAAGATATTATACTAACAGTGAATACCTAGTGACTAAAATGTAACTATCACACTATTGAAAATACCTAAACTAAATTTAAATTAACACATAAAAAAAATATAAGTTACACCACATGCCTCCCTCCATTTTCCACACATTTTTGACATTTCTCCAATACCTTCCGTGTAACCCTTCTTAAGGTGTTCCTGTTAATATTAGCAAAAACATCTCGGACTCTGTCTTCTAGCTCTCTGAGACTTTCTGGCGGAGAAAATTCGTAGACCTCATTTTTTGCGTATCCCCATAAATAAAAATCGGGAGGAGTAATATCCGGTGACCTTGCCGGCCAAGCAACAGGGTCATTATTAGCGATAATATTTTCCCCGAAAGTATTTCTGAGGACCGCCATCACCTCTCTGGTACCGTGAGCCGGACAGCCATCTTGTTGGAACCAAATATTTTGCAGGTCGTTTGGGGGAACAGAATTTATAACTTCTGGAATAATTTGTTCCCGTAATAGTTGCAAATATCTGTTACCCGATAAATTTTCTTGGAAAATGAACGGCCCAATCAAACGGTTATCTAAAATACAAATTGTTATGAGTGATTTAAAGCAGAAGTGCATTGTTTGGAATTACCTATAATGCCACACCACACATTGAACCCAAATTTTGTTTGTAAACGTTTTTCTTCTAAATTATGAGGATTCTCGGTGCCCCAGTAATGAGTATTATGTTTATTGAAAATTCCACAGTTTGTAAATCGTGTTTCATCTGTCCAAAGTACTTTAGAATGAAAGTTGGGTATTTGCTGGCATTTGTTGATGAACCATTCACTAAACGTGATTCTTCTAGCAAAATCATTTACCTGAAGACCCTGTACAATAGTAGGTTTATAGGGATGAAAGTGAAGTTTTTTCAAGACTCGTTGGACGGTTGATTTGGGAATTGCCGTTTGTTCTTCAATCTTTCTTACTGAGGTTGTTGGGTTGTCCCTGACACTTTCTATTATAGCTGCATTTCTTGCTTCATTATCTATTGAATAGGTCTTTGGTTTCGGTTTCAAAAAAGACCCGTAGGCTAACAGGTTAACAATTAGAAATCTGAAATGCCTTTGGCTTGGTTGATGTCGGTCTGGAAATTGTTTTTCGTATGAACGCGCAGCTGCTTGTGTATTTCTATTTGCTTTAAAATAAAGTTCTATCATATCCAAATTCTCTTCGTTGGAATAATTACTCTCCATTTTAAGTAGTATAAGAAACTCAAATAAACTTTGTAAAAACTCGGCACAATGAGAAAATGATAACAAGTACTATTCAGGAACACAAAATGATTGTTGACATGCGGCATTCTTTTGTTTCATTATGGCCGCCATGCGTAATCAAAGCCTACTTAAAAAAAACAATTATTTTGGTTTTTAGAGCTCAAGAAAAATAATAATCTTACCTTGTTATACATCATTGGAAAGCTCTTAAAAAGATCTTTCCAAAAATACAATAATCCAATATGGCGTCGGTAAGAAAATAAAAAGTTGATGCCAATATCTCAAAAACAATTGAAGCTAGAAACTTCGTTTTACCTGCATAATGTTCCTCTAATAAAAGTGCCCTAATAATGTATAAACCATAAAACCATAATACGAGTCGTTTAGAAGCTACGGGCAAAAGTTGAAAATGCACCATTTTGATTTTTCCCAATTATCTTGAAAACCACAAAAGATATCCTAAACTTCAAAACGTCATCAAATTTGTAATAAAATTCTCTAAAACTTTCCTAATTTAACCCACCCTGTAGCTATAGCGGTTTACGAGATAGCAATGCATGTAAGCCAAATTTGGGACACATTGTATATATATATATATATATATATATATATATATATATATATATATATATATATATATATATATATATATATATATATATATATATATATATATATATATATATATATATATATATATATGTACATATATATGTACATATATATATGTGTATAATATATATGTATATATATATATATATATATATATATATATATATATACATATATATGTGTATAATATATATATATATATATATATATATATATATATATATATATATATATATATATATATATATATATATATATATATATATATATATATATATATATATATATATATATATATATATATATATATATATATATATATATATATATATATATATATATATATTATATATATGCATATATTTGCATATATATATATATATATATATATATATATATATATATATTATATATATGCATATATTTGCATATATATATATATATATAAATTATCTGTTCAGGGATCATGTAAACTATAAATAGATGTTAGAGATAGGTTTCCTAATATTAAGTTAGTTACTTATGCCTTACTGAGATATCCATTAAAAAAAATTAAGAGTTATTTTACTTTCACATTCTTCGTGTTGCCTTTGTAACGCTAAGAACAGAGTGCCATATCAGTTATACATCTGTGTTGAGACTTGTAATCAAGTTTTTCTGAAATAAGAAATATAGTTTCTCTTTTGTTTAAAATCGAAAACCTGGAATGTAACAGATATACCTTGGAAAACCCGGAGAAAAGTCATGGAATTTTACTTTCAATATGAAGTCCGAACCCTGCGAGTTCGTGGATTCGATGTTCACCTCACACTAAGTTTTTAGCGAGCTGTATAGGCAAGCGTAAAATGTATCTACATCATGCGTCAAGTGAATAGGTACTTTAGTTGAGGTTCTGGATAGGGGAAGTTTGTGCAGAGGCACACTTTTTAGTCGGTAGTTTACTTCATAAAGACGAAAGGTTGACCTGTTTCCCTAGAGTTGACAGCTCAAGGGTGGGGCCGGGCCAGAGGTCGAAAAATTAACCAAAGATCTTCATTTGGACCACATATTTAGTCTACATGAAAACAATGTCACCCCTAGTTTACATGTAAGTATGTGTAAGTGAAGTATCTGTGAATCACTGTTCGCTTTATGTAAAGGTATTTTCTCAAGTTTAAGGTTAATTTATAATAGAAAGTCTCGATGTGTATTACCTCCGTGTGCTTCTATTCGCAGTTTTACACGTCTTGCTGATATTCCGCATCGGCCAAGACAAAGTTCTGCGATGTCTGGATCATACGAGAATACAAGGAAAGCATGCTGAAAGGTAAGTAGCATAGGTAAGTACCTATCAAATATTATATTTTCTTGTTAATAAAAAAATATATGGTTATGGGCATTTTAATAATATAATTTTTGTTTTTTAATTAATGTGAATGTTATATATATAAACCTTTTAGCATTTTTATATACATTTTCAGATTCTGTATTGACGATTTCCTTAAGGAATAAAAAAATATGTAGTTTTGTATAGAATTCTTGTTATTGTTGTGTCAAGTCTTTTTTAACCTGTACTTACTTTTTAGATAATTTTTGAAAATACTCAATTTATCACACCATTGATATTTATATATTAACATTACATTTATTATTTAAAAAGAAAATTATTATGGGTTTTTCGCCACACAAAATAAGAAAAACGTCCGGAAAGCTAGATATTTTACAGTCCTGTTCCTCGGGTACAGTGGACCCAGAACTCAAGAATACAATTTAAAATTAAAAGGTACTAATTATATATTATTCTTAAAATGTATTAGTTTTTGTGGTGCGAAGAACCCATACCTCATAATTTTCTTTTCAAATCATGAATCCCCCACGACAATTTCGTAATTATTACATTTATTATGGAGTGTTGTTTTGACCTTCTTCGACAACAAGGGATACATTTTTTCAATATTTTGAAATAATTTTATCACTAGAAGTGTTGATCTCAACGTTTTAACTCGTTGGCTCAGTGCAAGTGAAAGGGGTGTTAACTGTTTGAAGTGTGACATTTTGATACATTAAGGACAGGTATTTTTTAACTAAATAGTTGAACTAGAGTTCTATTTTGTAACTACATTTTTTTAATCTGCATGTAGTGTTGCCAATTGTTGTATTTATGTTTCAATGTCTACCAATATAACTTATATTGAAAAATTTTGTTAGCGACTGAAGTGAATTTGTATTCTTATTATTTTTATTAATTTATAACTTCATTAAAATTAATAGTGTTTTTATTTTTACATGTGTATCAAAATATAATAAAATATTGTCTACTTTCTTATTTTTTTTATATAATTTATATGATGAATAGATAACCCTAACTCTTTATGGTTTTCAAACTGGCTTTAATTGTAATCTATCTAATACTAGATATATTATTGGAATAAGTTGTTAAGTTAATTAAAAGAAATTTACAATTTTCGAGTTCGTTGATCTTGTTAATTATTAACTGCCTAAAATTTAACGGAGTTGTTAAAGGGAAAATGGACATTAATTACACATGTCATATGACATGTCGACAAATCCTAAGACGTGTTACATTACTGACATCATACTTCATAAAATTAATAAGAATTACATTATATTAATTAACAATATCACTGTTCTTTAGTCTAATAACACTGGCCAACAGTGTTGTAACACAAATCAGAATAGCATAATCTAATAGAATAGACCTATCCAAATACGAAAATGACAAATAGAAAGTTGTAGCACGTAAAGTTTTCTTGTTAGAGTTTTAGAACCATATCGAATGTTACGATACTTAAAATGATTTCAGAAAATTGTTAACCCTGTTTATTGACTATGTTTACAGTTTTCGCCTATTAAACATACCATACATGTAAGAGAAAAGCAAACGAGAAAAATATTAACTTAAAACTTAAACTTTATTTTTTCAGTTTGAGGTGTCCTATCTTCTCTTTAAAAACCAACAGTAGTCACCCATCATGGCTGAATCCCATCGTCCTTGGTACGAATTTCCATTGTTCTGATATCTTGGTGAAACCTTTCACCCTGCTCATCACTAACAGCTCCCAAATTTTTAGGAAAAAATGACAGATGGGAATGGAGGAAGTGAATTTTTAATAACATTCTGGCACCAAGCGCTTTATAGACATCTAAGAGTTCATTAACTAATTGTTCTTAATTTTCATTCATATTGTTGCCTAAAAATCCTCTTACTACATTAACAAATGAATTCCATGCTCTGTGTTCCTGCCTGGTAAGTTTTTCCGTAAAATTGACATCGTCCAGCAATTTTCTGATTTGTGGCCCAATAAGACTTGTCTTAGGTATTTAAATCCATCACCATCTTTATTCAAAGCCTTCACAAAGTTTTTCATCAGCCCAAGTTTAATGTAAAGAGGAAATTTTTGTTACATAATGCTGATTTATTGCACGACTGTCCCATAAACAAAGAAAATAGCAATATTTTGTAAATCCCCCCTGAAGTCCCACTAAAATCGCTATAACTTTTTAAGTTTCCACATATCTGCCATTTATACCTATTGTAGTTTATTTAATCCAAAATCGTGCGCATATTTTCATAATTTTCTTTCATTGCAACTGAACGGGCAACTGGTATAGAGGGTTTTAAACTTCCATTATGCAATAACACAGCTTTTAAGCTATATTTAGATGAGTCTATGAATAAGCGTCACTCACGGGGAGAATGTTCAATATCAAGTTCCTGCATTAAACTGTTTATATGTGTGGAATTCAGAAAACATAGCATTTCTTTTTCTGAAATTCGTAATTTTTGTTTCTTTGGCCAATAGGTTCCATTCCTTAAGACGGGAACCCAGAAGTTCTGACTATTGCTTGGATAACCCTAAATCACGCACTAAATTATTTAATTCGCTTTGAACAATCAAATGTGGCTCGCCGGAACTGGGACTTGTGATAAAAGTGGGATCGGTGCACTGTTCTTCTGAGCTGCCTGATGATGCGTTATCTCCATTATCTCCCAAATCAATAGCTTGCCAATTTAAAGGCGCAATCGGCACTGGCAAATTTGCATTATGAGGAACAGGTCGAATGGCAGATTGCAAATTTGGATATTCTATATTGTGTTTTCCCTTTTTGGAATAACCTTCAGTCTTTGTCAGGTAAAAATAACAATCGTCAGAATGATTGGTGGGTTCTCGCCATACCATTGGAACTGCAAAAGGCATACTTTTTCTCTTTCCCTTCATCCACTGCACCAATGATACACTACAACTAACACAGCACACATGGGGAGCCCACCGCTTATCTTGATCCCCAATTAACACACCAAAATATTTAAAGTAGGCTTTTTTTACGTTTTCGGAAAATGGCCTGGCTTATGATTTCACCAGAAATTCTCTACAAATATAACAAAACTTGTCAGGAGAAATTCTGCAACTTCGGCGCGTTTGACTCGACATTCTCGTCTTCACCTATACTTGCTTATCGATACACAGAGAATCACTCAATTCGAAACTAAACAGAAGTTATGTTTATCGTTTATTTTATGTCTAATGTTGTAAACCACCCAGTCTCGGTAATTTTTCTATTGTAAAATGGACCCATTTTAGCCGCCCCACAATAAAAAGGTTCTAACTAGGCTATTAAAAAATGATACGTATTAGGGCTTTCCGAATATTTTTTTAATTATTGTCGGCCAGTGTAATTGTTTAATATAATTGGTAGGGGTAGGGTAAAAAAATTATAAAAATGACAAAAGTAATTTTCATTTCAAAGCTAATTTTTTCGCATTTTTAAACACCGAAATATTTATAGAAAATAGTAAATAAAACAGTATTTACGTTTACGTTTAAATTCTAACTCAAGAAATATACATTGCTATACCAATGCCTATTTACATCGCAATATATTTGAGGTTCGATTGTTCCTCCTTTATTGACCACCTGTCACTCTTTTTAATTAGAAACATGGCGCGGAAAATTTGAAAATAGAAAAAATAAGGCTAGACGTGTCTGAGTTGTCGCCATGTATGTGAAGACAGTTTTAGTATTTACTTTTCAATTGATGGTTTATGAAACGCCTTGTCTAATTTATTAATGTGGAAATGCGACAAAAAATGCCACGATTACTTTAATTAGATTACAAAAATATTATTTTAGGAATGATAAAGAAAAATAGCGGTCACATTATTATGAATGGAAAGGAAATCCTATCGAGATCGGATATTACCGATTCCATTGGCCTTTGTCCTCAGCAGAATTTGTTTTTCCCTGATTTGACGGTTGGAGAACATCTAAAATTTTTTGCCATGGTAAGACATTTATTTATCCTTAACGTATGGAACGAAAGTTTTGAGAAAACGTTTAAAAAGCGTTTTTATTAATTTTACAATTCTCAACTTCAAATTGAAAATAATGGATTGATACTATACGTCAATCACTAGAACCTGAATTCATGTAATTGCTACCGGGGCTTTTTATTAGATAGCCCATAATTTCGGTAATATTCGTGCCATGCTCATCTGGACGATGATTATGTCCATTTCCCGTCCTTCAGGAAATATTGTAGCACGCAATTGCTCTTCGTTAGGCGACCAAAATGATTCCGACCTTGGGGAAGGTTAGGAGGGTTATCTTGTTTAGATTTTTGATTGGGATGGGTTGCGGGATTTCTACTTTTCCTTCCCTTGGACTGGTGTTTGTTTCCCTACCAACATTCCTTCCGAAATTTGTTCTCAAATCTCTGATGTAATCCAATTAGGTATAGAAACCTTTATTCCATATTATATTAAGACTTCAAAACCTCCCAAAAATAAACCTTGGTTTTCAAAATCCTGCGATAATGCCAGACTAGAGAAAATCCATACTCATAACAGTTTTCTTAAGAACCCTACTTCAGAAAATCTACAGGCTATAAACAAGGCACGAAATCATTACAATCACATAATTTTCGAAGCCAAAATGGTTGCCAATCCTTTTCGTCGCTTGCCAAAAATATTAATCAAAACTTCTGCGTAGGCTCCTTTCCACCCCTAACGTCTCGTCATAAAATCGTCTCCACGTATGAAGCAAAAGCTGAGTTTTTTGCGAAACAATTCGCCGCAAATTCTACTTTAATCCCTTCTCGTCACTTCCCCCTTTCATCACTACCAGCTTTGCCATACAGTATGTACGAAATTACCTTCAGGGTTAAAAAGGTACGACGTATTCCTAAAACACTTAATACCAAAAAGTCCTCTGCTCTTGATGGTATTCCCGCCACAGTCCTAAAAAAATGCGCTTCTGAATTGAAGCGTTATTCCAAATCCCCTATGACAAGGGCATTTTTCTTAAAAGCTGGAAATCTACTCGTGTACAGCCTGTGCTCAAAAAGAAATACAAAAGTCTTTCTTCTAACTAAAGACTCATATCCTTCCTCCCAATGATGAGTAAGCCAGTGGAGAAGTATATCAATAATGATCTTTTAAAGTTACCTTGAAAGGTATAAACTTATACACGACAGGCAATAGGGCTTCCGACACCAAAGATCCACAGCAAATCTTCTTACATTAGTAAACCACAACATCGAATTTCTCGGAGCCAGGGAGACAAGAGCATCTACATGCATCCCTTGACGGTCCAACTGCAAAGACCAAGAACCTCACACTTTGTTCGGTTTTTTATTCCCAGAGTATCCAGATTATGGAATGTGTTACCAGCAGATGTCTTTACTTTTCCTAATCTCTATTTTTAAATCCCGCATCACTAAACTTTCCCTGTCTGTTTTTAAAACAACCATAGTACCTAGTACGTGGTCTGCTCATAGATAAAAAAAAGGTATAAAATTGAAGTTGTTTTGTCTTAACCAAACTTCGGTAGCTCTGTCATAATGAAACGAAGCCAAATCTGACCAGAAGATGATTTATTTATTTATGAATTTAGTCAACTTTGGTAGGCGTCTACTAACAGCTTCCTCTCGCACTCGCTGGGCAAGAGACCTTTTTGGCGAATTGGTCTTTTGCTTTAAATTTTAGTCTGTCTGGGAAGTTTTGATAGTCGGAAGTGTAAAAGTCACCGTTTCTTATGAAATTATTTAGGTTTTAGGCTCTGCAGCACCTGGGTATTCATTCTATCGGGTTGGGCCTGGGTGTACTTAGGGCTTTTTCGCCTTAGTCGATACGTTACGATATTAAGGGTCAAAAATCTCAACGTTGCATGTGACCCCCATACAAGTAAGTTAATTAATAAGTTTGTATGACATTTTTTATTAACAAAACTCGATAATGACGTATCCATGACAACTCAAGCCGACTTGATTTATTAGTACAAAAATTCAATAGAAAACTTTTCCTCAAAACTCTCGTTTCATAGATTATTCGATAACTATAAAAATTCTTTAGTGTATATCTTCTGTTTTCTCAGTTTTAAAATGTTGTATGTATTTCTTCTTTCAGTTAAAAGGCCAAACGTGTGCAGATGCCGAACGAGAACTAAACGAACTTTTAGTGCCCTTGAATCTCAAAGAGAAGAAGAACGAATCGGCTCACAGTCTGTCTGGAGGAATGAAGAGAAAGTTGTGTCTTGGAATGGCAGTTATTGGCGGTTCAAAGGTACTATTGCCATTGTTGTTCAGTTTTGAATTTACCTACACACAGGGTGATTCTTAAATAAGTACTGAACATTTCATAGGACCAAAAATATGAAGAGACAAAGTTTATATAAACAGTCGGTTAAATTAATTATTATTTTGGTATTGTGTATCAAATGCGTTAATATCACGTTGACGTTGAAATTCTTAAATCGCTCATTATGTTATTCGACTGGTAAATGTGTAATCAAAGTCAAACTACTGACCCAAAGGGGGTGAATTTTTTTTGACTCTATATTTCGGAAAAGCTTCGGGATATTTCAATAAATTTTCATAATGTGGCATTAAAATACATTTTAAAAAATAAAATGTAATTTTTGCAGTGCAGTTAGTTTAGAGCCAAAAAGTCATGTTTAAGAAAAATTTCAATATTTATTTATTTTTTCAGAAATTGAAAAATTTTTAAACTCCATAAGACTTTTTTGCTTAAAATGGCCAATTACTTTGTATGTTAAGGCCAAAATAATACGTTACTGAGTTTATTTAAATAAAATAGTTTATTTTCCTGAATTAATAATTAAAATCGACCACATTTGTCATATTTTGTTGGTATTCTGAAAAAAAAAGAGTTAAAAACTGTTTCAGTGCACTTCCTTGACATCATTACTATAAGATTCAAACTTACACAACACGTGGAAAATAATTGCTTAGTAAATCATATTTTTACTATTACAGAGTCGCTGGTATTTATTCAACCATAAACATATTAATAGGGAGACCCGACATTTTGTGCTGTTTCATTGAATTGAATTGATTAAAGTATATAAATATGTACTGCAAGTAAGTGCGACAAAGAAAAAAAAATATATTTTTATCGGACCCCACAAATGGCAACGCTGTAAAGTTATAATGACAGACTTCTTTTCTTCTTGCAGTTTACATATAACATGTCAATGGCCATAAGCGTAATTTCTTAACTTATTTGTATACAATCCTTCAATTGGCAATCAAAATTAAAATCTATTATCACAGAGAGCATATTTAATAACATACCTGATATATTATTTTTCATTATGCATAAAAATGTATACCCAAAACGACGTACTTTGAAATAATTTATTGTAAGCAATGTATTTTTTTTTATGTCAAATATGTATAAAGAGATGTATATAGTCAAAAGCAGTGTTATCGTGCGGGTCATCCAATTTATCAACGACAAACTTTTTAAGTTTGTTTTTCTTTTATTACGTGTAATCATATCATCCGCATAAAATCCGGAAGATGAATTAGATAGACCTATGATATTTTCATATGAAAGAAGAGGATAAACATATAAATACCAGCAGTTGCAAAAATCTTTGAGCGATGTCACTTCAATGTCAGATTGACAAGTCAGTGACAAAATGAGTAATAAAAAACAATTTTCGGGTTTTTTTGCATCCAAAAGCGAAAAAAAAAAGGTATTAAATCTTATAAAATATTACGAAAATGAAAATTCATCGGCCAATATCCCCGAAACAGTAGCAAAAGCTAGGGAATCGGTATAAGGACTGTGCAGAAAATTGTGCGTGAAAAAAAGCATAATTTACTACCGAAGAAGATTAAGAAATGTACACGAAAAAAGCCAAAGACAGAAGACTTAAGTGACAATGTAAAAATGGATGTTCGTAATACAATTTACGATTTATACACATCAAAAACTAATATAACCCTTCAAGTTTTAAAAGAAGCTTTAAAAAATCGAGGCATATTGGAAATTGGACTAGAATCGTTGTCAAAATTAATAAAAATGTTGGGTTTTCGATATAAAAAGGACTGTAATCGAAAATTTTTATGTGAGTTGCCACATATAGCAAATCAGTGTATCCGGTTTTTAAAGAAATACACGGAAAATGTTAATTCAAAATTTAAAAAAGTGGTATTTTTAGACGAGACTTGGATATTTTCTAATGGAAGTGGTTCGAAATCTTGGCAGGACGAGTCTGTAAAAAGTGTCAAAAGAAAAAAGGGATGTGGGACGGGAAAACGGTTCATCATTTTGCATGCTGGTTCTTCAACAGGATTTCTCCCAGATGCAAGTTCACTGTTTTCTTCAACATCCAAAAGTATGGACTACCATGATAATATGAACCGTGAACTGTTTGAAAAGTGGTTAAAAGAACAACTGATTCCAAATTTAGATGCTCCATCTTTAATCATTCTGGACAATGCATCTTATCATTCAAGAAACTTAAATAAACAACCTACTTCATCCTGGAAGAAAAGTGATATTTATGACTAGCTAATAAAACAAAAACAAAATGCTTTACCCAATGTGCTGAAACTAGAATTTCTTTTAATGGCAAAATCTATTAAAAAACCAATAATATATGCCGTAGATGAAATATTACGGGAAAATAGACATGACTGCCGCCATACCATTGCCAGGTTAAAATAATAGAATTTTTTCAAAATGTTTTATTGACCTTTATTAATTTTATATTGGCACACACTAAATTCTAACACATTTCTGTCCAGCTAGTTCCTTTATCTACCTTCCAGCAAGGACTTGCTTTGGTTTCTAAATGGGCTGGGGCAAAATCATATTACGAAGAACACGTGAACGATGGTCTTACATCAGATGAAATGCAAATTGTTTGGCAAGATTCATTAAATTATATTACGCTGGAGTACTAGAAGAAATCTGTGGAACATACGGAGAAATTAATATGGGATTGGTGGAATCGAGAACGAGTTCTAGATGTCGAAATAGCACCAATGATCATTGCGCCATTTGAGAACAACTCAGAAGATGAGGACTTTTTAAGTGATAATGATATTTTTTAGTCTACAATATTAAAAAGTTTCTGAAGGATTATATTAGTCTTTGTCGTGTATAAATCATAAATTGCATTATGAATATCCATTTTTGCATTGTGAATTAAGTCTTTTGCCTTTGGATTTTTTCGTGTACATTTCTTAATCTTCTTCGGAAGTAAATTATGTTTTTTTTTCATGCACAAGTTTCTGTACGTTCCTTATACCGATTCTCAGAGCTTTTGCGACTGGCTCCCGGATATTAGTCAGTGAATTTTAATTTAAATAATGTTTTATTAGATTTGACACCATTTTTTTGCTTACTTTTTTAGTACATTTGTAATTTTGTAGGCAATAAATAAATAATTATAGAATACTTGTTCCAATTCTAAAGCGTGTTTAAAATAAGTAAATTTTTTTATTAATTATAAGACAAAATTTGATATATAAAAATCGGTAAAACCGCTTTATCAGAAACTCGGGACTAACGAAAAATACAGGCTACAGGTCTCAAAAACCAAAAGGGCTATGAAAATTCTGCTGGCGCCATCTTTAATTTCACAAAAAAAGTAGCACGCAACCTATCTAAAAGTTAAGGAGTTACGCCGCAAAAGTGCTTAAGATGGGATACCCTCTACAGGGTGACCAATTTAAAAACAGAATTACGTACCAGATTAGTTTCTCATTTTGGTGATATGTATAGATTTAGAATATGATTATTTTGACCCGCTCAACTTTCATCGCTCATTGAGGTGAGAGCCTAGAAGGGAAATAGGGTAAGATCTTCAGAAAAAAGAGGGATTTTTTAAAAGAAATTTCAAAAATGATTTTTTTTAATTCAAATATCTCGTAAACTCTATCGAACATTTTTTCATCGCCAAACTTAATATAGTACCTAAATATGAAACAAGAAATCTTTACTAGTATTCAAAAGCTCAACGAGTTACTTTGTTGTAGATCTTAGTCTTAGACGAGCCTTCTTCCGGGATGGATATCCAATCACGAAGACACATGTGGGATCTTTTGTTGAAGTGGCGCACGGAAAGAACCATCTTGATTACCACACACTTTATGGAGGAAGCCGATGCGCTTGCTGATTACATTGTCATCATGGATGAGGGAAAGTTGAGCTCGCAAGGCACACCCTTCGACTTGAAAAAGAAACATGGTGAGTGTTTATTATGTAAAATAAACGTTCATTAGTAAATAAGTATAATGTATTCGTTATTTATTTACTCTAGGCGGCAGGTAGTTTTAAATGAAAAAAAAGTAAACAGTGTAATTTTTAAATGTGTTCGACTTATTGTTGCGGTTAGAATTAGAAACAAATTTCTTTTTTTGGTTTTGTCACAACTGAATATACATTTCTAACTTTAGATTCATTGAAGCAAATATTTAATAAAATTATATATCTCCATATGTACGAGTAGACTAGTCTGTCTACGGAATAATTTATCGAGTTAGCCGTTACTTGATGGAAATTCGTTATCACTAGTATAATAAATAAACATATTTGTTTAGTAATTTCCGCTAATTAGTTTCCATTTGACAGCTGTTTCGACACACTGTATCTTTTTCCAAAACCAACTGAAGACTGATATTAAAACTAGATTTTCTAATAGTAATAAAACAGTCTACCTACCTAACCCTAGCAGATTTTAGGTATAAAGATTTAACAGTGGGGAACCGTTTAGCTCCATTTGATCGTTGAATAAAATATTATGGTTTTTCCTCTTATTAATTTCTAAACTTTCCAAGTAATTTAACTTGTAACTTTTATTGGCTGAATTATTAAAATTATGATTTGTTTCTAATACATATTTTGTGTAATTAGGATCAGTTTTTTGTTTAATATATGATGTTTTATGTTCTTTGATACCTTTATAAAAAGATTTTTAAGATCTTTCTCTATTTGAGTGGTAATTTTTCCGATATATGTTAATGTGTTAAACTTAATATTTATATATATATATATATATATATATATATATATATATATATATATATATATATATATCCAAAAGGAAAATCTTTAGTAGTTTTTTAAATTTTAAGAAAAATTTTATTATTTTTAAAGATTGAGGTAGTTCTGGTAGTAAAATGTCTATTAGATAGTTTCTTATTAATTATATAGAATGTATTAACATCATATATATATAACCTTGCTTATATCTTTATTATTAACGTGCACATATATATATATATATATATATATATATATATATATATATATATATATATATATATATATATAAAATAGCAGAAATACATAATTTCTGCAGGTGCAAAACGGCCTACAAGAAGAATTGCTTTCGATTATGTCACAGGGTATATATATATATATATATATATATATATATATATATATATATATATATATTTACACTGTTCTTAAACCATACTTTATACTAAAAGTTTTTATTTTTCTTGGGTATAGGTTTAATTAATGAAACTTTTTTCCTGCAACTAGATGTTATCAAAATTATTACTAAAATAATATTGTCGTTTCCAAGACATGCAATAAAATGGTGTTGAAAATGCTTCAAACAAGAAGCAAAACGTCGAGCTAGTTGCAGGAAAAAAAAATTCTCTAGTTAATCCTATACCCAAGAAAAATAAAAACTTTTAGTATATATATATATATATATATATATATATATATATATATATATATATATATATATATAT
Source organism: Kuschelorhynchus macadamiae (assembly GCA_030620095.1). Taxonomy (NCBI): domain Eukaryota; kingdom Metazoa; phylum Arthropoda; class Insecta; order Coleoptera; family Curculionidae; genus Kuschelorhynchus; species Kuschelorhynchus macadamiae. The sequence goes on from JAUTXW010004059.1 coordinate 73,928, forward strand.
ATATATATATATATATATATATATATATATATATATATATATATATATATATATATATATATATATATATATATATATATATATATATATATATATATATATATATATATATATATATATATATATATATATATATATATATATTTTTTTTTTTAATATCTAGATAAGTATTAGATTTGTATACATTAATAGTGGGTTCTGAAATTTGTATTCTTTTGAGTGGTTTTAATGTTGTCAGGTTGTCACTTCCCCAGATTGAAGTTAAATATTGTAATTTTGAACATAGTGGTGCAAAATATATTTTTTTAGGTATATTAATGGAATGTGATCTCTAACTTTATACATTTTTCCTATTATCCATCGTATATTTCGTCTTAAAGTTTGAATATGTTTATTCCAATTAAGATTTTGATCTATATATAATCCTAAAAATGTAATGCATTCTGAATATTTACTATTTTCATTAAAAATAAATTTGGAGTAATGTATTTAATTTTAACTTTATCTATAAACATAAATGTAGACTTGTTAAAATTAAGTGATAATTTATAAGAATTTTGCCAAGTGAGGATTATTGCCAAGTCATATCACTATAAATTTGGGCAGGATTTTCTGCAAAATAAGTAATTGTTGTTTCATCTGCAAATAACTTAATAGATATTGCTATTTGAATTTGCTTCTATAATAAGGCTTCTTGCCAGTAAAGTGATGTAATCTGTTGTAGTGTCAATAAAAGAGTTTTTTAGTTTAAAAATTGCACTAAGAGAATCTGTAAATATAATTGCATTATTGATATTTTTCTTTAAAATAGTTGTGACACCTTCATTTATTGCAACAATTTCAGCTGTGCATATACATAGTTCCTAGGGATTTTTGATGAAATTTTATAATTTAATTCTGGTTTATATATCCCAAAACCCACCTTGTCCTTAATTTTGGAAGCATCTGTGAATACAAAGGTAAATTGTTGTCGATAGTTCTCTGTTTTTTTCAAAACCTGTTCTCTAGTGTCCGGTTCGTTTTTTTAGATTAAGTTCCATTATTGTTATTGGCATAATTTGGTTTTCAAATTCTGTTTTATAACATGGAAATGTACTATTTTTATATATCTTCTTATAGTATGGATCATATTTTTCCAGGGCTTGTGTAAGGTATATTGTCATTTCTCCATTCTCCGATATTATTATTTTGCAACGAACGTAGTTTTTTTAAAATGTTTATTAGTGGATGGTTATCAATGGTAATAGGTTTTGATAGGAATTTGACTGCTAGCCATATTCTTCTAAACTCTAATGTCATTTCAGTTGGTTCGGCCATAAGTGCAAGGGTAGGTGTAGATTTCATACACCCCAAACAAATCCTTAGTCCCTCATAAAAGATCCTATCTAGTTTGCTAAGGTTATCCTTCGAAGTCGGTTTAATAAAGAATGATCCATAATCCAGGTGACTTTTTATTAGTGCATTGAAAGCAGTTAGAAGAATTCGAGGGTCACTTTCCCACCACACCCTGCTAAAGGTCTTTAAAATATTTATACCTTTTTTAAATTTGTTTATGATGGTAACGACCCCGCTAGAAAGGGAGCAGACGCTGTGAACGTGTGAGGCCTAGTTGGCATTCTATCCCGTTCGTCTGCCGCAGTTCTACATAGAATATTAGCGTAATTTAAATGTTTATTAATGATGATGGAAGCCAAGAGATAGTTTTTTTTTAAATAAAGTTCAATTTAAAGTGAAATACACGGGGTGATCGGGAGCTCAGAGCTTTTTATATGCAATCTGGCAAATGGACTAGTATCCGCGTCAACAATCAAGAAACAACAACAACTTTGTTTATGATGTGCAGAATATGGGCATCCCAATTTAAATGTTTATTAATGATGATACCAAGATATTTTACTTGATTTTTATATGGGATTATGTGGTTAGGGGATCTTGTTTTACGCGGGCCCTTAGTGAACCACATAGCTTCGCATTTGTCTTGAGATACACTTAGGTTGTTATCCTTATTATTATATGAATTTTATGTAGTGTAGTGTTCATTTTTTCTACAGCGTTTACGATATTTTTGTCTAGATCATCTGCGTAACCCATAAGCGTTCAATTTTTTGGTATTAAAGAGTTCTGCTACATATACATTAAAAAGAATAGTACTAAGTGGCGATCCTTGTGGAAGACCAGTAGTTGCAAGTACTGGGCTATAAAGGGAGGCATCATTTTTTCTAGTAAAAAGTTGTCTGTTTTCAAGGATTTTATAGATTAGCTTTATAAGTTCTATATCAATTTTTAAGTGAATAAGTTTACTATATAGTTTTTGTATGTTAATCCTATCATAGGCGGATTTTATATGTAAGAATATTGCTAATATGTTATTATTTTCTTGAAAAGCTAAATTAATTTCTGAAGTCAGGATAGTCAGCTACATTATTATTAACTCCTATGCCCTTTCTAAATCCCACTTGATAGTTGGAAAAGGTTTGTGCATTTTCCAGGGTCCAGTCTATTCTGTTTTTTATCATTATTTCCATAAGTTTAAGGTAACATGATGATAATACAATTGGTCTAAAACTGTCTATAGTTTGTGGGTTTTGGTTTTACCGAGAATTTTTTAATATTATTCCAAATGTATGTTGTATTAGTGTTTCTGTTTAAAGACTCACAGAAAGTTTTAAACTTTAGTTTTTTTTATTCTTTTAAATGTTGACCGGAATGTGACGAGAGGTGTAGTAGGAATGAAACTTCTTTGGAACATATTCAGTGCGCTATTTCGTTTGCAAATTTAAAGAAAGACCTCAGTACAATTGAAGACGATTTGAGGGAAAATTCAAGATTGTATATAAAAATGTTTAATGAGAATGTTCTTCTAAATAGAAGGTTTATGCAGTTACTTATTCGTGCGACTGTTTTTTTGGGTAAACAAGAAATGGCATTTCGAGGGCACATTGAATCTGATTCTTCGGACAATCGTGGGAATTTCAAAGAACTTTTGGACTTCTATATAGCGATAAGCAATATAGACATTCAAGAACACTACAAAAATATATCTCCTATTTCTTCTGCAAATTCAAAGACAATTCAAAACGCTCCAAAGCTATGGATAATTAACACCATAAAAAGGTAGAAAAAAGCAATTTTGGGCGTGGCACCCCGAAAAATTTTCACCTGCTGCGCTATGCACCTGCCGACACTGCACTTCACCCGTTCTTAAATCCACGAGCCGCCACTGGAAGCTAACCCAGTTTATATATGTATGTAACTACCAAATGGCTATATGCCAAAAACTAAACAACATCATACTTTCATATTTCTAAAAAATAACGAAGTTTTTTTATGCATTTTATTAGTCCGTCATTTTGTTTTGGATTTTTACCAAAATATTACCATGTCATCCCCAAATGACCCTTCATGTAATCGGATGAAACGTGAACACTTGAAAAAATCTGATCTGTTTATGTTAAATTAATCTTCGTAAATTACAATCTAATTAAAAACTTATTTTCAGAAACTGGCTACAATCTAAGTTTAATCATCAAGAAAGACCAAGATCCACATGTCGTTTCAAAGCAGGTACATGAGGAGATCAAATCGTATGTGGATAGTGTAAAGCCCAAGGCAGTGGACGGACATGAGGTTGTGTTTTTAATCCCGTACACCGACGAAGGTGTTAACAGAAAATGCCAGAAAATGTTCGAATATTTGGAGGAAAATAAGGATTATTTCCACATCGATAGTATTTCTCTCAGTAACACGACTCTAGAAGACGTATTTCTGAAGTAAGTAGACTATTTAGTAGAGTATTTAATTTCAAAGCTGTGTTATAAAACTGACGACCTAAAAAGATCTGAACCTGTGTTAGTTCACCTTCACAATATTAACTCATTTAGTACACACATACACTTTCCAATCGCCGCGTCGACAGCAGACCTCCGTGTTTTTAACATAAGTGGTTCTACGTGTTCGGTTTAGCTGCTTTATTTCACTCAACCGCTTAGTGTGGAAACTAACGACCTCGCTAGAAAGGCAGCAGACACTGTGAACGTGTGAGGCCTAGTTGTTCCTGCAATCTATCTGTTCGTTCGCCCAGTTCTACATAGAATATTAGCGAAATGGCCGCTATGTGGCGGGAGTGGAAGGGGTAAGGGGCTAGCTTGAAAGAAAAGGTCATCTTGTGATACCAGTAGTACTCTCAAGGGACATCTAGTCGCAGCCGAGATGCATTAGAAAGTATTTAAAGAAGGAGAAATGTATAAAGATATTTGAAATGTACGAGTGTACAGGGAGCTTAGAGCTCGCCATCCGGACATCCCATCGAAAACGTCTTCAAACTGGCGCAAGGGTCGCTCCAACTCGGACTAAGCCCCAGACGGAGAGCAATCTGGCCAGTTGCGAAGTCCAGTACCAGAAACAGATTAGAATTGGAACTCATTTAGTAATGTAAAAACTTTGTGGGACATCTTTTTTGCTATGAAGAGTACATGGGTAGAGGTTTCTTTCCAGAAAAAAAACCGGGAATTAGAACTTTTCTTATAAACTGGGAAAAAGTTGTCTAATTAACCAGTTTGCCAATATTTTTTAATATATAAATTTTAATCTATGAGCAGACCATGAAAGCCTAAGTATTAGGTACCGTGGTTGTTTTAAATAAAGACAGGGAAAGTTTATTGATGCGGGATTTAAAAACTTGCAGATTAGGAGAAGAAGGAAATACATTCGCTGTTAACACATTCCATAATCTGGACACTATGGGAATAAAAGAGCGAACAAAGTGGGTCGATGTTATTGTTTCCCTGCCAGAAAGGACTAAAGAGGGCATAAGGGATAATACTTCATCAGAACAGAATCCGTGGTAGTATCTGTAAAGTCGAGAATATTGAGGATTGAAGGGGAGGCTGCTCCCCAGATGTGCGAGCAATAATCAAGGCATGGTCTGATTTGTGAAGTGTAAAGGGTAAATAGTTTGGGCTGAAAAGTGATACCTACTAGGCTAAAGGAATCTTTGGCTTCAAGTAAGAAAATTCCTTTCAATTATGTGGGAACTGGGAGATGATTTTTGGGATAGTAAACAAGATTGTGTCTAAGTAGCGTTAAACTGAACAATGTTTTTGGATCCCATTCTATGATTTTAGTGAGGTCTTCCGTTAGGGATAAAGTCTTTACTGTACTGGCGGGTTGCACAAAGCATTTAACTAAGCATCTACTAATCAGATGGCTGAAAGTGTTACAGACCAGATAAGAGTATTAACGTCAAAGTGATACTGAAATGTCAATTTTATTAAGTGATTAAAAGTTTTGTGCAACCGGCTATACGCCTATCATCAATTTCAGTGCTGGAGACAGGTTTGGGAAATTGTATGTTGGAGTGGAGTGTGCTAACGTTAGCAAAGCTATGAATTGGGGTACTGGTAGAAGAAAGCAGGTCATTGTTTATATCTCTCAAGGTAATAAATATCATTATATATCCTTTTCCATTGCCTTACTCATAATTGGGAGGAGAGATATGGGTCTGTAGTTAGAAGGAAGAGTTTTGGGACCCCCTGACCTGGGAACAGGCTACACACGAGCAGATTTCCAGCTTTTATGAAAAATGCCCTTGTCATAGGACATTTGGAATAACCTGGTGAGGATAGGGGCCAATTTAGACGAGCACTTTTTTAGGACTATGCCCGAAATACCATTAGGGCTAGAGGACTTCTTGGTATTAAGTGTTTTGATAATATGTCGTATCTTTTTAACCTTGAAGTTAATTTCGGGCATATTGTATGGCAAAGCTGGTACTGATGGAAGGGGGAAGTGAAGAGGAGGTATTAATTAAAGTAGAATTTGCGCGAATTGTTTTGCAAAATGCTTAGCTTTTGCTTTAGACGTGGAGACAATTTCATCACTAAAAGGTAGGGGTGGAGAGGAGCTTTTGCAGAAGTTGTGGTCAATATTGCAAAGGCCTCTGCTTCATTACCTTGGGGATCAGTTTTAGTTAGACCATAACCATTCTTTATTATGAACTTTAAAATCGCAAGGGATAATGATTCTAGAGAAATGGAATTCAGAGATTAGGAAATTCACTTTAGCAGAAGGAAAGTCGGAGAGTTCGTTGAAGGAATTGTCTGAGGAAGAGCGATAGATAAAATTAAAATTAGTGGAAGTTCTGAGGGCTAGTAGATAATAGATTACTACGAACGCAAGCGCAATCTCCACCGTTCAGGCGGGATGATAGAAGAAGTTCATAGCCAGAAAAGAAGAGGTGGCTGGTTGCATTTTTGTGGTTTATTTTGGTTTCGGTTAAGAAGAAAATATGAGGCTTGCAGGATAGTGGTGAACAGAGTTGAGATTTTTACTCAAGCCACAGACATTGCTGAATCAGAATTTACATTTCAATAGTGGAACGCCACAAGTACCTCTCACCCGGGAACTGTCCTAAAATACTCAAATATGTTTTTTTTATATAGAATACAGGATTTATTTTTTAAATTTTATTTCCGTTTTTCATTTCGGTAATTTATTTATATTGGAACCAGAGCTGTAGTGTTTTAAACATATTAATTAAAACCAATGTTTTAAACGTGTTTAAAACAGTATTACTCGTAAAGGTTTTGTTTCTAAAATTATTTACATATCTAAAATGGGATTTTATTTGATTTAAACGCGTGTACTTGTTTATCTAAACTGTTTTAAAAAATTGTCTAAACTCAAACCTTTTTTAAAATAACATTAATCTAATAAAAAAACATAGTTATTCAGATAATACACCAAGGTAATAATAATGAACGCAGTATTTTAAGCAACACTTTGAAAAAAAAGATATATTTTATTACAGAAACATATATATATATATATATATATATATATATATATATATATATATATGTATTGTTTATTAAGGAGTACCTGCCAAACTGTCCGACCTTATATTAGAAAAACCACAAGGCCACTGTCTTCAAGGAGTACCTTCCAAAGTGTCCGACCTCATACTAGAAAAACAACAAGTCTACCGTCCGTCCCGAAAGCATATTACTTACATCTTAACTGATCAACTATTAGAAAATACCTGAAGTGAAATAGATCGAAAAAAGTTTCCAATTATGTGAGATGTATATCTTTATCTTTAATTCTTCACTTAAAAGAACTAAACTGAATGCATACTAATGACCGTGAAAAGAGGAAATTTTGGAAAATTTTTAACAACCGTATTTGGAGTTAACGATGAAGTATAATAAGATATCGATGTACTCAACAAGAACCAAGAAAAAGTCATCCGAGAATCTAATCACCAAACCAAGTTTTTGATTTCAGCTCTCACAAAATTCAATGAAACAGACTTCAGAATTACTAGCAAACTACAACATTTTCAGAAACGACTCAACCAAGGATTTGAGGCAATCAACAACGTGCAAAGTTACGCATCAACATAAGAACAATATACAATCTCTTGTCACCAGTATATGTCAACAATATTATTGAAGAAACCATTAAAAAATTAAACAACGAAACAAATCGCCAATGACACACATCTCAAAATATATGGATATTTTCCAATAGCAGATACTACCTAATTCATACTAATAAAAGTAACACCAATTCCCCTGAAAGTCGAAAATGGATTATACTGGAACCTTGATGTCACCGATGACTACATTGCGGTTGATTACAATGCACAATTGTATTTTCAACTCCATGAAAGTGATCTACAACATTGTATCAAGCCGTGTCCGCAGAACCAGCATCACTTCATCTGTTCACCAAGTTCAGTCAGAAAAAGTAATGAAACAAAAAGGTCTGTATAACGTGTATAATATCCAAAGTTCAAAATCATAGCAGAGCTACCTTCCTATCCTACAAATAGGTACATCGAGTAATAATCTTCAATTATGAAGATGGTGAACAAGGCCAAAAACCCGAAAAGAAAAGAAAAAGGTTGAATTGAGGATATATTTACTCGACAGTGACCAGGTAAAAAGATACATGGTATCAAATCAATGTGATAAAAACTTTTTATATGTAACAAAGACAAAACAAAAGTTGACGAACGCCAAATAGAATTGAATAAATTGTAAACACTGGTGAAAACAGGAAAACAACCTATAGGAACTGATTACAAATGTGATTGGATACCCCGGTGTGACGTCATAGTGAGAGAAAGAAACTATTCAAAGACAAGCTGCCGAAGACTGACTTAGCAACCTTGGCCGAAGAGGTCTGTTAAGTGATAATAAGTAAATACATTGGAGATAATAGATTGAAAATGTGCAAAATCTTGTGTAATGTCAACTCTTCAAGCCCTAATTTGAGACAAATATTAATGTGCCTTAAAACTAAACTTATTACCTAATTCTAAAAAAAAACTAAACAAAATAAAAAGAAAAGAAGAAGGAAAAGTGAAAAGGATAGAAAGAATGAGTACAGAAAAAAAATGAATTTTAATCCACAGTATTTTATGATTTTTTACTGAGATTGGGGAAGTTGTGATTCTTAAATTTGTTTTCAAATTTTGGTCAGCGATAATCGACGAAATTTATCAAATTAACAGAGTTGCAATACTAACAATATCCACAGTAATAACCATAGTAATAATAATATTAGTAACAATAATAACAATAATATATGTATTGCTTTTATGCCATAGATACAAAAAAATATCACTGTATTTTTAATAGAAAAACGATCATTTATTGCCAATAATAGGTTTTAAAAATCTGAGAAGCCCAGATACTATTCAGCGAGCTATTCAGGCCTTGATTTAAAAACGAAATGTATTTAATTCCACATAAAATGTCCAGCGTAATATTAACTATATAAACTTTATATTATAATATACAAAATATTATGCGGAAGGAGGAAGTGGATTAGTTAAGGTAATATTTTAATATTAATTTGGCACCAAGGCCAGACAATAAAAAATTATTGAGATACAAGCAATGGCTTTTTAAATTTATTTTTGAATGCATAAACTGATCAGTCAAAATCGATTAAATTAAATGATTGGATAATGTTATATGAAAACGGGCGCTTAAATAATTCAATGAATGAAACAACATAAATGTTTGGTTGTGATATGAATTAAGACTAATAGATGTGTTTTACCGATTTAGACACTAATAACGGGTTTGGATCAAAACAAGAAACAAGACTATATGAGTAAATTGAGAGAGCAGAGAAATTTAACAATAAAAAGTAGCTTTCAAACAATTGACGAGTAATGACAAGAACAAGTACATTGCTACAAACCCTAGCAAAAATTTCAAGTGAAGTTCAAACAAAACTAAACCTATGAGAAACCAAAGCAAGTCCTTGGAGGAAGGTAAACAAGGGAGCTAGTTGAATAGAAATGTGTTAATTTATTGTATGCCTTTATAAATTAATAAAGGTCAATAAAATATTTTGAAAAAATGTTGGTTAGTAGATTGTGATAAAAATGTTTGAAAATTACTGACAAAAAAGTGTGGTGGTGTGTGAAGTTAACTGACCTTCCACACAAGGACAACCTGTGGTCAATAACTATAACTAAATATAATAATAGAAATCTTTAAATAAAAAGGAGAGAGGGTTCAGTAATCTTTGTATAAACTAACTAATTTTATAACAAATGTTTTTGGTAGTAATCATCAGAATGGTAAAAAATATTTTAATTAGCTGTTAGACAAAAGATTGATATTATTATATCAATAAGTTTTCAAAATCAAGTAGACATATCACAAACCTGATATTGTATTTATTTTTTGAGTAGAAAGATAGATACTTTTGTGGAAAAGGAAGGGAGACTTGTGGGTAGAAAGAGAAATAAAATAAGTGGGTGACAAGTATTGCCCGAGGAGTGACGGGGCGACAATTTCAGAATTTCAAGAGCAAGCGATACTAAGTAGAAAACAATTTTCTGTGAATAGGTATAAAGTTCTATTGAGATTGACTTGTATGTTGAGACAATTTGGGTTTTGTTTAAGTTCATTATTGATCTCAAGATCTTCAAGAAAATCAAGTCTCATAAAGTTTTTTGAATGAACATTAACCAAAAGCTTAGAATTGTTGTTTGGAACAAAGTTATGTTGACTAGACTGAATGTGAGTGACTGAATAGTGACTTATTAGGGTTGTTAACATGTTCATTAATGTAAACTGACAGAGGTCTGCAGGTTCTAGCTATGTAAGTAGCGTCACAATCAGGGCAATTAAGCTTATAAACTCCACTTTTGTTGAGTTTGTTTATTTTGTCTTTGCTATTATTCAAAGACTTTCCAAGGTTGTTTTTAATTTTATGAGATATTTTAATATTAACACAAAAAGATTTGAAACATTTTGAAATTTGTTCTGTTAAATTGTTATTCAGAAAAAGAATTGAGACAAACTTATCAACATCAAGTTAAGGTAATGGAAAGAGGGATTTTTTCAAGTTTAGTTTTAACCTTGTTGATCTAGAAGCAATCTGCTTTAAAATGTTAATTTTTCCCTATAGTCAAGTTCTATTTCTCTGCTCTCTCAATTTACTCCCATCTTGTTTCTTGTTTCGATCAGTAAAATACATCTACTAGTCTTAATATCAATCTATATATATATATATATATATATATATATATATATATATATATATATAACTAGTTTATTCTAGTTCATGTAAGTTAATGTCTATAAATGTTTACATTTTTAGATCCAAGTCGTGTGATGCAAAAGAAGATAACTCTGACAAAAATGGCGAACTTGATCCTTTCGATCTCAAAGGTAAGTACATCTATGATTTAGATCTATGATGCTAAGTTTAACAGTCTTGCATTTTTATTAGTTGTATTAGTATATATGCTAAAGGAGGCTTGTCGGAATACGTATATTAAAATTTACTTTTTTTAATTTATCAAAGACTCCCAAAAAAATACAAGATTCGTTTCTGATGATAACGCGTTTTAAAACAAAAGTTTGTCAAATAATTTTGAAACTTGATTGCCATTAGGTTGATAAAATAGTTATTTAAAACATTTTAAAAGTTTTTCCCAGATTTTTTTTTAAGTGGACTTCCTGTATAATGTCAATAAATATTTTTTTATTTTTTATTTTACATAATCTTCAGCGTCGTCTAGTTATTTCATGTTCTTACATAACTGGAATTGAAGACTTGTTTGAAAAATCGTTGTTTATCTATTGTTTAAGTATAATTGGGCAGACCACTGAAGAGGCCATTATTTTTGGGCTGTCTGGAAATTCAGTTCTCTAGAAGCCGTTGCAGCAACTTAGGTGACTTGATTGTATCTGTACCGGTTCTGTGGAAAAGTAGCACCCATTTGGCTACAGGGATTCTTTGATTTTTAGTAATTAATTATGCATTTCAATGGTACGTGTGTTGTTGACAGTTCTGATTACTTTACTCCTGTTGCAAACTTCAGTTTAACAGACAGGCTTCAGATATTTTGGAGTGGACTATAATGTTAAATAGCAACTAACAACAAGAGGCTCAGGCAGAGGGCTCTGGCAGTGGTGGAAAAGTGGAGCCAAAGAAACAATCTATCAATCTGGATTCGATGGAACTGGTACTATCTAACCATTACAGGAATGTGGACCCTCTTTGGGATATAGATGACACTAGATGATAATAAATTCCCGCGTGAGTCCGAAGGATCGGATTGCAAGATTTGCAGAACGGGTCAGCTCATTTGGTTCAATTTGTGGGCCTAATACATCGTGTCGTACAGGGTGTCCCACCAATAATGACGTAAAGTTCTTAGAAGCTGTATGACGTACAAAAATAAGTTAAATACAACCGTTTCTGGGTTTAATTTGAATTTTTAAGGTATATTCATTTTATGTATACAGATTACTCTATATTTACAGATATTTTAGTGGGTCTTCTAAAGATGAGCCTAATAATAAATAATAGCATGGATATCAGATGCTGTGTTTGACATATGGCCATTTATCTTCAGTGTTTCATCTATATTTGGAGTGTGGTAACTAACACACTTAAATTATTTAAATATTTGTTTGCACCAAAAGGTTTTCTACTGTTTGTTTTATTCAATTTCAGTATTCAATTTTTTAAACAAATGAAAATGTGGTATGTTGTTGCCAAGTTTCGAGTTTTGATAAATGTCTTGTTTATTTTAAAGGTATAAGTTCAAATAGAGCATTGAAAGAAGAATGGGATGGTATGTATTACCATGGGTTACGAGTTTACGTTTCGACTTATAGACCATTATCTTCAGAACGTTTTATTGTTTCTATGAGTAACTACTAAATACATATCAATACCAGGTACTTTACACATTTTCAATAATTGATAATTTCATATTTTATTTTACTTTCTTTTATGATCCGTTAATTGTTTAAATATTTATTATTTTATTTTTATATTATGTGTTTTCGTAATTAATTTATAAGGAGGGATATATGGGGACAAAAGACTTTTTTCTCACAAGAATTTATTTCGGTTTACAGGTTTCGGGTGCTTTGTGTTTGCTCCCCTTCTTCAGAACCACTACAAAAATTAATTGAAAATCAAATCTACCAAACCTAAGTACACTTGTCAATTCTACTTCTAAAAAAACAAAAAAAATAACTTACAATTCTCTTAGTCAGAAGTTGCACAATAAAATATATAACAATACTTAATCATCAAAAATTCGAAAAAATCAGAAGCAATGTAAAACGTAGCATTAGTACACCAAAAGACAAACAAACAATCAACAGGGAGATGTTTTAAGTACTTCGCCGGTGATGAAAGAAATGCCTTGACCGTTTGACGATATACATATTTTTATTTGTTAATAACTTTTGGAAGCAATGATGTCCTCTATCGAGTAAACAAGAAAATATAATTATTTATCCTTTAAAACATTGATAGTATGCTATTTTTATATTACAGTTCTTTCTTACGGTGTTCTAAAAATATAAATGATTCTCGGTAGATGGCTGCTACAATGCTAGTAAAATTATTTAACTATTAAAAACACTTCCCAAACACGAGAAAAACGCAGACTTATATAAAACAATTGTGATATTCAGGTATAACATTTTTTAGAAGGAGAAAAGGAAATTTCCGTCAAAGTTTTGTTGTGCGTTAAGACTTAGTTGTTCTCTTTTGTTATGCCTTATAATTTGGAGGATTTCTAGATTATTTAAAAGATGGTTTTTTGGACAGATCTGTAATATTTGAAAATTCTTGTCGATATCAAAAGAATGATTCGTTTCCAAGACATGTTTTGCAAAAAGAGATTCTTCGGAATTATTTCTTATATATCTCAGGTGTTCGTTTTTTCTGGTTTTAAAATTTCTGTAAGTTCTACCCACATGTTGCCTGGCAGTGGCAAATAATTTTATAAATACCAGATTTAAGTAAAATATCGGTTTTATCTTTATTATTTATTACAGCGTTACCTATGGTATTGTTAGTTTTAAAGGCTACTGTAATGTTATGTTTTTTAAAAAAGTTTTGAAAACGGTATGCTACTGAGCTGTTGAATGTAATAGACGCATATTTATTTAGTGAATCTGTCCGTCTTTTTTGTACTATAGGAAAAATGTTTGTAATAAGTTTTTGATTTCTCTTTCTTTGTATAATTTTATCAACAAGTGACTCGTTGTAATGGTGAGCGGTGGCTGTTTGTTTGATAATCTTTATTTCGTTTTTAAACGATTGTTCGTCAAGAGGTATTTCTAAAGTTCTCTCAATGTAACTATAAAATGCTGCTAATTTATGTGACGCAGGATGATTGGATAAATCGTCTATAACAACCCCTGTATAAGCCTTTTTTCTATAAATGTTAAAAGTGTGTTTTGTTGTTTATATTTGTTATACTCAAATCCAAAAAATTTAAAGTTTTGTTTTCATCCTTTATTTCTATGGTAAATTTAATTTTGTCGTGAATCAAATTAATTTTATGAATAAATTGATTTAGTTTGTCAAGACTCCCTCTCCATGAACAAATTATATCATCTACGTATCTGGCGTAGTATACAATGTGTTTAGAATATGTTGTGTCATTTAAAATGTGAAGTGAACAAATAAAAATATGTATTTTTCTTTCATCACTGGCGAAGTACTTAAAACATCTCCCTATTGATTGTTTTTTGTTTGTTTGTCTTTTGGTGTATTAATGTTACGTTTTACATTGCATCTGATTTTTCCGATTTTTTTATGAATAAGCATTATTATATATTTTATTGTGCAACTTCTGATTGAGAGAATTCTAAGTATTGTTTTTTTGTTTTTTTAGAAGTAGGTTTGACTAGTGTTGTTAGGTTTGGTAGATTTGATTTTCAATTAATTTCTGTAGTGGTTCTGAAGCAGGGGAGCAAATACAAAGCACTCGAAAACGGTCCCTCGTTATATATATGACTCACATTATGGATGAACCATTGGAAAACTAATTAATTTAGTGTTGGAGTGCAATAATTTGCTAAATAAGATTAAGATTTTACGTAAATTTTCAGTTATAAAGACATATGATTAAATGATATTTTACTTTTAATTTAATTTCCAAAAAAAATCCGATCAGTATAATTGCCCTTGAACGCAAATATAACAATTGTCTTTTCATGGCTAACTATCAGAAATAATAGCTCTTATTGTTTAATTTGTTATTCATTAAGTAATATTCATTCATTTAAATTATTCTTATTTTTATTCACTTTATTTGGCTCACTGATGATTAGCAGATAAAATAAGAAATTAAAAAATTAGCATTTATACATTGAGATAATAAAGGGTCCGGCAATATGATTGAACGGTTTTGCAAAGATTGCCATGAAAATATTGTTTAACAAACGTCAAACACTGATAAAACTCAAGTTTGTTGTTGAAAATCTTGTGTCTCAATGGAAAATTGACCAAATAACCAACGGATCTGTGCTGTAAAATCCTTTATCCTGTTTCAGTCCATCCTGCAAACGCACAGAAATTTTCGGCGTGAATTTAATTTTCCAGTGCGTGCTAAAGTTCCGACAAGAAATTCAATTTTGAGATAGAAGTAAGGAATTTCGACGAAAGGGGAAGTATGATCTCCAAATTTGTTATTCGTACCTGTACAGTTCGTACACACGAAAATATTCAAAGAGTCAGGGCAGCTGTTGAACAAAGTCTACAACGTTCTGCAATTCAGCAATCAGCTGCCCTCCACATTACAGAGCGAAGTTTCTTACATCAGAATTTGAAATTCCGTCCGTACAAGATACAGATAGTCCAGATGCTGACTCCTATTGATAAAGTAAATCGTATCAATTTTTTCCGGAATTTTAATAAACAAAATTTTCGCTAGTGGGCAGAACACAATCCAAGAGAGGTGCATGAAATATCACTTCATGGCCAAAAGGTAACAGTTTGGTGTGGAGTTTCGGCATTTGGTATGGTCGGGCCATACTTCTTTGAAGAAAACTACTACCCAGTTATTGTCAGTTCAGCTCGGTTGGGATGTTAGAAACGTTTGTAACTCCGGAGCTACAAAGAAGAGATCAAGGTGAAGTCTGGTTCCAACAAGATGGCGCAACAGTGCGTACATCAAGGAGGGCCATGTTTCAAACTGCACGTTTCCGAATCGCCTAATTTCAATGTTTGGCGACATTGCATGGCCCGCAATGTCGCAGGATTTAACGGTCCCCGATTCCTTCTGTGAGGATATCTAAAGCGTAAAGTATTCTCTATCCGTCCCCAAACACTTCCTTAACTCAAAGAAACGATTCGTGAATAGATAGATTCGATAAACATAAACGTCGATTACTTAGACGCATTATGTTCCATTTCTACTCCAATTTGCAAGAATGCATAGAAGAAGACGAGGTCGTTTTAAGAAAGTGATCTTTGTAAACTAGGAAGTGTTTTAACGAATTTCCAGAATTGTAACAATAAGTCCAAATATATTCTTTGTCTACTCAAAGTGGCTTAATAAAAATCGTTCAATACCATTGCCGGACCTTGTACGTCTGACATTCTAAAAAAGTGGTAGCGAGTGAAGGGCAAGCAATACACCTGTCAGTAACTCGAAAAATCTACAAAAAAAAACAACAGAATGTAATATGGCATTAAAACCATAATAAGTTTATTAGACCAGGTTTAGTTGCCATGGTACTTCGCCAGTTATGTTTGGCTTATATCACTGTCATTTTGTAATTGTGACATTTAGAAAAATTATTGTGTTTATGTTTAAACATTTTAATTTGTATACGTAACGGGTGTTTTTGTTATCTTTGATTTTTGAATAACTGTAACTTTTTTGTTTTTAAAGATATCAAAATGAAACAAAAATCATTTTGCATAGTTATCTAGCAAGTTTTCTTCTGTTTTAAAAATAAAACAGAACTCCAACGTTTTTTCGAGATATTAATCTAACTTATATATTTTTTTTAGTGGAAAGCCATATATATTTTCGGATATTTTAATTCTACATGAAATTTCAAGTATATTTTATAAAGCATATCTTATACCTACCTTTAACAGTTTGCGAGAAAATGGCGTCAAAACATCCAACAACGACACATTTTGATCATCTGTAACTTTTTTGTTTTTGAGGATATCGAAATGAAACATTTTGCATAGATATTTAGATTTTTTTTTTCTTTTTTAAAATAATATGAAATTATTCTAAGATTGGCTCTACATGTCTTGCCATTTTTCTCAAAACATTTTTCGTATACTGTAATAGTATAATTTGTTGCATTCATTGACAATTCCGGATTTTCTTTTAACTCATTTATTGTATTTTTGATTCTTCGTCTCAGCTCTTCAGCATTATCGCATTGGTGTTTTATATATTATAATCTTAATGTGCCCCCGAAAGAAAAAATCAGACAAAAACAGAGATAAACAGTCAAGTCCGGACTGTTTGGGGGCCAAGCAATTGAGGGGTTTCCCGTAAAAACCACACGTCAATTTTTCTTAAACATGAGTTGGCAACACGGTTAGAATCTTAGGAGCCGGTTTTAAATAACGACTTTGATAATTTCCTGAAAGATTCACAGTTATCGGTACTAGAGGCGTTTTAAATTTTTACAATTCCGTAAAAACCTCATATTTCAAGCAAATATTCCCGCAAAAACCACACTTGTCATTGACAAATGTGTTTCTTACGGGAAAATTGTGTAATTAATGACGACGTGGTGTTAAATTTATTTAGTTTTGTTAGGTTCCGGCTGTCAAGTCTGTACAAGTTAATTGTTGTTTATGTCTATTGTCTATAAAAATAAATAGTTTTGAGCGTCAAGATCCAACTAAAAATGTCTCCATTCAATTAAGCAAACCACGTAAGCTTCATAAAAGTGTAGTTCGTCGAAATTCACGTGTTCGGGGGTTAACATTCGATAATAGTAAAGGCGTTAAAATCTCTGCTAGAACTACTCGTCCTGATTGTCGGTAAGTTTTATTGAGTAGTGTTATATTTTTGTGTAATGTGCGTCTTTTATGTAGATGCAGTCGATTGAAATGCTTTGAAAAAGTTTCGGAGGATGAGAAGAATATGATTTTGATAAATTTTAATGGATTGCCGTCCAAAAATCTGCAAGATAGTCACTGACCAGGTAAAATTAGGAAAATCTTAAATGTTATGGTTTTTATTATCTATGATATTATATTATTTGTAGGTTTGATATCATTTCAACCTCCGAAACAAAGACGAAGTCGAATTGTACATCTAGATAATGTCCCAGATTAGGTTCGAAACGCGATTTTGTGGATGATGATCAGCATCTTTTAAGAAAAACTCAGCATCTAGGTAGTTACAAACATAAAATTCGAATTAACTCTCGTGAATTCCCGGTATGCGTTAAAGCATTATGCAGTTTACACGGTATTTCTCAAGACAGACTTAGGGAAATAAAAAACTTTTTGGTAAAAACAGGTCGATCGATTTACGTGGCAAGCATGACAACAGGCCGTTAAAAACTTTACCAGAACTCTTTTCAGCTGTTCAAGATCATATTAAGTCATCTAAATGCACACAGTCGCACTATTAAAGAAGGGATAATCATAATATGTACTATCTACCAGAGATAAAAAATGCACAAAATGTTTATTCAGAACCCAAGTAAAAAGGTTTCATATAAGGTTTACTGGAATATATTTATAAAAAAAAATTTAAATTAAATTTTGGTGTCCCTAAGAGTGACACATGTAGCACTTGTGACAACTTTATAAACAGGCTAAGTATTTGTGAAGGTCAAGAAATAAGGAATGCTCTTAAAACGAAAAAAAAAACTACATTTGTGTAAAGCCGAAAACATATGTTTGATAATATTATTCATTTATTTCCTGTGAGAGGCCACTCATTTCTTTCGAATGATGGAGATTTTTTTCTAATTGAAAAGCATTAAAAAAACTGCTACTGTTGAAATACCACAAGAATGGGACGATATAATAAAAAACAGCTCGGGAAAATTCACAAAAAACACCATTTAGCGTCATTAATGTTACTCAGAACTTAATATTCAATATTGCTGATACTACTCCCCATATCTACAACAGCCTCGGCAGACTTATAGTGGTGAGTGGCAACTCAGCTACATAAGAAACAAAAAAACGCTTCCGAAAGAAATCAACTTTCTTCCGAATTATTTTGATCTCATTCCTTTAAAAGCAAATAAAATAAAACATTTTATCAGCCAGAAAATATCACTCTTGATAATGAATATATAAAAAAGATTCAATCGAAAACTGAAAGTGCCTCAAGTACAGATCAAAATGTAAACATGTAAAAATGTAAACAATTTTGTTGCATTATGACACATTTATAAAATATACTTGAAAATTCATGTGGAATTAAAATATCCGAACATATAAAATGCCATTTAAAAAAAATATAAGTTAGGTTAATACCTTGAGAAAACGTTAATATTTTGTTTTATTTTTAAAACAGAAAAAACTCTCTAGATAACTATGCAAAATGATTTTTGTTTCATTTTGAATATTTGAAGACAAAAAAGTTACAGCATATTACAATGATATCAAAGATAAAAAGACACCCGGTACTTTGTTCAATATGTTTGTAATACCTTCACATTATAAAAATACTAAATGTTTTTTTAACATTATTTAAATATTAAAGGAATAAAAAACAACTTTTCTATTCGCTATGAATGTATAAAGTAACGTACCGATGTTTTCTTTTATTGTAGCCTTAAAATAGATGTAAAAAGAAACTTTAAAACGTCGGCGTATTAAAAAGAGAAAAGTTGTATTGCTTTTCTTTCACCTGCTCCCACTTTCTTGAAGTATAGTTTTAGGGACTCTTAACATATCTAGCAGTGGTAAGCCCTCCGTAGTTATTCACGTAAAAAAATCCATTTTGACATGCAATATGATTACATATTTCTCACCTTATGCAATATGTGTATGTCTGTCCGATTTTTTTTATTCTGAACATATAACATAACTATTCACGATAAACATACTGTAATTGGAAAAGAACTTGGAAATCATGCACAGATTTCTAGCGAAACTAGGCAGGATGTGAAGTACATTATGGTAGGATTGGGCGATTTGTTCCATCTGAGAGTTATATATACCAAAATATGCCGTAAACTTTAAATAAAGGAAATCAGTATTTTAGACAGCTAGAATTAAGGTAATTTTTGATCGCTTTTCGTCATTTCAGGCGCCTTTAATCGCCGAACAAGGTCTTGGCTCTGTAGTTATAAGGGAGACTTTTGGATCTTTATTTGCACATGCTGTTTACGAGCTATTTTCTAGCAATTTGAACATATATTATGATTTAAGGATCCATATATACACTGAGTTTGAAAATTGCTTTTTTTTCTGAAACACAAAACTTTATAGGTATTAAAATACTTTTGCATAATACAATACAGTTTTTCGTAAAGAAAACATTTAACCTTTGAAACTACAAGATGTTCATCACGATCGATGCTATTTGATGTATAAATGAAAACACGACCTTAAATTTTTTCACAATTTTTTGTAGGCGATTATAACTGAAAATATATGTTAACACATCGGTGATTATTAATCTAATGGGCACTGGAATTATGGTTGGGTTCTAAAGTTTTCTATATGTTGTCTTATATTAATTTTTGTTCTCGCGTATATACAGTTTTGTGTTAAAATAGGAATAAATTAATTACGAATGTCATGGGTTTAAGTGTTTTTAAACGATTCATTTACCAGGTATAATATTTCCTATAATGTAAATAATGTAGTTAAAATAAAAGCCCACTTATTCACGAATCACGAGTATTCTATAAAAAATAATTGGATGTCTTTAAAATGAGAAAATATACCTACAACATTTTGTTTATTGGCAATATACAGTGGAGCTGTCTTGCATTTATGAGATACAGGGTGTGGATAAAGTCCAAAATGATAAGAGTTAATTTGAAATTCAACGACGCCGACGCGACGTCTGGAAAAATCACAAATCGTCCGTACGGCAATGACCGTAACTTTTTTAAATGGAACTTGCTATATATTGATACAATTTTCGGAACTTCAAAAAACACACACACCTCCTACAGAAAATGAGAGAGAGAGATACACAGAATGAGATCAAAACGAATTATACATTTAAATTTTGTATGCCTTTTCTTATGAACTTTAGTTTTAAAAAGCAAAAAAAACTTACTTCTGCTTCGACAAAAATTTGAAAGACTCTAGATATGATGAGGCAATTTGTTTTGTTCTAATTCCGACTGTTTTTCGAAAACATTGTAGAATATTAAAATGTGACAGTATACAAAGAGTTCTATTCGTAAATTAATGTAAAAACTTGCGCAACCAAAATTGATGGGATTTAGCGGTTTTTCTGAAAATCGTTGGATTTCAAAATATTTCTATTCCAGACTTTATCCACACTCTGTTTATCAATCTTCGTAGATATATTTAGTTTTATCGCTGAATGTAGAACCTCTGCTTTTAGTATTATTTGTTTGAAAATTTTACTCGTATTAAACCTAATTGTTTTTTACTTCTTTAGAGCTTATGGGCGTTGAGTCAAAAGGTAACTAAAATATAATAAAACTTTACTTCTTGGTTTAGGGAATCCTTTCCTTGTAGTTAGTTCTTTTCTGTACTCTTATGTATTACTAATTATTTAGTTAGAATTGCATGTGTATTTAATCTTTCACTTCTCTTATCATTCCATTATTATTAAATACGTCTGATTTATTATTTATGTTCGGTAAATTCGACTGTACAAGTAATAAAACATTTTTATTCAGCTAAGGTTTATAACCCTTTGCATAAACGAAAGGTACCTGTGTTATGTTGCTCTTTCTTTTCGTAAACAAAATAACAAAAATTGCATTTTAATCAAAAAAATCGTTTAGAGGACTATATGGTCCCGAAAATATTGTTCCTGTCAGAATCGCATAGAAAAACAATAATTGTTTTGTGATTTTTTTTTGTATTTCTCGTAAACAAATACTCACAATTAAAGGTTAGCTTCCTCCAGGTTAGTACCAAGTTGTTAGTAATTTACTATATTAAGAGTTTAAATTAAAATAGTATATTAAAACACTAGACACGATTTTTGGGCATGAGCCCTAGGTTAGAATGGGTGAATGATATTATGAAACCAGCATTTTATACTGTTTTTTCTATTTTGTGTACTATATTTTAAAATCATATTTTTTGTTGAATATTTTCAAGTTGGTGGCAATGCATGTCAAAAGTGGCAATGACTGGCGCACTATTTTTGTTTTTTAGTTTTGAGACATGACCGGTTTCAAATTAGAGATAGGTATGACTTAGCATTGCCAACTTTGTAGAGAAAAAAACTAGTGCCGGAAAGAGGGCAAATACGATACTTCTTTGCGTATCGAAAAGACGTCTTTATACTGCAATAGAGAATTTGTTGTCAGTACTTAACACCGTATTAACCATATTACCCCCAACTCATCTGTATTTCTGACGTCATTAATTGGACGCCTGAATATTTAATATTATTAGTTTCAGGGTAATATCAATGTTGTGATCGTATCTTTTAGATGAAAAAAGTTCCTTTGTTTTATTTGGCATGGGTACACCATTCGCCATAACAACGTGTTTTTTTACATTAAAAGATAATTCGAATTTTATTTTATTATTTAACTCTCGCGGTATGTGTATGCAATTTATAGAGGGCGTCGGCTGTAACTCGGGAACCGTTAATGACAGAACCTACGGAAAGAAATATGTTGGTAAGTCGGCCAACAGAAATCGCTGAAAAATTATTTTCAAGTTCGAAAGTTGGCCGTTAGCAATAAAAAAGTATAGATGCCAATTTTCTCTTAAATTTCCGTAATTAAGGTATGTTGAAAATATAAGCATTATATTCTTCAACCGATGACGCACTTTTTTGCTTAAGACCATTTTTATCTATTTTCAAAAATAAAGTGGTGGGGGAAGGTCAAATATTATTGATTTCAAATGTTGATATCTGTTTTAAATGAACCGATTTTATTCAACTTGGTGTCGAAAAAGAGTGTTTTTTTTGCTCTACTCGTGGAGCCATAAACTATGCTGTAATGGCTTTGTTAGTGGTCACTAAATGGCGAATTCCTCAGATAATACTGATTTTCTGAAAAAAATCAAATGGTAGGCTATGATTTTTATATCACAATTTATTTGTTAGCTATGAAGGGCATTGAATAGTGAAATAAAAAATTCTGGTCCACATTTAAATTAAGAAAGTTGATAATGGTCTCTCGAATCCAAAAAGTCGGATTGGAAAATTAACATTGCCGTTTTGTAGAGAAGAAAAAGTGATAATGGCAAAGTGGTAATTATTTTCATCTCTCATTTCAGTTAATCCTAAAATTTTAGGAAAATCAAGAAACTGGAAAAAAGGCTCCAATAGAAACTGTAGTAATCTTGCGTAACTGTAAAGAACAAAACTTAAAAAAGGAATAAAACAAAAAATACTAAAATGAAGTCTCGTAACCACATAAGCTTCGCAATAAAATAGCTAAAGCTAGCGCAAGGCAGGACAGGACTCGGTTTGGGCAAAAATATTATATCGAGTTCTACCTTTCTTCAGTGAAACATCATAAAAAACGATGAAGTGAGCTACCATTAAACTAACAACAAATATATTTAAAGTCACTGAAAACTGCTTTCGCAAATGCTCAAAATGCCGGCCGTAATTGTCAATACAATGGAGCAATCTTTCCTGTGTCGATACTAAGGGGAAGTGGAAGCTGGACTCCAATAAACACAGGAAACATTGCAACTTTGTATTGACAATGACGACCGGCATTTTGAATATTTGCGAAAGTAGTTTTCAGTAATTTTAAATATTTTGTTATTAGTTTAATGTTAGTTGTTAGTTCATTTCGTCCTTTTTTTTTTGTTGTTTCACTGAAGCAAGGTGGAACTCGGTTTAATCAAAGTTTACAGAATAATCATATTTATTCAGTAGACTTTGGTTTACTCTTTTTTGCCCAAACCGAGTCCTGCCCCGCCTCGCCCTAGCTTTAGCTATTTTATTCCGAAGCTTATGTGATTATGAGACTGAGTTTTAGCCTTGGAGCCAGTTTTTTGATGTTCCTAAAATTGTAGGTTTAATTGAAATGAGAGATACAAATAATTTCTACCTGATCATTGTCACTTTTTCTTCTCTACAAAAAATATTTTCAGTTTACCTCAATTATGAAAATTTATGAGAAAACTGGAATTTACAGTTTTGTGTTGCTGATACTCCCCCTAGCGGCCAACAGTCGAACTTGAAAATAATTTTCAGCGATGCTCTTGGCCGATTACCTTAAGTTCTGTCATTAATGGTTCCCGAGCTTCAGCCGACGTCATCTATTATTGTACCACCCTGT
This sequence comes from Kuschelorhynchus macadamiae, assembly GCA_030620095.1. NCBI lineage: Eukaryota > Metazoa > Arthropoda > Insecta > Coleoptera > Curculionidae > Kuschelorhynchus > Kuschelorhynchus macadamiae. Next base: position 97,639 of record JAUTXW010004059.1, read on the forward strand.
ACAAGGTGATCATAGGAGAGAAAAAATGCTGTGTCTACATTGGTATAAGAAAAACAATTTTAAATATAAAAGTAACTGGAATTATTATGGAGAATTCAAATTTATTTTCGAAAAAACAATAGGGAACTTACATATTTTTTTTATCTAAAATATAACGCCTTAAAAATCAATTGTTGCGCCGTTGCCAGATTTCGCGTATCAACAACGGAGGTATAAAGCATTTTTCTTCACCTTTGGACCCTATAATTTCACGAATATAAATCAGCTCGGTTAAATAGGTATATGATCATATTTGTTGTTAGTCTATGCATTCATAGATAAATTTGCATTTTAGGAAATTATGGAATTTGTACCCAAAGAGGTGTAATGGTATAACTAAGTTGAAATAAATTCAAAGTCCTAGACACATAAAAAATCATCAGACTTAAAATTTTTAAAAAAATGCTGTACAGAGAACGAAAATGATTTCCCAACACATAGAGAAAAATACAAAAAAAAATATTACAAGCATATTTTAAATGAGAGATTATTTAAAGTTGTTAAAAATGAAAAGGGACCTTATTTTTGACCCCATATATTTTTAAATAGACTTAAATAATATCTCATTTCTTGATAGTGAAATCACTTCATGTTTTGTGATTTTTTTCCAAACTCATTTTTTCTTCTTTATTGTTGTCTGTCTTAAGAATAATTATCTTGTTTGTACCCTTTTTGTGTAATGCGTATTAAGGCCATAGTTTCTTAGCACTTTGGTTTTCCACTACACTTAGTTTTAGGTTTTTGTCTGATGACGCTCAAATGAACGAAATATGTAACCTTTTTTATGTATTTGTATGACTAGGATTTTGAATCTGATTTAACCTAGTTGAAAATTAGATGATCAGGAAAACCTGCTAGAAGACATTGCATAAATAGAATACTTTTAAACTTCTTTTGTTTAAATTCGATTTTCTATTTTTTATCTTTATACGTAGAGGTTTGCAAAATGGTAGGGCAACGCCCGGCTCTTTCTTTAATGTGGAAAACATATGATGTTGTTTGTAAAAGTTTGTCCAAACATTTGCCAATAACACGCATGCTATTATAGTAATGAAATGCGTCAGTTTTAGCCTCCCCGTTTTCAGGAAATAATTTTTTTAAAAAAATATTCTGTGACAGGTTCATCTCTAGGCTCTTATTGGTTCCGAATTTGAAAACCAAAGTATGTAGTTCTGAGGAAATAGAAAGCATGATAAAGAATTTCATTTACTTTTTTTACATATATGTTCCTAAATTTGTCCCTTTTGGTTTCCTTTCAGACATCAGCGGCATTATAGATTCAAAAGTAATATAGCACGTTTGATCAAACTTTCAAAGCGAGATTTAATTAGTGATGCCCAGCGGAAACTTTCCATCTTGCAAAAGTTTCCGGAAAGAAATAAATCCTTTTGAATGTTGTCAAGGAATATTTCCGGTAATATTCCCCCAAATTCGTAAAGACTTATTTTTTTATATATGACTTTGGTTTAGTAACATGACAGCGTTTTTTTGTTTTTGACTATTGACATTTAGCTTAATTTCTTAATCAAACTTAAGAGAAAGTTCTGGAAATCGATTCGAAAGAAATAACCGAGTAAGTTAATTAAATTTTTTAGTTTTTTTTTAAGATAACGAACAAGCATACTAATTTCATTTTCAGTTTAGTTTGGTTTTGTTACATTGTTCTTTGAGTTTACCTGCTTATTATTAATATTTTATTTTTTAAGTTAAGTTTTCCCAAATATTTCAAATACATTTTTCGAAGTGCTGTAGAAAAGTTTCTGGGAATTTACAAGAAGTGTGAATTTTGCGCATCACTAGTTGTAATTTTTACAAAAGCGTTTTATTCTCCATCCATCGTAAATAACTAAACACATTTTTGTACTATATACTTTCATTACATATCCCCTTAATCGTAAGTTTAGTTATATGTTCAAAGGTGTCTACTAAACAAAAAATCCAAAAAGATATGCATGACTAAAGTTGTCCTTTTTTACTTACCTACACGAGATACAAGGACTTCTTCTCAAATGCCTCGCTCTATGTTCATGGACGTCCTTACATATTCATATTTATAAACATATGGAAGGGGATGTCTTCTATTATACTCCTGTACATTAATAATTTAATCACTGATTTCAGAAACACCTTAAATCACAAAGTTCACATTCAGAAATAATTAAATAATAATGAAAGGGTCTTCCAAAATGCTTCGGATAAATTATAAATTGAACCATGATTACTTACAAGAAACATATCGACTAATAAAATGTCGAAAAAAAAAAATGTTTTGATATGGACTTAGATTATTTCTTCATTAAATGAAAAAAACTAATGTCGTTTTTTTTATTATTTTTTTAATGACAACTTGAAGTGCCAAAACAATTTTAAATCGCTAGAATTAAACTAACATACTTCTTCTATTAAATTAAAAAAATTCTAAAAATATTAATTGTAACTTTTTTTATAGGTAGCTATCGTACAAATATTTCCAAAAGTTTTGGACTTTTTTATTTTCATCCGCAAAACTCCAGAGATTTTCATGGGCTTTTTAGTAGAAATTGGAATTTGTGTGTTAGAAATAACAGGACATACTGGCATATTAGTCGTCATTTCTTCTTTCAAAAGTTGAGGACTCAGTAATGGAAAAGTCTGGTTGTCGCGCCTCTACGACCCTAACCACTATATGATCGATGTACGAAATGTTAAAAAAAAACATATTTTGTTTGATTTAAACTGTTTTTTTTTCCTTCCCGACTGAAAAATCAAGTCACATACTCTTTACCAAATAGAAACTCCGATCGTAAGGAATAATTATTTTATTTTGGATAAACTAGATAACAAAATAACAAAAAATTTGCTAACAAATAAATATTCGGAAGCTAATCTTTGTTGATATTAAAATCAATATTATACACGCATTTACTAATACATCTAGTGTGCATGGGTCAACAGCTATCGGCTTATTTTTTTTTTTATCTGACTAGACAACGACGGCCGAAGGCTTGCTTTAAATTAAGACAGGGAAAGTTTATTGATGCGGGATTTAAAGACTTTCAGATTAGGAGAAGGAAAGACACTTGCTGGTAACACATTCCATAACCTGGACACTGGGAATAAAAGAGCGAACAAAGTGGGAGGTCCTTGGTCTTTGCAGTTGGACCGTGAAGGGATGCATGCGGGTAGATGCTCGTGTCACCCTGGCAGCAATGACTAAAGAGGGCATAATGGATGATATTTCATCAGAATAGAATTCGGGGTAGTATCTGTAAAACAGAGACAGATCGTCCACAATTCGACGATGCTCTAGTGCTGCAAGTTTCCTTGTGGGGTTTGGATCATCAGTCAGACTAGCTGTTTTCTGGACAGAGTTAAGAATATTAAGTGTGCGAGTGGTACTCAAGGCAAGGTCTGTTTACGAAGTGTAAGAGGTAAACAAGTTGACAGAGGAAAATTGTTTTCGAGCTGTGAAAACAAAACCCAATTTCTTTGCGGCTGCTGTGGCAGTTATATTCATGCCAGCGAAGATCTTTCTGAAAATATATACGGACTAGACTAAAGGAATCTTTGGCTTCAAGCATTTGATTATTCACTTGAATGGTGTGGGCGCTGGGAGATGATGTGTAAAACAGTAAACAAGATTCTGTTTTAGTGGCGTTAAACTGGACAAGATTCTTTGCTCCCCATTTTACGATTTTAGGTCCTTGGTTAGGGATAAAGTCATTTCACTACGCCTATCATCAATTTCAGTCTTGGAGACAGGTTTGGGAAATTGTATATTGGAGTGGAGTGTGCTATCGTCAGCAAAGCTGTGAATAAGATTGCTGGTAGAAGAAAGCAGGTCATTGATATGCAGGAGGAATAGTATAGGTGCTAACACTGAGCCCTGTGGGACGCCTGCGTTGATTTGCTGAAAGTTTGATAAATGGTCGTCAACTACTACAGAAATACTTCTGTTGGAAAGAAAACTGGCAATCCAAGTACAAAGTTTTGGAGGAAAACCATAGGCAGGACGTTTGTTAAGAAGTGCGTCATGCCTGACTTGATCAAACGCTTTGGATATGTCGAGGGCAATAATTTGGGCTTCTGCGTGGAATTCGATAGACTTATTTCAGTTATGGGTTACGAAGGTAAGAATTTCTTCTGTGGATCTTTGGTGGCGGAAGCCGTATTACCTGTCGTGTATAATATTTTATTTTTCAAGGTAATTTAAAAAGATCTTTATTGAGATATTTCTCTATTGCCTTACTCATAATTGGGAGAAGGGATGTGGGTCTGTAGTTAGACGGAAGAATTTTGGATCCCTTTTTGGGAGCAGGCTGTACACGAGCAGATTACCAGCTTTTCGGAAAAATGCTCTTATCACAGGACATTTGGAATAACTTGTTGAGGATAGAAGCCAATCCAAAAGCACACTTTTCTAGGATTATGACCGGAATACTATCAAGGCCAGAGGACTTTCTGTTATTTAGTATTTTGAGAACATTTTTTTTTTTAACTTTGAAGGTAATTTCGTGCATATTGTATGGCAGAGATGGTACTGATTGAGGGGGGAAGTGAAGAGGAAGAATTAAAGTAGAATTTGCGGCGAATTGTTTTGCAAAAAAGCGCAGCTTTTCCTTTAGATGTGGAGATTATTTCAACTCCAGAAATTAGGGGTGGAAAGAAGCCTTCGCATAAATTTTGATTAAAATTTCTGGCAAGCGACCAAAAGGATTGGCTCCCATTTTGGCAAGAAAGACTTTGTTGCCTTTTATGCGTATATTGAAGGCATTTTTGGCTTCGAGAATTATGCGATTGTAATGATTTCGTGTCTTTTTAGCTTATATTTTATCCGCCGTGATTTCCTATACATTTATAAGAAAATAATGCAAACACAACGAATAAAAAGTGTGAGAAATTATAATATCTCTGTACTGCAGAGGTAAATCAATGCCAGAAATTTGAAATGACTTAAATATAGCAAAATCAACAGTCGGAGATATTATAAAAAAATATGTAGAGACAGCTAGTGTTCATGTTCGTGGTAAAAGTCCTGGCCGACCGCTAGAATAAATCATAGAGAACGTCGTGTTCTGGTCAAAATTGCAGAACTAATAGAAGGGGTACTTTGTGAGAAATACAAGCTCAATGGAATCATAAGGCAAAATTAAATATCTCCAGGGAATGCTGTAGACTATGGCTGCATAATTTTATAAGACAAATTTGTAATTTTTCGTGGTAAAACAAAAAAATTAATAATGTCCTTATATCCATTTTTTTAAAGGCCAAGGAAAAGCCGTTATTAACAGCTGTTCAAAAGAAAAAAACGTTTGGACTGGGCAACATCGAAAATATCCTGGACAACAGAAATATATAGTAATGTTATCTTCATCGACGAATCGAAATTTGATGTCTTCGTAGGTGATTTTCGAAAAAGGGCGATTCGTTCAAAATCAGAAGCATTTCATAAAAATGTCTTAAGCTTACAGTAAAATTTGCTCAGGGGGTTATGATATGGGGTATGTATGAGTAGTAAAGGAGTTGGTAAATTGAGTTTATTGATGGTACTGTAAATGCAGAAAAATACCAACAAATGTTTATCACGAAGCTTGGTTCCAACAGCAGAACAAAGTTTTGGAAATGACAATTTCATATTTCAGCCCCGCCACGCTGCGAAGATCACAAAAAATGGTTTGGGGACCGTCATTTAGTTTTCTTTTATCGTAGTCATCGAGTCTTGAATTGAATTGAATTTCATTGAAACTTTATGGAATTAGATGAAGAAGACTTTGCGTAACGATTCTCAGGGTACAGTTATGGCATTAAAGGCAAAAATCACGCAAATTTGGGACTCTTTCACTCCCGAATATTGTAAGACTTTAGTAGATTCCATGCCAAAACGCATACAAGCCGTTATTGCCGCAAAAGGTGATCTTACCTCTCTCTTATTAACGTTCGTTTAAATTATAAAATTTAAGTATGTCCGAATACTTATTTGTCAGCAAATTTGTTATGTTTTTGTAATTTTGTTATCTAGTTTATGCAAAATAAAATAATTATTATTTACGATCGGACTTACGTGAACTATGTTAGGTAAAGAGTATGTGACTTGATTTTTCAGTCAAAATGGCATATCGTCCGAACCTATAGTTGATAGGACTCGTAATATAGATTTATATGGTACAATAAAATCTTTGCCACTTTTCTCACTAAACAAGAAATCTTACGAAAGTCTGCTCTCTAAATAAGAAGGACTTTCACCCCCCTCCCCTCTTTTTCCAATTCCCGACTATTTAAGCCAAAATTGAAATAATTTTTGTAGAAGGTTCTGCATGGAATCTGTGAAAAATCTTGTGTTTTCAATTTCAACTCGCTTTCTCCCATTATTTACCAGAGTTTAACTACAACCCTGAAGAAAAACAAATATTAAAGTTTTCTTTTGCATTACTGGATACAGATTCTGTTTTAGAATGTTTATTACTCAAATGTGACAAAAAGTGATCTTAAGATGTTTCTAAAATCAACAATTCAATTTTAATGAAGTCGCAGATGGAGTAAAAAATCATTGAAATTTTAATAAAGACGCCTTTTTGTTATTGTACTATTTACTAGGATGTATATTTCGTTTTTAGATTCAACACATTATGTACTGACATTACATGCGCTTCTGTACAAGAGATACACATTTATCTACCGAAAGTTTTTGACCTATCTTATTCCTGTAAGTATTAATTTTGTATTTAGATACAAGCATTTTCTTTTAACTAATTTTCTATTTTGTTTTTGCTTTAACTATATTTAATTTTAGTCCGCCGTGGCACTCGGCTTTTTAGTACTATGCATATTCCTCGGACAGAATTCGAGTAATACTTCGAGTAGTGGAGGGCCACCGTTCAAGATGGCATTGAGCAGTTACGGCAAAACTGAGGTTTACCTGAAGGATAACAGTGACGTGGCACTGCAGAAAATTTATGATGGTTTAGTGACCAGCCAGAAAAGTAGACTTAATTTAGTCGATGATGTATCAAAAGGTAAAATATAATACTCTTTTGCTTGCGTTTGGAAACATTTTGCTCATTTCAGTTTAAGAAAAATATTATCTTCACTTGTCTGCCGGTTTTGCTTAACCAACAGGCTTTTTGCACAGATCGTATATTTACAATAAATTGATATACAGGGCGTCCCACGGAAAAGTAACACATTTCGCGAATTAATAGCTCGAAAACGAAAAATGTTTTTTTTTTTCAATGTTACCAAAGCTTCCCATTTATCTTAGGATTGCGGAGAAATACCTATTTTTTGGGTCTAAATTACTGTTTTATTTTTATGGACTTGGATAGCCTAACACTTCTTCTTTTCAAAAATTCATAGTTTGGGTATATTTATTTTAAGTTCTTAGATTTTAAAATTAACTTTTTAAACTCTTGCATAATAGTTAACCTTTCCGTTTACATGAAATGTTGCTTCGTCTGGCATTATTAATTACGCTTTAGGAAATTGTCTCGTTAAATCTAGAATTGTTTCACATGTGTATCTAGTATCTTTGTTCGTAAGCGTGGGGATAATTCGTTGAAGAGCTTGAATTCTGTATGCCTTAAAAATCTTTAAAAGTCGCTCTACTTTTCGACGTCATCCATCACTATCCATTCTTCGTAGTTATGCGATATAATAACTATCAAGTGTGCTTCGGAACAAAAGTATGTAGACGTCGTCCTGTCGACCATTAAAAATAAGTTTTTTGACAAATGCAGCTGTCAGATTTTTAATTTCTTCGATTTTTATAATGTTTAATCAGATTGAAAAAGCATTTTTAATTACATATGCAGAAGCGAAATGAATAACAATATCCAGACGCAAATTTCGTACAGTACACTCAAAAAATCCCCCATCCAGAAAGTCGATTTGTTATGGGTGCAACGGTTTAGAGATACGGGCTCTTTGGAGAGAATCAAGCGACGTGACAATCGAGCAGACGTGCTACTGAACGAAGTCTTAGCTGTAAGGGAAATTTTAAGTAGTAATAAATATAAAATATCTATTCGTAAAATGGCCAGCACATTGATGATGTCGAAAAGTAAAGTAGAGAGACTTTTAAAGATAATTAAATTTAAGATATACAAAATTGAAACATTTCAACGAACGAACAAAGATACTATACATGTGAAACAATTCTAGATTTAACGAGACAATTTCCCAATTGCCAAATAATAATGTCAGACGAAGAATCATTTCATTTAAACGGAAAGGTTAATAAACATAATTGCCGCATATGGGGAGAGGAAAATCCGCGAGAATTTGTCGAATTTGAAAGGGATTCGCCAAAAGCAAATGTTTGGCGTGCGGTGTCGTCCACGAAGGTGTACGGACCTTTTTTCTTTATGGAAAATACGGAATGGATTGTTTATTTTTGGGATAATTAATGACATATTTTTCCAACAAGATGGCGCCCCAGAGCATTATTCAAACATTGCGAGAAATTCATTGGATCGAGTTTTTCCAAACAGGTGGATAGGCAGGGGAGGTCCTATACAGTGGGCTCCATATTCCACAGATCTAATGATCCCAGACTTTTATCTTATGTGAAGGAAGCGTGCTACAATCCTCTACCACGAAATTTAGAAGAACTTAAAATTAACATAAGAAATGTTATAAAATTAATTCCGCAGGAAATGTTTCAAAACTCATATGGAAATTTTCTCTAAAGATTGACTAAGTGTTTGGAACCCATTAACGCCCAAAATGAAACTGGATCAAATATTATATAATTTCTATTTCAAATTAGTTCAAATACCTACAATTAACCCATATTTACGATAAAAAGAAAAAAACTAGGCTTTGCAAAAAACTAAAGAGGTGTACTCAAGCGAGTACACTGGGCACATAAAGTTTTATTTTCTATGAAACATTTCAAAACATTCTTTTTCAATACATAAAGTAATAACACATTTTTTACATTGCCATCTTATGCGAGCATGACATACACGGCAGCGGAATGGATTGTTTATTTTTGGAGGAAAGTGTCCATTAGAATCTTGAACGATGCTTGGCAGAATGCTACTGGTATTTCTAGATTTCAGGTTCTCTTTCGTGAAAGACCTAAGATAATGTCTTGTTATATATCTCGTGAAAAGTAATAAGTCCATTTTATCTTCTGATACCATTTGATGGAGTTGGAGATGGAACAGCGATCCGATAATTATTTAAATTATTTACCGCTTGATCGTTCGCATCTACACCACCCCTTCCACAGTTATATGATTTAAAAACATTTGGTTGCATGCACCGATGGGTTTTTTGTTTTTTCTCCTTTCTCCAACGTTTGCCTTTCTGAAAAGGTTCCACAGTATCATAATTTGTTGCTATCTATCTAAATTTCATTTCTGGTATCAAATGAGCTGTCGTGGGCTGCCCTTTTCATTTTTTCCATCTCTTTCACAGGCAGCATAGGACATTTCTCTGTTCTATTTTGTCTCAATGTCCCGGTTGCCCTGAACCCCTGTTTCCTCAAGTTACTCAATAAGGATAAGCTTGTAAAATAATTGTTAAAAAAAATTATGTGATTCTTGGGTACTGGGACGTGCTTTAGTAGTGACAATACAACCTGTGAACTCAAGGGAAGCTGAATATCATCTTGCTTATTTGATTTTCCACAATAAGTGTCGATCGCATGTGTGTCCAGTTGAACTGCAGAGAGACCAATTTTTGAAGCCAAACCGACAAGGTTTGCCTCTGATGAACTGTTTGGCAGAGTGGTGACCATAGTATCTGACGATGGCTTCATCTATAGATAATATTTCATGGAAAAATCCCCATTGCTGGAAATTGGCGTTCAGTATATCCATAAGTGGCCTTATTTTGAACATTCGATCATCATTTATTTGCGTATTATCATTTATATGCAAATATATTTCCAAGTACCTGTTTCAAGACATGCACCTAGAAACAATGTCTACATGAAGGTCCTCATCAAACCAGTTAAAAACAGTATACCAATATATACTTCGGTTGTTATTGAAAATAAATGGTAACTTTTTTGACAGGCGCACAGAGGGCCAGCGGACCATATTTTATGGAAAAATTATTTTGCTTATAGATGTTATTCAATATATGCTAAAATTGCAAAATCAATACAAAATATGAAAAAATGAACAATCATTAGCCCATAGGAAATGGTTTATACAGGGTGTTACAATATTAATACACATAAAAAATAATATTTTCGCTGATTCAGGTCAAAATCATACCTTAACTAATTTCCAAAAAATTTATAAGCCTTAGAAGCACTAAATATGTGAAAATATTTGCCATACAGGGTGTCTTAAAAGTCAGAAATAATCAGCTTTTTATAAAGGCAACTGCATAAAAGTATGTTAACAGCTGTACCCTCATTTCATTTGTAATTATTTTGAAAATACAATATTTAATTAACTTAAAAATAATTATCAAATAAGTAACAAGTGAAAACTATTATACACCCTACATGATTTTTCTACTAAGATAAGAAGAACTTGTACCCGGCTAAATAATTTTGATTACTGAAAACAAGCTACAACTAAAATAATACATATTCAATTTTCTATTATGGTATCAAAAACAATTTGAAACTTTGAAAATGAGACAAATCCTTAGATATGTAGGTATGTAGGTAATTAACGTAATTGATAATTTTTATATTTAAACAATAAGATAAATAATTAATAACAATGACAATATTTGTAAACAATCTTAAAGTATATATTATATATGTATTATATAAAATAGATAATAATCGATTTAATATTTATAAAATATAATATTATTGTAGTGAAGCTGTGAAAAACGATTCCAATTTTCATATTACACTAGTCTGAATCTTCATCGCTACTTGTAATCTCAGTTGTTTCATAAGACTTGAACATGTTTAGCGCTTCTGGGCTAAACATTTTCTTTTGTGGTGGACTGTGCTTTCTTAGAGATGTTATTCTGGGATCAGAGGTGATAAGCATATAATTGAAAACGTCTAAATTTGTCATTACTCTACTGCATTTTCTAGAGTTTCGTTCTCTTGCTCTTCTGTATTCTTTGTTTCTCGCTTCCTGTGCATCTTCTGATAAATGTCCGATAGGTACAGGAATTGCGTTGATTATTTCAGAGCTGTGAATCAATAATTTATGTATTGATGCGGGCATTCTATACCATGGATACAAATTTACAAATAACCGTGCTGTGTCAATACAATACTGCTGAAATTCTTCCACTCTTATAGAGAATCCGCTGGCAACTATTTGCAGTATGACATAAAAGCGATATATGAGTTTTTCATCAACTTTGGTGATTTCAGCTGTTTGGATCCTACTCTTTTCTTCATGAATGACATTTTTATCTTCGCCACGTGCTTGCCATTTTTCTATTTTTATTCTATAACCAATTTTCAGTATACACTCTAAGCATCTTATCCATGCATGGAGAGATGTTATTCCAAACAAAAGTAATTGTTATTTATAGCTCTTTCCAAAACTTTGCCAATGTCATTCATATCGATTGGAGAAGCACCGCAGAGATAACATTTTTGAGATGAGGTGTCAGTAATCGAATTTATCATTTTGTTATCAACCATTGACCAAAAGAATTTATGTTTTACTGTTATAACTGAGTTATTTTTTAATTTGTGTATTGTTGGGGATAAATTGGCTATTTCTTCGTCCAAGTCTTTTTTCAGTTTTTTTGAAATTGCTATTGTTTCTTTTAAGAACTGCATCTTTAAAGGCCGACAATAAACAGTCGATGATGGGCGGGGATTATGCCATATAATAATTTTTTGGTTTTTACTGCTTCCAGCGTACAACTGTAATGGCACCACACATGTAAGTAGTAAGTTACTGTCATTGTAAGTTCCATCAATAAATGCTTGCTTATACTCTTTTTGTCCACTGCTTCCATCACTTCCTAACTTCCAAAGTAGATGAAAAGTGGGATTGTCAAAAGCTTGCTCCTCTAATTCTAAAGTTGACATAAGCCTTATAGTTGTGTGGTTCAAAAGAGATTGTAAAGGTACAACCACACAATGCTCTTGTGCACTTATATTTTCCGGATAACATAATTGTTTGGCCTCTCTTACCTTGTTATAACTGGGATACATATCAAAATGATTTTCTTTGGCATTACTTCTTAAATATTGATATGAACGTTTGGTCAATTTCGTATCGACAAATAAGGCCAAAGCTTTATCAGGACTTAATGAAGATGGTTTATTTTTCAATGTGTTTTTATCAATATTTGCTAAATTCTGATTATCCGGTAATAACTTAGCAACTTCATATTTTCCGTCAGCTTTTAAGTTAAGTTTAGTAGCGAAAACCAATTCGTTTGTTTCAGTTTTTCTTAACTGCTCAGTTCTTTTAAATTTGCCGGAGTACGAGAGATTTTGAAAATCTGACTTAGGCCTCCCAGGTGTTTTTATAGCCACACATTCGAATTTAATGGTTTTATTGAGCCATGCTTCATTAGTAACTAAAAAACGGTTTTTAGTTCTGTTCGAAGCCTGCCACGTTCTTCTAAATTCAAGTGAATAAACTCGGGAGCATTCTTTGACCTTCATATCATTTTTTTTTGTGTACATTTTGTGCATAAAACCGATCTTAAAAAAGTGTTGAGTTTTGATCTTTCTATGCCGTTTTCAAATAGTTGCCTGATTTGAACTGGGTGGGACATCAAATCTAAAATATTTTTAAATTCATTAGAAGTTATGCTTAAGGCCTTTTTATGTTATACACATCTTATTTATAATGACATCTCTAAGTGCTTCATGCATTTTAATGTAACCCTCATTATTTTTACACCATTAGGTACCAAATAATACATATTATCGAACCTTTAGATTAAAAACCTATCATAATAATTATTAAAGTGCAGGTTAATCGACTTAAGCTGCTAAATCTTTATTTTTTTGATAGCAGTTTTTATTATAGGGACTCTATGCATCCAACAGAATAATATGCTCTACCACAATGGGTGGCAGTTTGGGGCAGATTTTTTTTGCGCGACATAAAAGTATAAACAACACCCAAGCGAATTACATGTATAAGAAAAATACGATATTCCTACCTTTTTTTTTAATCGTTCATAAATTGGAGAGTTTATTTTTGAAATATATATATTAACAAAAATGACCCTTATACAAATATGGGAAACTATTATTAAAATGTTAAAGAGCAGAAAAACAGTAAAAACTTACCCCCATCATCTGCATTCATCATAAAAAAATTATTTGTAAGACATACGTTTTAAAAAAAATTACACAGGTAATACTCTTCTGCTGCGATATTAATAGCATTTTACAAAACCTACCACCAAGTGAAGCGAATTTCAACATGTTATGACAATTCCATTATTCATTTGTTTTTGTTTTGTGACGCTCCAAAGCCTACTTGTTGTAAATTGATAACAAGATTTGAGAAATAATAATATATATTTTTTGGAGATATTCAATGTTTTCAGTGATTCTGGCCCTCTGTGAGGCGTAAAGTTTTGTCTGGTCTACAATATGTTGTAAAATTTTATCGTCAATCATTTTTTCGAATATATCTTTTGGACTAAGAAATTTCAACTCTTCAATAACCAGTTGAGCTCTTTCAGATGCTCCATTAGTCGTTGACTGCCAACGACTATAATTGTCATCGGTTTTTTTGCCAATTTGGTAGCAAAAAGCTTGGATTGGATTACGAGACGGCTCTTTTTTAAAATTTTTTGTTGACAAAAGCTTGATTCGTTTAGCAGCCAGAGTCTCACTTTCGCTATCATCCGATTCTGAATCCGAGTTTGATCCATTTTCTCTTGCATTATCTGAGGGTCTCACGAAAGCTTCTAATATACCAGGAACGTCACGAGGAAAATCCGTGGAATTAAGATTATCATCATCAAGGTCTTTTTCGTCCGTCATTGGGTCTGGATTTGGGGACAAAATAACGATATCAATATTGTTGTTGCTACACGAAGCAGCAAAATCGGCAGCGGCATCTAAATTTGGTAGTTTCTTACGGCCGTAAAAGGCTGAAGATGATATTGCGGGGCTGTCTACGACAAATCCAAGCTCCATTGTATGATTTTACAAAATATCTGAAAAAAAATCAACACATTACACTTTTGCCCAGTGTACTCAATTGAGTACACCCATGTTTGTGAGTACATTGCAAATTCAGCATGACGAAATATCTATATCTGGTATGACTTACCTTTTCCTGAGGTATGTAATTAAATAATATCCGGTAAAACTGAAAACACTACTTAAAATAACTGGATTATTTGAAGATATGTATAATCACTACGCTAAGGAGCAAGTTCACACACGAACGGTCATATTCGTTACCGTGTACAACGCCACACGTCGACTTTAATCCAAATTTCTGTGGTAGAAAACTGTTTTAGTTCCCTTGTTAGCAATATAAAACTGTTGGGTTCTTTAAGTATTTGATAATAGATGGCACCACTTACAACAATTGTTATTGATTTATTTATCTTCGCGAAAATAAAATTTTTTACCTTTTGTTATTTTATTAAATGGTATTTGTAGCAATAAAGAAATTAGGTTCAAAGCAAGAATTTACAAAGTTAATTTTAAAATCTAAGAACTTAAAATAAATATCCTTAAACTATGTATTTTTGAAAAGCAGTTTCAGGCTATCCAAGACTATACAAATATATAGGGAGTCCCATTTAAAATAAAACATTAATTTAGTTCCAAAAAATAGGTATTTCTAGCAAGAAATTTGAAACTAGGTTCAAAGCAAGAATGTACAAAGTTAATTTTAAAATCTAAGAACTTAAAATAAATAACCCCAAACTATGTATTTTTGAAAAGAAGAAGTGTTAGGCTATTCAAGACCATAAAAATACATATATAGAGTGTCCCATTTAAAATAAAATAGTAATTTAGTCCCAAAAAATAGGTATTTCTTCGCGATCCTAGAATAAATGGGAAAATTTGGCAACATTGACAAGACAAATCTAAGCCATTCGGTGAAAACCGCATTTCGATCATTTTTCATGGGATATCATTGGACAGGGTGTCCTGTATGTACCTGTGTATAATATAATCACACTAAACAATACCAAATATCAAGTCTATTTACATAATTCTCTCCAGGAATATATTTAAATGTATTATTAAATTGTTATCAGATGCAACAGAATACGCCCCCTCCGAAATCGAGTTTCTATTGGAGTGACGTCACTTGTTAGCAAGTTTCCCGAGCTTCTGTTGAGCTGTGTGAAAAATTTGATAATTCGACTGATTTGCGACAATGGAACTCAGTTGTAGTAGTTTGTTGCTATATTCTGTTTCATACACATTTACATTATACAGCGTGATTGCTAAGTATGTCAACATATTTAAGGGGGTGATTGCTTGACTAATTTTAAGACGAAAATTCATATAAACATGGGTTCTCTTCATGTCTGAGATAAGGCGTGTTAAAGTTTATTTCTCGTCGTTTTCTGGTTTCAAACTAGGTATATGTTACATACTTTTAACTATTTTAGTTCTAACTTCTATTATTTTTAGTGTTGCATTGAGCATTGATGTAATTTATTAATCGAAATACTAAAAAATGAATGTTTATTGTGTTTGAATTTCTGTACATATACCACAGTGACTCTGCAATCGGGTACAGAACGAGACAATTGAACATTTCATTGGTTCGTTAAACAAGTATGGTTATACAACAGGCTCAAAATAACAATATTATACGCCAATAGTAAATAACTTTATATTAAACAATATTATTTTGAAACCTAAACTAAATGAAAAACCTATTTTTAACAAAAGTCCTTGTAAATTTATTAAGCCGCAAGCCCTTGTAATGGCATAATCCATGAAATTACTTAATTTAAAATGCACACAAGAATGTGATTTAAGAAGTTTATATTCACGAACTCCTGCGATAACCCTCCTGCATTTTTCGACAAAGGGCCGCCTATTCAAACGATACGATACATATATAATGTTACCCTAAAAACAGGGCCGGACTGAGGACTGACATTTGGGCACTAGTGTTTGGAAAAAAAGTACTCCGTGTTGTACGTTGTACTTCGCTATCAACCTCTGAAAAAAACCATACCGTTATTACCAGGCCCACGGCATCAGTGGGCCCCCTCACTGCGGGTGTGTAGCTAGACACTGGGCTAGCGATACGTTTTGTTTTAACGACTTCGGATCTATCTAGTATTTGACCAGCACTCACACTTGGTGGTCTTACTTAAGTTCATTTTTTTGTTTAATTAAATTGTCGATGCGCTCAAAACCTCGTTGCAATTATAGCTGTGCCAGCTTGCAATTTATCTCCAGATTGTTCTACTATAACAGCATCTGATGTTTGCCCTCCAATACTAGTACAATAATACCGTCAGACGTAAATAAAATTATATATTTTATCTAAGCATTGACCTATCGAAATTCTTTTCGATTAATGTTTTGATATGTATTATTTTAGGTATATTTTGCTTTGTCCATAAAATTTTTAATTTTTTCTGCGGCAATAAAGCATACTTTTGTTTGTTTGTTTGTTTGATGTAATATTGTGATTGCTCCTGCTAGAACTGGTAGGGATAATAATGATGGCAATATGTCATCATGAAGAAAAAAGTTATTAGTCCAAAATGAAGTATGGCAGATGTAGAGAAGAGTTTTGTTACGTCTTTTTTAATTGTTTATAGTAATTTCATACAGACCTAGCCTATTTTATAAAAATTAAGAAAGAAAATGGAGAAATTGGAGTTAGAAAGTCTATGAAAGTTAAGGATGAGTAACTCAAAAAGTAAACGTGACCGAAAAAAAAAGATTTCGGATTCGTGATCAGGACTCCAATGACGACCTATACACAAAAAATCAAAATTGGCAATGATGGCAAAAAATAAAAATTGCCAATGATGTGGCAAAATCGGTAAATTGCCTTTACCTGCAACTTCCCTCGTTATGAGTCTTTCATTTCACTAGGAATAGTGAAGTGCGACCCAATTTAATCTTTTAAAACATTTTTATTCGTCACCATTTTGTTAGATCATATTCAATTCCTACCAATATTTTATCAGTTTCTAATTTAAAATAAATTCAGTGAGTAGTTTTTATATTAACACACGCTGCCAATTGGTTAAGTCATGATGAATTCGTGCCACTTTATTCCTATATCACATTTAATTTTTCTGCAAAAGTCAATAAATAATATTTTTTTACGTTCATTTTTTGAAAAATGTATTTGGCCGCTGTTTTGTTCCGCTATTTTGAATTCGTACCACAACTTTACCAATTTGTCTCTATATCACACTTAATGCTTGCACCAAAATTTGAAATTAATCTAAGAAGTACTGTTTTCAGGCTGATTTTTTAAATATTTTAAAAGATCGCAATTTTGTTTTGCTATCTTATATTCATACCAAAATGTTACCAGTTCATTCTCCTATAACACTTGATTTTTGTGCAAAATTTGAGGTAAATTGGATAATTAGTTTTTTCAGTAATAATTTTTTTAACCTTTCACTAGGACAACATCTTATTCCAGCATACTGGATTTTTACCAAAGTATTACAAGGTCATCCCCATATTACCTTTAATTTTTGACCAAATGTTGAAGTCACTCTGATAAGTAGTTTTTAAGCTATGCCAGGCAGGCATAATAAAGTATGCTTTATTGCCGCAGAAAAATTTAAAAATTTTATGGACAAAGCAAAATATACCTAAAATAATACATATCAAAACATTAATCGAAAAGAATTTCGATAGGTCAATGCTTAGATAAAATATATAATTTTATTTACGTCTGACGGTATTATTGTACTAGTATTGGAGGGCAAACATCAGATGCTGTTATAGTAGAACAATCTGGAGATAAATTGCAAGCTGGCACAGCTATAATTGCAACGAGGTTTTGAGCGCATCGACAATTTAATTAAACAAAAAAATAATATTTTTTGGCATGGTACCACAACTTTATTTGTCTCTATATCACATATTGCACCAAAATTTTTAATCTAAGAAGTATAAATATTTTAAAAGGAACGCTAAAACTTGAAGATACGTAAAATCTGAGAGGGTGAATTTTTCAGGATTACAAATATTTTATTTATTTTATTTGAATTAGTATTTCAGTTTTACTAGTTCATCTGTGTACCACAATTATTTTTAGCACACAATTTGAAATCAGTTTAAGTAGTTTTTCAGGCTGAATTTTTAAATAAATTTCTAAACCGCCATTTTGTTCCGCCATCTTAAGTTCGTACCAAAATTTTACCAGTTGATTCCTACATAATACTTGATTTTTGTTCACAATTTGAGATAAGTTGGATAAGTAGATTTAAAGATAGAAATGTTACCCGGTCATCTCCATATAACCTTTAATTTTTGGCCAAAAAGTCAATCGTCAAAGTAGTTTTTTAGCTATGCCGGGAACAGACAGACCGACGGAATTGAGAAAACATGTTTTTTGGCATCTAGGGGCCCTGAAACGTAAAGATCTGAAAAAATCTCGGAGGGTGATTGTTTTACGATTAAAATACTTTCCTTTTGCGAGGGAAGTAAAAGTGAAAAATTACCAAAATGTTTTCTTTTTTTCATTTTTTTTTGTTACTATATCTTTAAATTTATTTGTTGTAAAGTTAGGTTAGTTAGGACTGGATAGGTTTGCTGTAAAGAAAACGCGCTGTAACGCGCCAATTACTTTTGATATAAGATAAGAATACCAAATTTTTTCATAAATTTTAATTTAGAATGTTTGAAATGTTTTTTGCAAGCATATTTATATCCAATTTTAATTTTTATGGTTCAACCGAAATTTTACGTGATTATTGAATAATAACTTCACAGTAAATTTTCCCCGTCATAAGTAAAGTAGCTTGAAATTTCAAGCGTTTTAAAGGTCGGTTAAATTTGAAATTTAAATGTCGACAACTTAAGATCAGAGTTAAAATTTGTAAATATGTATATATACGTATATCACTACAAAATAACTACATAAACTTCTGCAACTAATGGGATTTCCGCCCTAATTAGCTCCATCTCTCTTGCATTGCGTTGGAGTCAGTCACCAGTGCATGGTGTATGCACTATATGCAGGGTTAAAATAAGCTTCCAGTCTATATCTTGCAGTAAAGAAAGACATGGTTAGGCTATTGTATAGTATAAACTGTTTTTCGATATCCTCTTTTTTTATATAACGCTTTTTTTTTTACTTATATTTTTCATTTTTATAATCATAATTTTTGCACTTTTTAAATAATACACTGCGTTTCTAATCGACAGTTTTATATTTTCAGCCATCATTAAAGACGGCATCAATAATCTACCATACTACCGTCACTACATACTCGCCGCAGCTGAAATATCCGTGATCGATGCAAGTCCTGCGAAAAATATTGAGGCCGTCTTCATGTACAATAACGTTGCCAAGCATTCAGCTCCGATTTCTTTGAACCTTATCACAAATACCATCGCCAAAATTGTATTGGGAGAAGAATATTCAATCAAGTATACCAATCATCCGTTAGACAACATCGATTCACGTACAGACGACCAACTTTCTGAGGTGCAGGTCAGCTTGCTCTGGCTCATTATTTTACCACTGGGTTTCCTGTTCTTCTTGGGGAGTTTCATTTACTATCCTTTCGAGGAGTTGTCTACAAACTTTACGCAGCTGCAGCTGATGTGTGGCGTGTGGCCGTCCGTTTACTGGCTAACCACGTTTATTGCCGATCTGGCAGTTTATGTTGTGTTTGCCGTGGTAATGACCATCATTAGCCTCGCCTGGGTCCCGTTCCGCGGTGTTAATGAGTTTGGTAAGTGGCTATGTATTTGTAATAATAATTTTATTCCCAACTAACTTATGATAATTAATTACAGGGAATTTTAACAATGTAATAAACAATAAATTGTCAAGAAAAAAAAAAGAAAAGAGAACACACATGTATACAAGTAGCAAACAATAACATATAGGTTAAACAAGTAATATACAATATATATATAATGTGTTTTCATTCCGGGTGTACATCCGTTCACTACTGTCGTTCTGAAAAGAACAGTTTTGCTGACGTTTCGCCAAAATCACATTTGGCATTTTCGAAGCTTTCTTTCTCGCGTCCGAATAGAGACTCTCTATTCTCTCAGTCTCTATTCGGACGCGAGAAAGAAAGCTTCGAAAATGCCAAATGTGATTTTGGCGAAACGTCAGCAAAACTGTTCTTTTCAGAACGACAGTAGTGAACGGATGTACACCCGGAATGAAAACACATTGTATTTTTCCATCCGTGAAGGAGTAAAAATCAACACACACATATATATATATATATATATATATATATATATATATATATATATATATATATATATATATATATATATATATATATATATATATATATATATATATATATATATATATATATATTAATTAGTGCTCCAAAAGGAAAATCGGTACTAGCTTTTTAAATTTTGAGAAAAATTTTATTATTTTTAAAGATCAAAATAAAGAGGTAGTTCATTATAAATTTGAATTCCACAATGAAGTAAAGATTTTTTTTACAAAATTTCTTTTTACCGTCAGATCTGTAAATTCTTATTAATATATATATATATATATATATATATATATATATATATATATATATATATATATATATATAATAATACTTTAATAATAATTAAATAGAAAAATAATACTTTAAATTGATTGGAAAGTGTCCAGTAAATCATCTAGTTATCCAGCAAATGGAGTTTTAATTTGAAACAAAGAAATAAATTCACGGGCCGATTGAGGTTATGTGATCCGCGTGGTTTTAATCTAGATTAACAATGGAAAAAATCACCTGTCCCAAGTGCAATATTGATTCAAGAGAAGATTCAACTTATTCATCAGGTGAAAACCCTTAAGGGTGAAAATTTGTCAAAAATGAGTATAAGCAACAAACATCCATCCAGAAATGATAGATCTGAAGAGGATAAATCCAAGTTGTTGGAAAACACACAGAAGCATAATTCTGTTAGAAATACCCCTACACCAGAGAATAATAAAGTTATTCATTATACCTCTACCACCTGTTCATTCTAGTGACACTATGTCAGGCGGAACAAATGCTGTGCTGCAGAGTGTATTAAGCTCTATACCAAGTAAAAATGTTAAGCCAAGTGAAACATCTTGTACGGATAATGATGAGGTTTTTGTGAGTCCAAAGGGTAAACATGGATCAAATAGGCACAAACTTCGACAAAGAAACAATACTAATAAAAGAAACTATAGTAGATTTATTGCAACTAACAACAATAAGATAGGTGGAGCAAAAGCTAAGCTAAAGCCAATAGAACGATACTCTTGGCTATATGTGTCAAATCTTCATAAAGATACTACAATTGACGACATTATAAACTGCTTGAAAGAAGCACACGATAACATAACATATGAATGCGATATTATCCCGCCAGGATACGTAAATTCTAAGGTCGCATCTTTTAAGGTAGATGTACCATCCTATCTTGAAAATGTCTTTAAATCGTGTGACTTTTGGCCAGCAGGAACCTATATAAATCGATATTTGTTCCCAAAAAGCAAATAAGTGGCGAGCATGACACCACATCCAGTAGAACCAATGGGACCAACCCTGAGAACCTAATGAACTTTAAACCTGAGTCAAATAAATTAACTATTCGTGATTGTAGCAATGAACAAATCTTATTTTCTAATGAGTGTGTAGAATTTAATTATGTAGTTGGTCATTTAAATGTAAGGTGTTTATGTAATAAGCCTGAGATATTTGTACAAAATACCAATGCCAATGTAATGTCATTTACAGAACACTGGCTTAGCCCAGATGAAATTAACCATTTTTATTACCAAGGTTACATCCTTATCGATAGCTTCTGTCGGTAGGTTCATTCCCATGGAGGAGTAGCAATTTTTGTCAAAAAAGAGGAAAGTCCTCATTTTCTTTACTTACTTTATTCATACTTTTGAAGATATCAGTGCTTTGTGGAAGTCCATTCTGAGGTGAGTGCTATTTTTTCTGATGAACTTAGTCTCTTGATTGTCTCAATATATCGTTCGCCCTTGGGTGACATATACTTTCTTTGATGTTTTTACTTCAGTACTAGATAAAATTATTGGCAAAAAGATGACAATAATAATAAATGGTGATTTTAATCTTAAATTTAACACCCTGGAGACTAAAACACTTGAGTTTGCGGATCTGATATCATCGTATGGACTCCGGTGTACAATCAGTACACCCACTAGAGGCAATTTCTGCCTGGATAATGTGTTGACAAACTTGCTGTCTGGTGAGTTCTCCACATACACATTTGATTGGTGTGTCTCAGACCATTTAGGGGTATCAGTTGAATTCAGTGTGGCAGGTTGTGAGAATGTAGACAAACCACATACTTATCAACCAATAACTCAACAAGGGCTAAATATCTTACATGAGTTTGTAGAAAATATATCCTGGGATTTCTTACAAGATGTTAGTACAAGTGCAGTGCAAAAGTGTACAACATTTGTTGATAAATTAAACAATGCAATAAATTCATCTTTTCCTGAAAAAATGAAATGTAAAAAAATCACAATGGTCCGGAAATTGAGTGGTTCGATAATGCCTTAAGGGAAAAGAGAGATACTTTGGCTCTTCTGACTGAGAGTTTTTCACATACACACTCACCATGGTTAAGAGAACAAATTAATCTATTTAAAAAAACAATGTAAAGAATTGTGTGAAAAAAAAATTAGAGCTCATGACAATTATTTAATTAATTCAAATAATATTGTAAAAGCCTTTTGGTACATTTTTAACACGTTTAGGCCTAATAAGAGGAACACTGGATGCTCTTTACCACCTGATCAGTTAAATTCTTTCTTTGTAAATGTGGCAGATAATCTTTTGCGAAATTTACCAAACGCCTCGTATACTAGTGAACATTATTTAAATAGATTGGAACTTGGGAACCTTCCCCCTTTTAACTTTGAGGAAATAACTTTTATTGAGATAAGGGATATAATTTCTAATTTAAAAAACTCACAGAGTAAGGATTTGTTTGGCTTTAACACAAGGATAATTAAAAGCATTGTTAATTTTATTGTGTATCCTTTGACAAAACTATTAAACATGTGTTTGACTGAGAGTGTTATTTCATCCGTTTTTTAAACTGTCCCGTGTGGTGCCAATATTTAAGAAAGTGGAAATTATGAGTGCTGAAAACTATAGGCCTATATCTATAATTATATCTATAATTCCCTTATTGAGATAAGGGATATAATTTCTAATTTAAAAAACTCACAGAGCAAAGATTTGTTTGGCTTTAACACAAAGATAATTAAAAGCATTGTTAATTTTATTGTGTATCCTTTGACAAAACTATTAAACATGTGTTTGGCTGAGAGTGTTTTTTCATCCGTTTTTTAAACTGTCCCGTATGGTACCAATATTTAAGAAGGGGGAAATTATGAGTGCTGAAAACTATAGGCCTATATCTATAATTCCCTTGTTTGCAAAGATATTCGAAAAGGAGTTGAAATCTCGAATTTCCCGCCACTTTGAAGCATACAATTTATTGAGCAAAGAGCAGTTTGGCTTCAGGGATGGTATGTCGACGGGAATGGCTATAAATAGCTTAATAACAACAATTGCGAATGCTTTTAATGAGGGTGCACATTCGGCAGCCCTATTCTGTGACCTTAGTAAGACCTTCGACTGTGTCTGCCCTAGCCTCCTTGTTCAAAAACTAAAATACTACAATTTCAATAGTCAGAGCCTCAAGTTGCTGCAATCCTACATGGAGGGTCGCGAACAGCTTGTTGAAGTTAATGGCCAACGTTCTACCTTAAGGCCAATTTCCCTTTGTGTGCCGCAAGGGTCAGTACTGGGCCCTCTGCTTTTTATTATTTATAGTAATGATTTTCCACTTTGTGATCCTACAGTTGAATTGATTCAGTTTGCGGATGACACCACTGCATTTGTTTCTCGCCAAAATATTTGTTTATTGAAAAACAGGCTTGGGGAGGCACCGTTGCGCGTTGGGGGCCTTGGACTGGTTCTCTGCTAATGGGTTGAGTTTGACTAATGAAAAAACTTTAACCATGACTTTCAGCATGAGTAATGCAGTCGTTCTGGGGGAGTCTGAATCATTTAAATTTCTAGGTATATACTTTGATCAGACATTGACCTGGATACCCCACATTGACTATGTCTCATCTAAGATATCCTCCAACATTTATGTACTGCGAAATCTAGTTAGCACTGTTTCTGGGCCATGTATCGGGACTTACAAATTGATTTCCACAGAATTAATCGAGCTAGGTGGTCCTTAAATTACCACGCACCCAAACTTTTCAATAAACTACCTGATCATGTGAGGGATTTGCCGATTAGAGATTTTAAGAAGAAGATCAAAGAATTTTTGATTGTAAATTGCTTTTACTCTCTGGATGACTGCTATAGTTATGATTTTACTTCTATGTAGATAAAAGCATTTTCAGTGTTTGAGTATTGTTTTTATTATATATGTATGTACAAGCGACACTATTACTAGTTTTAAATACTTATATTTTTTTATGTCTTGACCTGTGTAAACAAATTTTTTGTAGCAGCACCAATAAATTTACTTTACTTTACCTATATATATGTATATATAGGATTGTATATATTAATAGTGGGTTCCAAAAATGGTAGTTTATGAATACATTTGATTATTCCATTTTGTAATCTTTTGAGAGGCTTTAATGTTGTCAGGTTGGCATTTCCCCAGCTTGAAATTAAATATTGTAATTTCCAATATACTATTACAAAATATATATTTTTTAGGTGTTTTAATGGAATACGGTCTCTAACTTTATACATTATTTCCATTAAAAATTAGTTGGTGTAATGTAATTGGTTTTAACTTTATCTATAAACATAAATTAAGACTTGTTAAAATTGAGTGATAATTTATAAGAATTTATCCAAGCAACGATTATTGCCAGGTCATATTGCATATCACTATAAATTTAAACCGAATTTTCAGCACAATAAATAAATGTTGTATCAATTGCAAATAACTTAAGGTTGCCTTTTAAATTTGATATAGAATTTATTGAAATAAGAAACAAAATTGGCCCCAGTATTGATCCCTGAGTTACACGACATTAATTTTTTTTAAAGAAGTATTTGTGTTTCCAATTTGAACATATTGGTAGCGATTACTCAAATTATTTTATTACTATCCACATTACACTGAATTTTTGTTATTACGTCAGCAGCAACAATTTCACTATCTTTAGAACTGCTAAAACCATATTGCCCTGAAAAAAGTAGATTTTTAGTATTTAAAAAATGTGTTAATTTAAGATTTATTATTTTTTCAAAAATTTTAGACATTGCAGGTAAAACAGATGCTGGTTGGTAGTTACTGCAATTTTGTTGTTCACCGTTTTTAAAAATAGGTGAAACTTTTGCTATTCTCATTTTTTCAGGAAAAATACCTGTTTTACTCGATAATTTTATTAAAAATAGAAAAAATGGAGCTAGTTCTTTTTTGGCAATTTTTATTGTTATTTTATCAAAACTTGGATTTTTTTTAATCAAGATCATCAGTAATATTATCAATATTCTTGCATGTCAGTTTTTCGAAATTAAAAAATAACGATTCTGGATTTTTTGAGAAGTCGTTTATAGGGATAAACGGAGTTTTACTTGCTAATATCTTTCCAATATTTACAAAATAATCATTCATATTTATAAACAAGATAAAAGGGAAATGAATACAAGTATTTTAACAGAAAAAGGTACAGGTAATTTAAATGAAATACGAATTAATTGTTTAAAATGTACGTTTTTTTTGGCAAAGGAAGTAACATTGCAATTATACTGTCTCAGCGCTGCACAAATTGCCATTTTGAAGGCTAATTAAATGAAACCTTTGAGTATTAATTTTGTTTTACCGGAATTGAATCTAGTATTTTTTAAAGCGATTAATAAATAACACAATTTTTGTTATTGTGCACCACACACAACGTACTACCGGAAACATTTTAAAAGTACTTTAATTGTCGAGAGTGTACACCTATGTATATATGTATATATATATATATATATATATATATATATATATATATATATATATATATATATATATATATATATATATATATATATATATATATATATATATATATATATATATATATATATATATATATATATATATATATATATATATATATACTGGGTGATTCACGACCCACTGTACATACTTATGTGGTGTATAGAGTATCCCTAGGGTATATCGAAATGGATATTTAAATTGATTAATTCGGCTTTATTACTAAGATACAGGGTGATTTTTATATTTTGGTAAAGATTTGTTCACCCTGTATCTCCTAAACGGCTTAATCCATTTTTTTTAAATTTTGTACACAAACACTCTTGGTATATCATAACTTTTTGACGTTTGAAAAGTATCAAAGTTCCATGGCCGTATCCAGCCAATTCACACAGGGGAGGGGGGCTAGTTTTGAGACACCCTGTTCATCGGAATTCGGTATTTTTGAATTTTTTTCTTAAACTACATTCATTTGTGAACAATAATATGCCACCATCTTGAATGGCACACTAAAGGTTATGTACGAAATTTAAATCTTTAGATAGTACATACCCCTTTTTTAGCGGTATCTGTATTAAAGCTTTTAACTAAGTATAAAATTATTTCAATGAATGACTTTAAAAAAAAATTAAACTATCTCTACTAATAAAACACAGCCTTGTCGAATTATTTTTTATTTTTAGTGGCCCAAAAATACCAAAATCTACCCTAACACAATAACGCCTGTCTAACGGTATCTCTACATTTTTGTGCACGCTTTTGTGAATTGCAATTGAACGTTGAATCATTTACATTTGAGGTTTTTGTCTAAACGCTTGACTTTTAAAAAAATTAAACTATCTCTACTAATAAACCACTTAATTTCTGTTTGAGTCTTTTTCGCCTCATCTCTTATCTAATGCTCGAGATCGTGATCATTTATCGGCTACCGTAAAAATTTATCTTTTTTTATTTTTGTTATTGTATACAAATTACGTGTAAGAGCTTGTTTTTTTAAATTTTTTTATTTACCTTTATTTTTTTCGTAACCTTAAAACCTACAAAAAAATACAAATTCAATAAATTTTAATACCTAAAAATAATAAAGTAAGCCTTGGAATTTAGACAGATATTTTAAAAATGACATTACGTACATTATGTACATACAATTCAATCATTTGTGTTTGACATTGTTAATTAAAGATTTTTTATTTGAATTTTCTCTTTGCAAAAAGTTTGTAAGTTTCAATAATTGTAAAAATGCCGTTTATTTACAAATGCTGAGTACGCAGACATCGTATTTGTGTACGGATTTTGTAATGGTAACGGAAGGGCTGCTACAGAAGAATACAGAAGACGATTTTCGGATCGGAGAATTCCAAATCACCAAACGTTTGCCGCAACCTTTAATACATTGCGTGAAAAGGGTAAGTTTCCCTCAACCGATCTTCATGTTAAAAGAGTAGGTGCTAATAACCTGGTCCAAGAGAATATTCTCAACCTTGTGAGGGAAGATCCAACCACAAGCACTAGGCGAATTTCCGCCCAATTAGCGATACCGCAGACAAGAGTATGGAGAACTATAAAAATATGAAAACTTATACCCTTTCCATGTACAAGAGGTACAAAGATTAGAAGAAGGCGACTACTTGCCTAGATTAGCATTTGCTAGGTGGGTAATAAATCATCGAAGAACTATTTTTAGAGCACTATTCACTGATGAAGCCCAATTTACAAGGGACGGAGTCTTTAATTCTAGAAACTCTCGTGTACGGGCAGATGAAAACTCTCATTCGTTGCGATTGGCCAATTCTCAAGGAAAGTTTTCAGTGAATGTTTGGTGCGGCTTAATAAATAATCATTTAATTGGACCACATATTTTCCCTCAACGACTAACGGCTGTTGTGTATTTGGACTTTCTACAAAACATTTTACCGGGCTTATTAGAAAATGTAAATTTAAGAGGCATATGGTTTCAACACGATGGGGCACCTGCACATTTTGGAATTGATGTTCGAAATTATCTCAATCAACAATTTGCTGATCGGTGGATTGGACGCGGAGGACCACATCCTTGGCCAGCTAGGTCGCCAGACTTTAATCCAGCCGACTACTTTTTGTGGGGGCATCTAAAACAAAAAGTTTACATTGTTCCAATCGAAACTAGGGATCAATTAATAAATAGGATTTTATTGCGACGAGGTTAGACAAAACCCTCAAATGATTCACCGCTCAATTGCAAACCTACAAAAGCGTGCACAAAAATGTAGAGACACCGGTGATATGCATTTTGAAAACATTTTGTAGCTTTTAAGACGTTATTGTGTTAGGGTAGATTTTAGTTTTTTTTTGGGCTACTGAAAATAAAAATTAATTCGACAAGGCTGTGTTTTATTAGCAGAGATAGTTTAATTTTTTTTAAAGTCAATCATTGAAATAATTTTATATTTAGTTAAAAGCTTTAATACAGATACCGCTAAAAAAAGGGGTATGTACTATCTAAAGATTTAAATTTCGTACATAACCTTTAGTGTGCCATTCAAGATGGTGGCATATTTTTGTTCACAAATGAATGTAGTTTAAGAAAAAAATTCAAAAATACCGAATTCCGATGTACAGGGTGTCTCAAAACTAACCCCCCTCCCCTGTGTGAATTGGCTGGATACGGCCCTGGAACTTTGCTACTTTTCAAACGTCAAAAAGTTATGATATACCAAGAGTGTTTGTGTACAAAACTTTAAAAAAATCTATTAATTATTATTAATTTTTACAAAATACGAAAATCACCCTGTATCTTGGTAATAAAGCCGAATTAATCAATTTAAATATCCATTTCGATATACCCTAGGGATACCCTATACACCACATAAGTATGTACAGTGGGTCGTGAATCACCAGTATATATATATATATATATATATATATATATATATATATATATATATATATATATATATATATATATATATATATATATATATATATATATATATATATATATATATATATATATATATATATATATATATATATATATATATATATATATATATATATATATATATATATATATATATATATATATATATATATATATATATATATATATATATATATATATATATATATATATATATATATATATATATATATATATATATATATATATATATATATATATATATATATATATATATATATATATATATATATATATATATATATATATATATATATATATATATATATATATATATATATATATATATATATATATATATATATATATATATATATATATATATATATATATATATATATATATATATATATATATATATATATATATATATATATATATATATATATATATATATATATGGTGCTTTATATATATATATATACATACACAAGCACGGCAATGACGATTCAAATTTTCACAGACTGCTTGCAAAGTATCTGGAGTGTTTTCATTTGCTCCGGTGCTGTAAAAATTCGATTATGAAGATCGTTTTGGTCAAAAATTTCACCATCTGGGTACACTAACGTCTACATATGAACACAGAAATTAAAATTTGAAGTTAATTTCCTGATGTTACATTTCCTGGTTTTCGTTCGAGTTGATACTGAGACAAATATTCGATCGTTTGGTACTCTTCTTTCTGGAAATTGTCGAAGGTAAATTGCGTTTTGTCACGAGTAAAAAATAACACTAGCCAAATTGCCCGTATCCGAAATTTACATGAGCATAATAGCTGCAGCGGGAGGTAGGATTCGTTCTGTGTTGCCGGTTTGTGGGTTCTGGAATAGGGGTCGTTCAATACTTAAATACATATTTTTAATTTTGCAATTTTTGAAGCAAAAACCATAATCATTGTATTGATAATTATGTAACTAATAAGTCTTGAATAATACATTGGCTACTATATTTAGTAATTTGCCTAAATAAGTTAACGTAGAACGGAAGCTTTCACGGCTTTGCTCAGTTAAGAAATCATGGTTCTTGAGATTAGACCGTGTCAGAATGGAATTACTATCCGACGTTTCGCCTTCGATTGCATAAGGCGTCTTCAGGGATCTACATCACGATATCTGAACACTGAATGAGCTCGGAGCGATTCAGGTGAGCTGTTGTACCCGACTTGAGCTCGCCGAATCGTGGCCTTGTGTTAAGATCGGTTTCCACGCGATATATAGACCGTAACCCGAATCTCTATTGGAGTTGTTTTGTATGTTTGAAAATTTCAATAGATTATCCAATCTTTCGTTTGTATAATCCTGGAACCGACGCTGGAACCTTGGTTTCTTTTACATTTGTAATATGTCCAGTGGTATGCTGGTGTTCAGCTACAGCAGATTGCTCAATTTGCTTCTTTTTAAAACAGCGTTCGTGTTCCTTAAGTCTAGTGGATATTGAATGTTCTATTTCTCTCACATACATTTTTCCATATGAGCAAGGGATTTTATATACTCCTTCTGTTTTGAAAAGGTACATCTTTCGGTGATCGCAAGCGTTGTCCAATCTTCTTAGATGTACATATGTTGGACCGCCGAAGTAATCGCCCTATTTTGTAGTGCCGTGTATGTATGGAAGAACAACACTACCTAACGGTGGCTCCTTATAGCCATTCCCTCTCAGAGCTTCGGTCAGTTTCGCTGTTTCCGATGTGAGAGAATAATTATCAGAAATCGGAATGGCAAAATATTAGTGAGTTAAGAACCGATTTCTTTTGTGCTGGATGGTTAATTCATTTATGAATAAACCTCAGGGGCAGGTATGGGATCTTCTCTATCACCTGTGGTAGCGAATATCTTTATGGAGGCCTTTGAGGATATTGCTTCAACATCCGCGGTAGATAATACTTTTTTGTCGACAGTCATATTTATGGACCGCCTTAATCAACAACATCGCAATATTAAATTCACAATGGAAATTGCATCTAATGGAACGATTCTGTTTCTAGATGTTTTTGTTCAAAGGAAGTAAAATGGTACATTAGGACATTCTGTGTATAGAAAATCGACGTATACAATTAGATATTTACATGCAAATTCCCACAAAAGAAATCGGTTATTAACTAGTATTTATAGCCATGTCGATTTCTGATAAAGATTATCTAGTATCCGAAACAGCGAAACTGAGCGAAGCTCTCAGTAGAAATGGTTATTGCTCTGAGAATATTACGCGTTAAAAGATATAGGAATCCAACTCTTCATCGCTAGTAGTATTGTTCTTCCCTATATACTTGGCACTACAGACAAAATAGGAAGATTACTTCGGCGGTCCAACATCCGTACAATCTTCAATATCCACTAGACTTAAGGAACATGCACCATGTATTAAAAAGAAGCAAATTGTTCAATCTGCATGCCACTGGACATATATATGTAAAAGAACCAAGGCCACTAGACATATATATGTAAAAGAAACAA
This sequence comes from Kuschelorhynchus macadamiae, assembly GCA_030620095.1. Classification (NCBI taxonomy): domain Eukaryota; kingdom Metazoa; phylum Arthropoda; class Insecta; order Coleoptera; family Curculionidae; genus Kuschelorhynchus; species Kuschelorhynchus macadamiae. Next base: position 129,137 of record JAUTXW010004059.1, read on the forward strand.
GGCCTTTAAATAACTGTTGTGAGCCGAAATATAATTTTTATAAAGCACCATACGCGTTTATAAATAGTGAACTAAGTAATACTAATAGAAATAATTTGTTGTCTAAACAAAACCTTGATAGTTCTCTGGATACATTTTATAATTGTGTGTATGGTGCCATAGAAAAACATGTCCCTAAGCAAATTCAGAAAAGTGGTCGGTTTCCAATATACTTCAAACAAACTACTATTAAACTAATAAAAGAAAAGAATAGAGTACATAAAAGATGATCAGGATTCTTATAATTTATAATATATAATTTATTTAAGATCTAGATCCAAACAGCTAATTAAAAATGATTATCAGAGTTTTATAAATTATACTGAACATAATATTTCGCAAAATAGTAAGCAACTCTGGAAATTTGTTTCACAGAAAAAAAGCGCTGACTCATCAATTCCTGCCACTATGACCTACAACAATAAAACCATTGAAGGTGGGCAAAATATTTGTTCAGCCTTTAAAGAACATTTCTCTAGTATTTATAAAAAAAACACCAGTAAAAGATTCAAATCACAATAATTGGGATTTCTGTTCAATTTACCTAAGTAGGGAAAAATCTTACAGCTTTTACGTTCCTTAGATATAAATAAGGGCCGAGGCCCAGATATGCTTACACCCTTATTGTTAAAAAACTGTGCGAGTTCTCTCTGTGAACATTTGTATATTTTATATAACAAATCGCTACACTCTGGAAATATTTCCTCAAAATGGAAAGAATCATATATCATTCCAATCTTTAAAGGTGGAATGAACTCAGATATCAAAAACTATAGGCCCATTAGTAAATTAAATATTTTTGCAAAAGTCCTAAAAAAATTTGTTTATATTGCGAAGTTAAAGGAAACATTATTCAGGAACAACATGGTTTTTTTCCAGAAAGGTCAGTAGAGTCACACTTACTATGCTTTTCTGAATTTGTAACAGATGCCTTGGACTCACAGCGACAGGTTGATGTGATTTATACAGATCTTAGCAAAGGATTTGACAGCCTTGATCAAAACATTTTAACAACAATACTTTATGAAATAATTTCATCGGAGTTTCTAGAATATCGGTCTTGGGTTATAAATCTGACTCATTTTTGTTATCCATAGGAGTGGCACAGGAAAGCCATTTGGGTCCTTTATTTTTCAACATCTTTATTAATCGTGTTAAGTCCTGTTTTTTGCACTGTAGATTTTTGGTTTACGCAGATGATATTAAACTTTAAAGTTATTAAATCGGTTGAGGACTGTGAATTATTTCAGGAAGATTTATTGCTGTTTTGTACGTTCTGTGATAACAATAGTTTAACCTTAAATGTCGAGAAATGCTATAAAATTTCATTTACAAAAAATAAAAATATATTTTATTTTAATTATACTTTAAATAATAAAATTATTGGGGTTGTTAATGAAGTGAGGGATTTGGGGGTTATAATGGACAGCAAGTGGTCTTTTAATCCGCATATTGATTAAATGATTCACTCTGCACTTAAGATACTGGGATTTATAAAACGCAACTGTAAAGATCTTAGAAGCCCTAAGGCACTCTTAACACTATATTATGCATTTATTTATAGTAAATTACAGTTTGCCGCGCCCGTGTGATCTCCAGGATATAATGTTCATATTGAACGAATTGAACGAGTACAAAAAAAGTTCTAAAAATTCTTATCATTTAAATTTAACATCCCCATTGTTAATCATAATTACTCAGAAATTCAACAACAATTTAGGATACTTCCTCTGTAACAACGTAGAGAAATGTCAGATTTCGTAATATTATTTAAGCTAATAAACCACCTTTTGGATGTTCCACAATTGCTCTTAAAAATAAATTTAATGCACCGATTAGGCAGTTTCGAGATCAAAATCCTTTTATAGTCCCATATAAAAGAACAAACCTGCGTTATAATTCTCCGATGTGTCGCATTATGGGAAACTTTAATGAATACAATTTACAATCTATAGAATTATACAATATGTCCTTATCATTGTTTAGGAAAAGAATTAAGGTGTTTTTTAGTGGTTATGTAGAAACTTGAAACATTGGATTTTGGTGATATCTGTGATGTGTTTAAGAATTAAAAATAGTTTTTTTCTCTCTACTATCAAAACAATATTTTTTTTTCTTTTGTTAAAATTGGGTAATTTAGTATTCAGCGGATACTGTAGTGGAACAGTGGTTCTGTTTGTATCCCAAATGTCAATAAATAAAATAAAATAAAAATAAAGTAAAAGAAACCAAGGTTCTAGCGTCGGTTCCAGGATTTTATGAACGAAAGATTAGAGGGTCTATTGAAATTTTCACAGAAAAAAAAATTTCAGTTGACATATGGGTTATAGTTTACATTCTACTTCAGACGTGGAAACCGATCTTACGGCAGGGTCATCGTTCGGAGAGCACAAGTCGGATATAAAAGTTCATATAATACGTTTTTTTTTTATTTTGGAAAGTACTATACATTAAATATGTTAAAATGGATTATTTTATATGGTTATGGTTTCCTAGTATATTTTTTATGGGATTTCGACAAAGTTTGTGTTCAAGGGATGACTTTGGGACAGTGACATCTTTGATGATGAATTTGAGGCTGCATGGTATCAAAAAAAGAATTAAAAATCGCCGAAATCTATTTTTCATAAGTAAGTCAAATTAAAAAAGTACTTTAATCTGCGGCCTTTTAAAAAAGTGTATTGCCAAAAAATTCAGAATGGTCTCAAGAATTACTACAGAGGTTTAGAACTTTTTTTTTTGTTGATTCTTACTATAATATAAAGGGCACGGCTTTAAAGTAAGATCCCAAATTTGATTCCATCGCATAATTGATGTAGCTAGCGGAACTTCTACCGTTATGAATCTTTCCTTATATATAGAAATAGAGAAGTGTGACCCAGTTTAATTCAGTACGTAGTTATTTAGGAGCAGATAAATATACTGTCTTCAAACATTTTTATTGGTCGTCATTCTGTTCCATCATATTGGATTCCTACCAATATTTTACCAGTTTCTACTTATGCCACACTTGATTTTGGGCATGAATTCAGTAAGTAGTTTTTACATTGACACATACCGCCATTTTCTTACGTCATGTTGAATTTGTACCAGTTTATCGCACTACATATAATGTTTGCACAACATTTGAAATCAATCTAATAAGTAGTTTTTTTCAGGCTGATTTTTACAGGCCGCCATTTTGTTTTGCTATCTTGGATTCGTACCAAAATATTGCCAGTTCATTCCTATGAACACTTGATTTTTGGGCGTTGAAGGTGAATGGAAAAGATTAGTGTTTTTAGTAATAATCTTTTAACGTTTCACAAGGCTGCCATCTCCGGCATATTGAACATCAGTGGCGGCTCGTGCGTGATACAGTAAGTGAAGTGCAAATGAAGCAAGAAAATATTTTTTTTTGCCAGAATTTTTTTTATATGTGGAAGGGGTAGCATATTTTTACGACTTACCTACATTTTGTATACTAAATCAATTCTCCTATCCTTCCTAGCAGCAAATTTATTAATAACATCCTCATAAAATGGATGAGTTGCCCTAACCTCCTCCAGAAATTCCTTTTGAATTGAAATATTGCCTAGAGAAGTAAGTCTTTCTTGAGATATTGTATTTATTAAATAAGTTTTTACACGTTTGAGGCAAGAAAAACTTCTTTCCACTGAAGCACTTGTCGACGGTATTGTTAAAATAAGCGAAAACACTTTATATGCATGCTTTGGTTAAAATATCTTTATTTTCATTAATTTTTTTCACTTGCTCTTGCAGCGATATATTCCAATTACTGTCATTGACAAAAATAAGACCAAGCTCATTTTTAAGTCGTTGACTTTTTGAAAATATTTCTCCATATAATTGTAACAAATTTTCAAACGGGCCAGTCGGAAAATTTAAACTATACTCGGAAAATTTAGCAGCATCTGCCAAACATAAAAATATAAGTTTTTCACAGTCTTGAAAACTTAGTGTCATTTCCATTAAAATATGGTCCAATATTTCATAAAAAAGGGTTCTACACTTAGCCCTAATTTCTTCAGGCGAAAGCTTATCAAGCTCACGTTTGTAATGATTTATTTCTGTAATAAAATTTGTTTTATCAAACATGGTATAAAAAAAAGTTCATTTCTTTTTAACATAGCGCCTCACGCCAGCGTTTTATATTAGATATGCAAAAATGAATGTCAAGCGATTTTTTTTGAAGAACGCAAATAGCATGTCCATGATTGAGAAAATGTCATTAAACACTAATACCAGAAACGTGAATTCAAAATCGTTCATCTCACCTAAAAATCCTTTCGCAAGCCGAATTGATTTTTCATGAGATTTGTCACAGTTTGTAATAAATTCAAAGACGTCTTTTTACTAACTTCGAATTTGAAGACCAACGAGTTTATGTAATTTTTGGTATACGCCTCATAGATGCAGATGTAAGAGCATACGTTCGTTTGGCTGAGTGATGAAAAAATGAGGGAATACTACTAAGGCTTGCAAAAAAATTCGATATTTAGAAATATTTTTAAACTTTGCTGCATCCCAAGGTTAAGACGATTCGCAAGACAATGAACAAATACAGCCTGCGGTGCTTTTTCTTTTTTTTTAAGGTGTTTTAGATGCCATTGCCTTATTAATTTATGTTTATAGTCAAATTAGTCCAAAATTTGATCCAATAGAAAATATAAATTCTCCGGCGCTCTATCGGAGCGACATTATAAAATCCTAAGAATCTCTCGACTACTGAACCTTCTGAATTAAATTAAATTATCTTAAAATTATGGAGCACTGGGAGGTTTGCGTAATATCAGTGGTGTCATCCACTTGCACAGAAAAAACTGTGTGTTCATTATTTAATTTTTTACATGATCATTTAAATAATCAGAAATGCATTCAATTATTTCGTTTTGAATAGTTTTCGAGTTACCAGTAAAAACATTTTTAATTTTTTCGTGATGATATTTTAGTTCTTGGGAACTTCTCGATATTAATAAACCTAAAAGCTTTTTAAAATTCCCCCTATTTATTGACTCGCTGCTCTCATCATGGCCGCGAAAGACTAACTATTATTTTGCAAGGTACAAAACTGCGTCAATTACCAAGCACATAAATAGTCTATTTAATCGGACGTTTTCGTTAAAATGTATTTTATATAGTTTATCATTTTCTTTTAAAGTGTCAGCTATAGTGATTTGATTTCTTATAAATGTTTTTAGTATTAATTCGCATTTTAACTGCTTCGCCAAGTCTTCATGTTTATGTAAAGACCTTCATGTATTTAACATACCTGCAAATCCTTCCTTATTCCACACTGAATATTTATTGGAAACTAGTAAACAAGGCCAGCAAAACAATTTTTGTAATATTTGACTACTACATAAACATTTGTACGCCGAAAATGAGGAAAACAATTAAAACTCTGATCTTGTTCCTTCCATCGATTAAATGGAGTTTCAAACAACACCATAAATTAATATAACATAAACAGTAAAGTAAACAACCACCACAAACTGAACGACACGTGGGTGTAGTGTACCGCGTTAGCAATTCACCGAGAGCGTTGTATGGCGCTGGTTAACATTATTCTTCCATGGGCTCGACGTCATCGCGCACGCGTTGTCATGGCAACGTAGTAGGAAAGTCGTAAACTAAACATAGCACCTCCAGCAAAGTCGAAGCGGTTTGCGCCACTGTTATAGTTGTTATAATAAAGTTCGATTGAAAGTCTTAAAAAGACATGCCGCCAACGGTCAAGTAAAATATTTATTGGAGATGTACAGTTTATTGAATAAATAAATGAATGTAAAAACTTAATTTTAAGAGATATATAATGAATATAGTTAGATGTTTGCTTGTTTATTTTTCCTGGTGAAGTAGAACTTCACCTAAATAGCCGCCACTGGTAAACATATTTTTTGGCATCTAGGGACGCTAAAACTTGAAAATATGCAGAACGTCAAAAGATTATTTTTTCACGATTAACCATTTATTTGGCAGCCATTTTATTCTGCTATCTTTAATTCGTACCACATTTTACTAGTTCATCTTCATACCACAATTAGCTATGGCACAGAATTTGAAATCAATCCATTAAGTAGCTTTTCTGACTGAAATTTTAAATAGTTTATTAAACCCTCATATTATTCCGCCATCTTGGATTCATACCAAAATTTCACCAGTTGATTCCTACGTAATACTTGATTTTTGTGCAAAATTTGAGATAAATTGGATAAGAAGTTTTTAAATAATAATTAATTTAACATTTCACGAGATCGCCATTTTGTTTTGCAATATTGGATTTTTACCAAAATGTTACCAGGTCGTCCCCATATGACACTTAATTTTTGACCAAAATTTGAAGTCGATCCGGTAGGTATTTTTTTAGTTATCTATGCCTCGAACAGACAGATGACGGAATTAAAAAAATAGTTTTTCGGCAGCTAGTCACTCCGAAACGTAAATATCTCAAAAATTTCTCGGAGGGTAATTTTTTACAATTTCCTCCATTTTACGTGCAAGTAAAAATTTATTAAAATCCGTCAGGTAATTCGAAAACTTAAAAAATTTGCAAATTTAATTTTGCCCATACTGTATAAGTTGCCGCGTTCCTTGTTTTTGAATGTGTTTTTTTCTATTTTGAGGACCGATCTTTGACTATTTTCCTGCATTCCTTTTAAAAACCTAACTCTATTGGTTCAAATTTAAAAATTTGGCACATGTTTACTAGGATAGAAAGAGTTTTTTTCGGAATACCTGTAGATAGAACACCACAGGTATTCATGATGCAAGTGGTGATGTCATCGGCTGAAAGGTTAAAAATGGTCTGTCAAATTATTGACCATATCGGGAATATGGTCACGGTTGTGGTCTTGGCGATACAAAAATATGGCGGCTTGTTTACAAGTGTAAAACGTTACACGGATCAACATCCGTTGGATGTTTACCTAAGCGTCACCATTCATATTCATACCATTGAAATAAAAATTTCGTGGATTAAATAGTCAAAAAAAGTCGCATTCATTATGGACGTAGATATAAATATTAATAATATCTATACACTAAATTACCATTAACTAATAACAATACTTACCAGCAACAAATCAAAAGTATCTTCCTAAAAGGATTGATTTAAAGGTTAAACGGCAGAAGACTTTATAAAAACACAAATACGAATTATAAAAAATGACAATAATAATAACCTCCAAACAAATCCTTGAAGTTTTAGGCTTTGAGGTGAAGAGCTTGCCTATGTTGATGTCTTTGTCTAGCAGGTTCGTTTTGGTAATTTAATCTTTTAATATATTTCTTGAATGTATTCAAAGGACCTCGCACAATCCTTACGGGAAATGGCTTTTAGTCGTTTTTCCAAAGTTGGAATTTCGCCTGCTCCTTATTTTATACATTTTTTTATTTTCTTGTTCTTAAATACTTAATACGCGTTCAAATAAGTCGGTAACTTAGAATATCTGAGATTAGAAGTTACTGTATGTGTATGTAAAAATAAACTCATACAGCGTGTAACTGTTTTCCACATTGCGGTCATTTCTGTTTCATATTCGACCTCACCTGAAACACTAAAAACTCCAATTTTTACAGGAAGTCAATTAAGCTAAAACAGTCACATTTTGATCATTTTTTAATGTTTACTTAGAAACTTGTGTGAGTTTTTAAGTCGGTTAAAAAATGTCTATTACTTCTTTTGATTAAACGAGGAAAAATAGTAAATTGGAGATGAAATTTGGCTGTGCCTTTTTATCAGTTAATCTACCTTCATCGGGTTGATTATTGCGGGCATATGTCTCTAGTAAGTTTTTTCCCCTCAGGACCACGTGAAGCATTTTCTCTTTAGGGAAACTAAATGAGTGAAAAGGGATTTTATTTGTTTCAAAATATTTAGTGATTTTATTGTAATCTAAAGGGGTGGGCGGGTGGACCTTTGACTTTCTCGGCAAAATTCACAGCCCTATCATAGTCGATTCGTTTCATTTTTAAATAATTAGTGATTTTACTGTACAAAGTCTTCCTTTGAGGAGGAAAAACGGTATTTTTTGACTTCCTCGTTTTTTTCAAGAAATTCAAAATAGCCAATCGATGTATTTTAGCTCGGAGAATTCGAAAATCGTAACAAAAAACAATTGAATGAGAAACAAAAGACTTACGCCAAGGCTATGGCGTTTTTTAAACAGGATTATTATTATTACATTTTTCGATTCTATGGTCAATTCTATGTGTTTTTTTAGTAAGAGTACTATATGTCTATCTTCAACTGTTTTTGATTTATTGATGTTTGAAAATTGACCTTTTTGCTTCTTTGATCCTTCGTAGCTCCTGAAATAATAAGTTATTTTGCTCTAGGTCAAATCATTCAGTACTATGACGGCAAAAAATGTCAATTTTCAAACATCAATAAATTAAAAACAGTTGAAAATAGACATATAGTACCCTTATTAAAAAAAAACTTAGAATTGGCCATAGAATCCAAAAATGTAATAACATATAGGGTGTTCCGTTTAACAAACGCAACATCCTTGGCGTAAGTCTTTTGTTTCGGATTCGATTATTTTTTTGTTACTATTTTCGAATTCTCCGAGCTAAAATACATCGATTGGCTATTTCAAATTTAAGAAATACGGGGGAAGTAAAAAAAATCTGTTTTTCCTCCTCAATGGAAGACCCGGTACATACTCTTACCTCTAATGACAATTGGAGGCATTCTTGGAACCTTGATACTGTTAACTTCATCATTATGTTGAGCAGTAGACGTAGATTGAGAATTTTGAGAAGAATTAATTGTTTTTTGCTTTGAAAAACTAGGCATAAAGTCATTTTTTGGCAAAGGTGGAATTCTAAGTTTGATGTTTTAGGCGGAACATCGTTAGACTTTTTTCGTAAGATGTTACGTTTGGTTGAGTTCGAGTCATCGTCATTGTCTTCAGACTCAATTAATATGTTTATTCAAATTAAATAAATATTAAAGAATTGTATCGAAACGGTTTGTAAGTAGCTGACTTTACCGTGGCCATGCATTTTAACACACATTTTGTAACCTAGTCACCATCTGAAAATCTAGACCTCTTAAAGGTAAATATTAACAGTTATAATATAAATTGTAGTATAATGCAGTGTTCCATAAAATAGCAACTTGTAAAAGTAGGTCAGCAATCTTCTCGTTTTAGACTTAAATGGATAAAACTTGCTAAATTAAAAATATATTTTTTCGGGTGGAAATTATTTTAATGAGAAATTCTGATAAATTAGAGATTAAAAAAATTCCCTTTTTTATGTAACATAAGAATATGATAGATCATATTTTTAAAAATAGTTAATTATTGTCCGCAGCTTTGGACGTATAGTGATCAAGACTTTTTATACAAAACCAATTTGTTATCATTCTGATTTACAGTTAAAAAAACGGAACTGTATAGTATTTATAATAAAACTTCTAGTTACTAGGGCATTAGAAAATGTAGCCCTACATAATAATGACTTATTAATGAAGTTTTACCGTAATATACACTGCGCAAAACAATTTGAATGGAAATTTCTCGAGAATGGTTGATCCAATTTTGATGAAGTTTTTATCGAAATTTAGTTTAATTCCTCGTGAATATTCTTTTGATATTAAAATTCAATGTTACTTTGTTCTAGGCAATAATACAGGGTGAAAAAGAAAGACATGTTTTATTTACCAAAGTTTAAAACACCCTGTAGAATAAATCAGATGGATTCAAGAGGTCTAACCAAAAGAATGTTGTAGCCCAGTATGTTTCCAACAAATCGTTTTTTTATTCGCTTCAATAGCACAATTTTTGCCTGAGTTACAGGACTTATTGAAAAGTACTGCATTTACTGTGTTTTAAATGAATTTACCAGTTCATGTTTGAATTGATTCTGTTGAAGACGTTTGTAATTTGTAGCTTGGTTGTGAAGATTTTTTTTTTAGATCACTAAAATTCAATATTAGTTTTGTTCAGTCAATAATACAGGGTGCAACGAAAAATAACTTATACTGTTTTTTAAATTACGAACGTATCGGTTACCGGATATTTGAACAGGGCACTATTCTATTTAGTTTAGTTATACGAAAATTTCTTCGTGATATCAAGGGCCAGGATCGGTTTAGTTTTGTCAATAATACAGGAAGATATGAACACGACAGTCAAAAAAACAAAACGCTAAGAACTAAAACGAACAGAAATAAACTTTATAACTATTGAACTAATATTTCGTATTTCCCCCTCTGTTTCTTATGACTGCTTCGCACCTTCTATTCATGCTTAATATCAAATTTCGTATGAGTACCTCATCCAGCCCATTCCAAGTATCGATGAGTAGCTCACCCAGCTCTTCCACGTTATTTGGCTGTCTTTCATTAGCCCTTGATCTCCTGCCCAATAAGTCCCAAACATGTTCGATTGGGTTCAGGTCCGGACTACGTGCAGGCCATTGCATGACATCGATCCCAACATTATTAACGTAATTTTGCACTACACGTGCTGTATGGGGACGAGCGTTGTCATGCATTAATAAAAACTCCGCTCCAACATTATGTGCAAATGGCCTCACGTGATTGTCCAGTATTTCGTTGATATATCGATCCGCATTCAAATTCCCATCCACAATAACTAACTTCGTACGACCAGGACCCCTCAAAGATACCCTTCCCCAAACCATTACTGATCCCCCACCAAACATTACGGTATTAACAAAATTCCCCTGTACATAGCGTTCATTTGGTCTACGATACACACGGATCCGTCTATCGCAATTAAAAAGAGAGAATCTCGATTCATCTGTCCACAGCACTCTCGACCAATCAGCTTCCGCCCAGTTCATACGTTCGTTAGCCCATTCTAGCCTGGCTCTCCGATGTGTTGCTGTTAACGCAGGACCTCGTGCAGGAACACGTGGTCTCAAATTTCCTTCCCTCAAACGATTCCGCACTGTTTGAGTGCTTACCTGAGGACCATTCGCGTGTTAAATTTCCTGCCTCAGAAACCTTGCCGTCACGAAACGTTGTCGTAAAGCAGACAACCGCAGATACCGGTCTTCACGCTCACTGGTAACACGCTGTCGACCTTGTCCAATCCGTCTGGAATGATCATCGGTCTCCATGTGTCTCTGTATGACTCTATGAACAGTTGATTTATGAACACAATCGTTCCGCTATCCTGCTATAGCTCCAGCCTTGATCTCTAAGAGTTCTTGCAATTACACACTCGTCGCGGGTCAAATTTCTAGTTTGTCTTGGCATGTACACAATAAGAAGAAAAATTTAAAACCGAACTGAAACTGACGCCTAAATGTCAATCTGGTATAAGTTGTGTTCTCTTGTTACCGGGCAACGTCTTCAACAGAATCGATTCAAACATGAACTGGTAAATTCATTTAAAACACAGGAAATGCAGTACTTTTCAATAAGTCCTGTAACTCAGGCAAAAATTGTGCTATTGAAGCGAATAAAAGAACGATTTGTTGGAAACATACTGGGCTACAACATTCTTTTGGTTAGATCTCTTGAATCCATCTGATTTATTCTACAGGGTGTTTTAAACTTTGGTAAATAAAACATGTCTTCCTTTTTCACCCTGTATTATTGCCTAGAACAAAGTAACATTGAATTTTAATTTCAAAAGAATATTCACGAGGAATTAACCTAAATTTCGATAAAAACTTCAGCAAAATCGGATCAACCATTCTCGAGAAATTTCCATTCAAAGTTAGACGAAATTTTAGGCGTTGCGTTAATTGTTTTGCGCAGTGTATAATAAGGCATAATTATATTAAAGTAAGTGAAACCTAATGTTATATTAGTCGCATAGGTTGTCTAGAATTGTATGGTCCACATTGTATATTTTTATTTACAACAGTTATATTCATATGCTCTATTTACGGACAAGGTGCGTTCTATAATTAATTGGTGTCCCTTTTACCGGCTACATCTACAGGGTGTTAAGAAAGTACGCCGCCAAACTTTTAAAGGACGATTATTTGCATGATTTCAAGACCAAAAGTTCATATAAACATAGATCCGAAAATGAATAGTTTTCGAGATACAATAAAATCCGCTTCTGTTTACTTTTTATGAAACAAACTTATTCGAAAGTTGGCACGTGTAATGCTGTGATTAGTGCCCATAAAACTTATTTACATGCTTATAATTTGGAATAATCTACTGAGTGATTTTTTTGTATGGTCATGTCCCCTTTTATCTCCCGACCTTTTTTTGCGACAATACAGATGATTTCCTATTAACTGCTGGAAGTGGCATCCACCGATGTCAATACATGCTCCTACTAGCGACTACTCTACTCCATATTAGCGACTCGCGAATCCTTTCGAAAATACCAGTAGTGTTCCTAATAATTGTACAATACTTTTCTATCTGATTTCGTAGATCTCCTTCTTGTGTACACTAATGGTTTTAGGTGTCCCAGAGAAAGAAATCAATAGGATTAATATCAGGTGACCTGGGTAGCCAAAATTGTGGTCCAGCACGCCCAATCCAGCCACTGCTATAATTTTCATTTAGGTATGTGCTACTAAGCTGAATTGCGCTGGAGCACCGTCATGCATTAAGTGGATTAAATTAAAGTGTGTTTCTTAAATTTTCCTGCCAAATTCTTAGTTCAATTAGAAAGTAGAACATTTAGAAATAATGGGGTAATAGAACATTTTATTAAATTAAAAAAAAAGCTAAAAAGGAGCTCGTGAATGGTAAGAGGAAATTATAAGTGTCATCGCAAAAAAAAGTTCGGGAGATAACAAACAACAAACAAACAAAAGTATGCTTTATTGCTGCAGGAAAATTGTTACAATTTTATGGACAAGGCGACAATTTACCTTAAAAGATAAAAAACAAAGCAATGAAAAAACGAAATATTAATCGAAAAAAAAATCATATTTTTCGATAGGTCAATTCAAATACATAAATTGTAAATATTGTCATTCGCTAGTACGTAACATTGCCGTAAAACGGTTACCGAATCCAGGTGAGCTTAACAATAAGGAAATAAACCATACATATGCGAGGTAAATAATTTCGATGACAAAATTAAGCGACCTTAAACTCGATTTTTTTATCGTGATACAAGCAAAATAAGTGAAGTCAAACAAAAAGTTTACTGAACTAATATAGTAACTAAAGTGTATTAAAAAAAAGAAAATGTATAACTTTAATCTAATACGTAACAAAAATAATTAATTTTAACGGAGTATCAAACAGTTCATTCCCCTATAAAAGATTTAAGTAAACAAACTAAAAAACATTTTAATGAGACTTATTCATTATAAAAATCATTAACGCAGTAAAAAGGTCTTTCAATGAGGTGCGCTTTGGTTTTTTTAAAGGGTGCTGATCCTAAAAAAAGAATTATTTAGTAGATTATTCCGAATTATAATTATTTCTTTTTATAGGAAGTAGCATTATATGTGCCAACTTTCGAATAAGTAAGAATGTTTAATAAAAATAATCATAAGCGAATTTTACATAAAATTACCATTGAAAAATTGCATTAGGATTGCAGTAGGTGCATATAAAAAAATTTTTTTTCACGTAAAAACCGTTCGTCGTATGAAATTAAGTCTAGGGACCAAATTTGCTCCAAAATAAATGGGGATTTCAAAAATAATCTTTGTGCAGTGACGTATTTTTTTTATTATTAAAAAATATTCAATCGAAACCCCGTACGGACGCCACTGATAGAAATTAAAAAAAAAACTTTTGCGTCAAAAACTGGCCTTTAATGGGTAAAATATGTATACCAAATTTGATAAAAATATCTATAGTGATATATAATATCACAATCATCAATAAAGCTATAATAGAAAAATTTTTTTTGTAGAATTTTTACATCTCGTATCATGAAAACTATTTATTTTCAGACTTATGTTTATATGAACTTTTTGTCTTAAAATCGTCCCTTAAAGTTTGGTAGCGTACTTTTTTTAACATCCTGTATATCCCTACAATATGCTGCTAATACAAAACTTATATTAAAATTCATGGCTACGGTAATGTCAGCTATTTAGAAATCTTTTCGATACAATTCTTTAATCTTTATTTAATTATAATAAACATATTTAAATATTAGCCAAATATGACTGTTTGTTTTAGCTTAATTGAACTTTTTGCAAAAATTGGAATTTTAGTGGTTCAGGTGCGGTCGAATATGTAACATAAATCACTGCAATGTGGAAAAAGTTACACCCTGTATAAGTTTATTTTTACCAATACAATAGTAACCTCTAATCTCACATATTCTAAGCAATTGACTTATTTGAAAACGTATTAAGTATTTAAAAAAATAATAATAAAATAATAAAAACAAAATTGCATATTTTTACATATGCCGGATTGCGTTGTGCCTACAAAAACTTTTAATCAGGATGTCGAGAACTGCAACGTAGCAAATTTTCAGGAAAATTGACTGAAACCGATTTCCCATAAAGACTGTGCGGGGTCCTTTGAAAGACAATATTTCATGTTTGATCCTTTTCTTTTATTATTGAATATCAATCGATAAGACAAACACGATGTTCATAAAGCACGTCTTTGATATTTTCAGCGATGTTCAAAAATCACATCTGATCGATTGTTGATGCATGGGTAAAAATCCAGCGGCCCAACTGTATATAAGCTTTATTTACTAATATATTGAACATATCACGCAATAAATATGTCATTGTTTGACAACGGTTAGTGGAACCGAAGCATGATAAAAACTGTTAAACACGCCAACCAACTTTGAACTACTTTTTTTCCTTTCTAAGTTTCTAAGTATTGTAAAATTTGTAGAATAAAATTTTATGATTCAAGGTCAAGGATAACGCGGTAACTTTGGGCAGCAACTTAAGTTTATTCTATAAACTTAAGTTACGTATGGAATGTTCTAAGTCACTTTTATTGTTTCAGGTGCATTCTTAATAATTTTGTTGCTGTACGGCCTCTCTGGAATACCATTTTCCTATCTCTTCAGCAGAAAGAAATCATTTACTGGAGCGTACGCCTTGTTCATAATACTCGGAATTATGTTGGGCGTCTTGTTAACCGTTGTCGTGTTAGTTTTACAAGAATCGGGCGACGCATACTACATGAATATTGGCCGTAAGTTTAGGACGACATTTTTAATATTGTGCCCGCAATTCGGTTTGACCTATTCCGGAGTAATGTTTTCCAGAAAAGTAATAAATAATTACAATTTCCTACACATGCCCAGATTGAAGCTGTTAAGTGTATGTTCTAGGAATGAGGCGAATGCATGTTGCTTTGGAAACGGTCCAGCCTGCGACGAGTTTAGGAGTTATATCGGTGTTTTATCGCCTCACATTTGGCTAATGCTCTTAGGGGCAGCGATTTATATTTTCTTAAACATTTTAATGCATAACTATCGAATAAGGAAACTATTTAATGACGTATTACGAATATTCAACCGGCTGAGGCGCAAGAAGAACGATCGCTCGTACGATACTGGCACGTCCGACATTGAAGACATAAGCAACGGCAACTATTATAAAAATATCAGTAGTAATACTAGCATTAATGATAAGACACTGCGCGTGAAGAAATTAAGGAAATCCTATTCGGGCAGAGGAGTTGTGAATGACGTAAACTTGGACTTGAAGAAAGGAGAATGTCTGGGCATTTTGGGGGTGAATGGTGCGGGGAAAACCACCACGTTTCGAATGCTGACCAGAGAAGAAATCAAAGACAACGGAGATGTTCAGATTAATAATATAAACATCGAAAAGGACGGGGTAAGTGACTGTTATGATATTAACAATTTTTATCTATATGTAATGCTGTTTACAAAAAAATACATGTTAATATGATATAGTATACTTAATAGGTTTGTTGAATCATATAAAACTATTCAGAATATCATATTTTTCTTGATTTATATGTTTCATTTACAACTACGATGTATAGGGTGTCCAATTTTGGTTGTAAATGCAAGGTATCTCCGGTATTTGCAAATATTTAGGGTTGAGGTTTTCGCGACACCGTGCCACTTTTTTGTCAAACTCAAGCTGTCGTAATCAGATTTTCTATAGCCCGCCTCGTTTCGGAGATACGGGGCCAAATTGAAAAAATTGCATTTTGGGACACCCCTCGTATCTCGATTATCTTTTAACGTATCGAAAAGGTAAAAACTGGCTCTTATAGCGTTTTTTACGTAGAATCCAGTGGCACATTTTTACTCGGGGCCGTCGTTTTTGATACATGACCCAAACTTACGTTTTTTTTTTAAATGGGACACTCTATATATTTTTACGTAGTCCTATTCGTCTTATTATGAGCTTTTCAAAAATATATAGTCATCTATACTTGTTTTAAAAATAAGGCTACAGCTTAAGTTTTCAAGAATATATTAAGTATATCTATTTTTCGTAATTAGCCATGTTCAAAAAAACTGCTCAAACTGATTTCTATTTTCTCTTAGACATCTCTCACACACTCTTGCAATTTTACCCAGTGCATTTGAAATTACTACATTGCGTGCTTGTATTTTCAAAAATGCCTGCTCACTGGTGTTACGCAGGTCTTGAACTGTGTTATGTCGGGTACGAAAAATTAAATTTTTTAGGTGACCCCATAAAAAGAAGTCCAATATGGACAGGTCAGGCGACCTAGGAGGCCATCGGACAGGTCCGTGCGTTCCAATCCAGCGTTCGGGGAAGTTCTCTTCTAAATACCGCCTCACAATTCAATCAAATATATTTGATTCACATGTGCTAAAGGGACATCTTCTATGATTTCTGGCAATATATTTTGCAATATTTCAAGGTAGCGATGCATAGCAGTGAGACCTCCTTCAAAAATATGAAATTTTATTTTGGTTCCTAGTATGAAACAAGCGACATTAAAGTCAAATCTTCCTTGTTTCTCGCGTGGAAATATCAAATGGTAAATTTCAGGTGACCAGTATCTCGTATTGTGTCTATTAAATATTTCAGCACTACTTATATACGATTCGTCGGACCATATAACCGCCCTTCCAAAATTTTGGTTAGTATTAATTTTTTGTAAATACCACTGGCAAAAATCAATACGTCGTTCTGCATCTCCAGGATGTAGATTTTGCACAACTCTGACTTTATAAGGTTTATACTTATGTTTCTTTAAAATCGTTTGAACTCGAGACTTGATTACACTCACTTCATTCTCTATTTTTCTACAGGACGTTACAGGCGTTACATTTACACTTGCTAAGACGTTTGAAAGAGCCAAAATTTATTAAATTCGATTTCAGCCTATAGAATATTAATTTATTTGGCTGCCTCCTTTCCATATCTATATAATAAAAGTTTAAGTTTTAAAAAAGATTGCAATAATAATTATGAAAATAAAACATTACCTAATGAAATAAAGCTCAGAAGCAGCGTTTATATTTTCATGATTCTCTATGAAACAGGTCAGCATATCATATTGCTCAAAGTTTTCAAATAATTGATTTGCAGCGATTTGTTAAAAAGTAATAATCAGAGCGACTAATTTAACACGTCCATTAGTATTAACATCAAAACTTCATTTACTTTATGACAAAGCAGTGACAAAGCCATTTTTGACAATCAGTCCATGGCTTACTATGAAAAATATAGATAGTTATTATTACAAACCTAAATTGCAGCCTTATTTTTTAAAATAAGTATAGATAACCATATATTTTTGAAAAGCTCATAATACGACGAATAGGACTCCGTAAAAATATACAGGGTGTCCCATTTAAAAAAACGTGACTTTAGGTCATGTATCAAAAACGACGGTCCCGAGTAAAAATCTGTCTACGCCACTGGATTCTACGTAAAAAACTCCATAAGAGCTAGTTTTTACCTTTTCGATACGTTAAAAGATAACCGAGATACGAGGGGTGTCCCAAAATGCAACTTTTTCAATTTGGCCCTGTATCTCCGAAACGAGACGGGCTATGGAAAATCTGATTACGGCAGCTTGAGTTTGACAAAAAAGTGGCACGGTGTCGCGAAAACCTCAACCCTAAATATTTGCAAATAACGGAGATACCTTGCATTTACAACCAAAATTGGACACCCTGTACAGGATGTCTGCTAATTACTTGTACACAGCCAAACTGTAGATTCTTTGGGTAAAAATATTACAATTTAAGCAAACTTACGTCAGTCCAAAAGTTGATAACCGAGCATGTTAATAATTTATCAACAGCGTGTCAGAACGGCATGAAATTAGGAATTCGAGGGTTGTTTGAGGCTAAAAATTCAAAACTATTCTTAGTTCGGATGCCATTTGTAGGGATGCGCCACTTACGGTACATTAAATCTCTTTAAAATGACATAACTTTTTTGTGTCACCGTGTATTAGCCTAAATGGTAAATATTTGTATTTTCCACTATTTTTTACGCAAAAAAGGTATACTTTGTAAATATCGCTCCGAGTGGCCGTTTTCATGATATCTGCTTATAATCAATTATTCAGTACACCTTTTCAAATTCCCAAATGTAAAATTTTTATCGAAGTAGGCTGTTATTAAATCAGATGTCAGCAGTGGCATGCCAAAAAGGCCCCAAATTAAACAGGGTATTGAAATGAAATATTTTTTCCATGGTTAAAAAAAATCCCGGATGTCTCAATTTTTGCAACCATCGGATACATTGGAAAGAATAATAAAAAGATTACGTAATATTTTAACTTTGAAATATTTGGAAGTGACAGTACTTAATGCGTATTTAGATGTAATAGTAAGATTTATTGCGTTTAAAACAAGTTCTTTGACATTTTTAATTCTAAATCCTCAGATATTAAATTAAATGACTCAGACATTTTGGAAAAAGCTTAGTTATTAGTGGAGAAATATTCAAATGATTTAACTTCTCAACTAGCAACTGAGCTAATATCATTATTGACAACACTAAAAACCTTAATAGAACTTGTGAATTTGCAAACTATATTTTCAAAAAAAAATGGATTATTGTTAAGTAGTATACCAGAACTGTGTTGTGCATTCCAATTATTTCTTGTCCTTTCTGTAACCTCAGCACAATCGGAAAGATCATTTTTATAGTTGAAATTAATTAAAGCTGTCCTTAGATCGACCTTGATTCAAAGTCATAAATATTGACGAACAAGTTGATGTATTCATCTAGTCGATACAAAGTATTCATCTAGTCGATACAAAGCCTAGTCTACCGCCAAAGATTCTTGTACTCTTTGTTTTTTATTATTTTTATCTCAAAGTGTATATCATGCGTTCCTTTTTTTTAAGTTTATGTTATGGTTATTGTTAATCAGTTTATGACATTTTTTGTTTATTTATTTTTTTGGAGAAATTATGGAGGGGGTCCCCAAGAAAAGTCCTTGGGCCTCCACAAAACTCGGCACGCAACTGGATGTCAGTTGCAGTAACAAACGCTGCACACTTAGTTACTGTTAAACTTTGCTAATATTTGTTGACATGACATGATGTGTTTCACATAGTTTTCGAAAGATTTTTTCATAAGTACAAAATGCAGGCATAACGAGTTTTCTAACGAAGAGATGCGGGATATGGTGTGTGTATACTCGCAAGAAAGTTTTAATGGGCGCAGGGTCCATGTACGATATTTAGAAATGTATCCACAACACAAACAGCCAGATTTTAAAATTTTCAAGAAGCTCAATGACTGGGAGAAACACATAAGACTATGACTCCCTGCCAGGAAGAAGATATATTGATCCCCGTAACCGAAAACGCTAAATTAACTACAAGACACCTTTCAGCGATAACTAGTATTGCCAAGTCCACCGTTTCCAAAATCCTTCATAAAGAGGGACTGCATCCATTTCAGTTCACGCCAGTGCAGATTTTATGGCCAACTGATTTTCCAGCTAGACTGACATTCGTTCGTTTCTGTCGTATCCAGCACAATGCCGACCCGTTGTTTGTAAACAAAATATTATTTACAAATGAAGCAACGTTTACACGTAGAGGCGTTTTCGACTTTAGACATTAACATGCATATGATTTAGAAAATTCGCATTTAATAGCCAAACGTCATTTCCAACATGAATTTAAATTTAATGTTTGGTTTGGCATTATTGATAATCATTTATTGGGCCCTTTCCAATAATCTTCTAATTTAAACGGGGGAAATATACATTAATTTTCTGCAAACACAGTTACCCGAATATTTTGACGACTGTTCTTTAGAACAAGAAGACAAAGCATACTGTTCATGTAGAATAGAGCCCCAGAAAACTTCTCTAGACCTGTCAGGGATTACCTAAATATTCAATTTCCTCATCGCTGGATACGCTGTGGAAGCCAGATGCCTCGGCCATCACGTAGCCCCGATTTAAGTCCGCTTGATTTTTTGTATAGGGATATGTGAAGTCTCTCGTGTATAAAGAAGCAGTGAACCCTCGAGAAGGATCATGGAATAAAATTGTAAATGCTGTGGAACGGTTTCGAGATGATCAGTTATTATTTAAGACAAGACGGTCTTTTAGCAAACTGGTTGTTAAATGTATTGAAGTAAAAGGAAATCACTTTGAACACTTATTGCTGAAAGATGTTCTCTTTTTTTTTATAAAATGTTCTTGTTTTTGTGTTGTTGTTTTCCAGTGTTCTGAATAATTGATATGCGTACTATTATACCTTTTTGCTTTAAAAAAATGAAAAATACATAATATTTAAGTCGCGCTCTCTATAGGTGGCATCCCAACCAAGATCATATTTGAATCTCGTCTCAAAAAATCCCCGAATTCCTAATTTCGTGCCATTCCGTCATATTGTTGAAGTTAATTATTATTAAGAAAAAACAAAATGAAAATTACAACTTTGACACCCTGTATCTCGGTGTACCATTAATTAGTAGACACCCTGTAGTTGTGCAATAGCAGAAAATTTCCTTTTTATAACCCCTTTTTCTCCTTTACAACATACCTGCTTCAGAATTTATAATTAAGATCATCAGAGAAGCGCGAAGATGAAACGTCGAATTTAAATTCTAAAAGTACTATCTTGAAGAGGAAAAAAAACAGCAATTAAAAAGTCAGCTTTGTTTCAATCTATCTATAAAAATATATAAATCTTTATTTTTAAATGTATTGTTGACATCGTTCTATCCTAGTTGAAAAAAAATCGCCTTTACTTGACACTTTCCTCGTAAAGGATTCCACCGAACACATGTCCGCTAATTAATGGTACACAGCGAAACTGCAGATTCTTTGGGTAAAAATATTGCAATTTAATCAAACTTAACTTAGTCCAAAAGTTGATAATAACCGAGATAGATGCGTCAAAGTAATTTTCATTTCGTTTTTTCTTAATAATTTCTCAACAGGGTGACAGAACGGCACGAAATTAGGAATTTGGGTATTTTTTGAGGCGGGAAATTCAAAACTGTTCTTAGTTCGGGTGCCACTTGTAGAGGACACCACTAACGGTACATTAAATCTTTTTAAAATGACGTAACTTTTAAATAACAAACATTGTTTTCTTTCATATGAGTCCGTGATAATTTAAAAGCAAATTTAAAGGATTTTTATATATATTTAGGGCATTTTTTTTGTACAGGACCATTCTTTATAATTGTGTGTTTAATTTAAACTTAGTTCTGATTGAAGTAAAGACTTTTTGAAGCTTCGTGAATTAACATTTTCAGAGTGAATATAATAAGAATAAAAAGTTATGTCTTTACAACAAACCTGATGACGAGTGTTTCAAAGTAATGAAACCTCTACCCTTTACTAGTCTTAAACTTACTTATGTGCCGAAAAAAATTATATGTAAGAAAAAAAATTATTATATACTTGCACTCTAAGATAGGATTATACTATCGAGCCCCTAAAAAAATAGTTATATTTTGTTCCCGTCTTATTTTTTTGAGAAGTTATCAAGAAACTCCAATTTTGAATAGAAACACGTGAACATCCTTTCCTTATTGCAGTAATTCACTTCAGACGCATCGACGTTCATTCAATCGTTTTTCATATCTAAAATTGAAAATGTTTGAAACTTAAAAATAAAAGTAACATCGTCTGTTATTCCTTTACTTCCACAATTTGCAATACAACAAAAAGAAGACATTTTAAGGTAAAAAAAAATAAATAAATAAATAACTAAAGTCCCATATACTCCTGTGTATAAATTCGATTTGATTGTCCTATGGCCGTCAAAAACAGCTGATCGGTGACGTTCAACCGACAGATCGTTGGAGTGCCCTATTTGACTTGTACTTTGTAATCATAGCGTGTCCAGATGGTCCAGATAATAAAAACTCAAAACTCATCTTTTTTAGTTTCATGTTACAGTTCCGTCATACTAAAGTTTTATCAGGAAATAATAAAGTACCAAAAATAGTGTGTTAATTTTATGAAGTATATTTAAAAACCTAATATATTTAACCCCAATCAAATAAACAATACAATACAATCAAAAATAGTTATTTTAGTTTTTTTTTTATTGATACTGGCACAGTAATTATTGTAATATTTGCAAGCAGTTGCTAGAACCATTTTTACCGGTTGAAATTATCAGTTATCTGTCAATTTGTGTTACTTATTCTGAGTGTAAATGAGGGAACTAGACTGATAATCATAATATTATTTAATATATACATTTAAATACCTTGTCAGACTCAGCAGCAGTTTCAGGTTGCAGTTCCATCATTACTTACCAATAGCGGCACCGATTCATTTCGCCGTACGATGCATGTGCGCGTAATCGGATCGGGTTATTCGGATGCATCTTCGTTTTCAACCGCTCCGCCGACAGCCTAATAGGTCGCAGCATTGTAGGTCGATCGAAAGGATAGGAGTCGGTTCCACACCAAATGTTAATTTTGAATTCATGTTGGAAAAAATGACGTTCGGCTATTAAAGGCGAATTTCCTAAATCATATGCATGTTTATTTCTAAAGTTGAAAATACCTCTACGTGTAAACGTTGCTTCATCTGTAAATAATATTTTGTTTAAAAAACGGGTCGGCATTGTGCTGGATACGACAGATGAGAGCCAATGTCAGACTAGCTGGCAAATTAGTTGGCAACAGATTCTGCACTGGCGTGAAATGAAATGAATACAGTCTCTCTTCATGAAGAATTTTGGAAACGGTGGACTTGCCTACACCAGTTCTCGCAGAAAGGTGTCTTATACTTAATTCAACGTTTTCGCCTACGCGGATCAGAATTTCTTCTTTTTGGTCGGGACTTATAGTTTTATAGGCGTCCTGCAGAATGTCGTTTAGAACGAAAAGAGCCGGTTTTTCCCAGTCGGTCATAGAGATTTTTGAAAATTTTAAAATCTGGCTGTCTGCGTTGTGGATAGATTTCCTTTCTGCGTGTACACACACCATCCTTTCGTTAGAAAACTCGTTATGGCTTGGCATTTCTTACTTATGAAAACGTTTTCCAAAAACCATGTGAAACACGTCATGTCATGTCAACAAACACTGTTAAGTTTGACAGTAACTTAATTTATAGCGTTTGTTACTGCAACTTACATCTGATTTAATAACAGCCTAGTTCGATAAAAATCTAACATTTGGTATAAATATATAAAAGGTATACTGAATATCAGGAAAACGGTCACTCGTATAAAAAGTGGAAAATACATAATCTTTAACATTTAACGTTTAGGTTAATACACCGCGACACAAAAAAGTGTTGTCATTTTAAATAGATTTAATTTACCGTAAGTGGTTCCCTCTACAAGTGGCATCTGAACTAAGAACAGATTTGAAGTTCTAGCCTCAAAGAACCCCAGAAATCCTAATTTTGTGCAGTTCTGTCACACTGTTGATAAATTATTAAGAAAAAACGAAATGAAAGTTACAACTTTGACATCCTGTATCTCGGTTATTATGAACTTTTGGACTGAGGGGTAAGTTTGGTTAAATCGCAATATTTTTACCCAAAGAATCTGCAGTTTTGCTGTGTACACAATGAGCACATTATATAATATATCAGTGGCACTTTTTTTATTAGGCGAAAAATTCTGTAAAATAGGGTTTTACCTATTTTTGTACACAAGTACCCAGGACTTACCTTATAAGAAATTACAAAAACATAAAAATATTTATATTATAAATTGTGTTATCTGTATGATGGAATTCGTTACGAGGCATGTAAAGGACAATTTACCGATTTTTTTAATTTTATTTTTCTTGATATTCATTTTGAATATATTTTTTAGTGTTTTTGCGATTGTGTTTGTCAATCGTGAAAGTCACCGTTCTTTTGAACAGCGAAATAAAAATGTGCAACAATATATATGTTTTCTTTATATATGTGACAATTATTCAAATAGAAACAAATATATTTTGTCTGGCCATCTTGGATTTGTACCAAAATTTTACCAGTTCATCCCCATATCACAGATATTTTTTCTGCAAAATTTTGGATAAATTAGATAAACAGTTTTTAGGAATAATTTTTTAAGACATTTCATTAGGCCGCCATTTTGTTCAGACATCTTGGATTTGTATCAAAATTCTACAGTTTATCCCCATATCACAGATGGTTTTTTTTAGAAAACTTGGGGTAAATTGTATTGGAAGGTACGGTGGATCTTACTAAAACACGACGAATGCCTTTTATATTTTATTTATTTCAAGAGCCGTAATTTTTAGTGTGTTTTAATCAACTACTTTAATATTACTAACAGTTGGGTGTTATTGGTACAGTTGCACTAAATACAAAAATACAAACATATTCATTGTTGACAACAATATATAAAGAGCTTCACATAAGATACCTGACTCAGCTGTCTGAAGGCAATATTATGTAGACTAAACAATCTGAACGAATATTATTTTTGCACAACAACCAACACACCCCCTCAAAAATATATGAGTTTAGATTCATTATTTTACGGCTTACGGGGAATTAACAACTTATGATCCAACATTTGTTGCATGGGTTAGGGAAAAACCCCACAAAAACCTAACCAGATCATGAACACTTAAAATTAATGGGTAGCAATACTAATTTAAAAGTTAAACATTAATATTAAAAATACATCTTATTTATTTTTCTTGCAATCCCATCTTTTCTCGTAGTTCCTTGAACTGATGCGGTGGCAATGACTTTGTCAGCAGATCAGCTTCTTGATGACCTGTGGGCAAATATTTTAAACAGATCATCTTGGTCTCTACTTGTTCACGGGTAAAATGGTATTTAATGTCGATATGTTTAGAGCGTTTGTAATTTACTGGATTATTTGCCATTGCTATACAACTTTGGTTGTCTTCATATAAGATTATTGGTTTAAACATATTGACATTAATGCTAATTAACAAAGATCTAAGCCATAAAGCTTCCTTTACAGCCTCAAAGACGGCCATTTATTCGGCCTCAGTTGAAGATGTTGCAACTGAGTTTTGTCGCCTTGTAATCCAAGTTACTGTACATTTATCAAATAATTTAAATAAACAACCTGTTGTACTTCTACGATCTATATCATTATTTGCCCAATCAGCATCAGCGTACCCTGTTAAAATTTGTTCATAATTTTCAATACGCCTATATACCAGTTTTATATTTAACGTCCCTTTTACATATCTTAAAACCCGCTTTAAAGATAACCATAGCTCTTTATTGCATTTAGTTTGATATCTACTTAATAGATTTACCGCTGTACACAAATCTGGACGTGTACAAAGCATTGCGTACATTAAGCAGCCAATTAAATTTCGACAAGGTGCATCATAGCTATCCTCCGAATTTAGTGCAGCATAATTTAATTTAACAGGCAATGGTGTACTGACCGGGTTGCAATTACTCATATTAAATTTTTCTAAAACAAATTTTAAATATGTAGTTTGATCGAGTGAAATTTCAGAATTCGACCTATTTATTCTTATGCCTAGAAAATAATTAATTTCTTTTAAATCAACCATATCAAATTGTTTCATTAGAAAATGTTTAAAGTTATTCATCGTATTTATATCTTTAGTTGCGATTACTAAGTCATCTACGTACAAAATTATGTAAATATTTTTATTAATATCGCCTCTATTTAAGAAATATAAACAATTATCAGCTGATGAATTTATAAATCCCTTTTCAATCAATACATTGTTAAAGCATTCGTACCAGCACCGAGCAGATTGTTTTAAACCATACAAGGATTTATTTAATTTGCATACTACATTATTTGTTTTAACTACAACACCGTCAGGCACACTCATATAAATATTTTCTTTTAATGTCCCATTAAGAAATGCTGTCTTTACATCCATTTGATGAATCAACAGCTGATATTGATTTGCTAACGCAAGCATGCACCGAAATGTGCTAATACGCGCAACTGGCGCGAACGTTTCATCGTAATCTAATGTTTTTCTTTGGCTAAAACCGCGCGCTACTAAACGAGCTTTATATTTAACCAAATTCCCGTTACTATCGCTTTTTATTGTAAACACCCATTTACAATCGACAATATTTACATTATTTGGCTTTTGTACTAACGTCCACGCTTTATTTTGTTCTAATGATTTTAACTCATCTTTAACGGCTTTTTCCCAGTCAACTCTGGATGCACTTTTAGCTATGTCATGATAACATTTTGGAATATCTTTTTCAAATACTTGATTACCTACTAAATAGTTATTGATTTCAAAATTATCCTCTTTATAAGATATTATTGGTTTGGCTTTTAATCTTTCACTCCTTCTCATATCCTGTGTATTATTTAATTTCCTCAGTTTATTATTTGAGGTACACGGACTTTCATTATCACTGTTCGAGCTCGCACTTATTTGGTCAGGGACATCCGATTTGCAGGATGTTTGACCTTGAATGCAATTTTCAGGGACACCTTTTTCATTAAGGGTTTGTTTGCATCTTTTATTGTCCGTTTCACCAGGAATGATATTATCTACAGATTTACTATCAGCAACACCCCCTGCTGATAAATTTTCTGTACCTGTTGGCACATTTTCCTCTGTATTTATATTACTGTTTGATTCGCCACCAATTTTTACCTGATCATCAAGTTCTCGTCTTGATGTTTTATATGTAATTTCATCAAAAATGACATCACGTGCAACTATGAATTTTTCGAATTTTGGATCAAAAATTTTATATCCATTTGGCACATAACCCACAAAAATTCCCTTAAGTGATTTACTATCAAATTTAGTTCTTTTTGTTTTATTATGCACATAAGCTGTGCAGCCAAATATTTTTAAATTACCCAATTTTGGTTTTCTATTATGCCACATCTCATACGGTGTCTTTTTTATTTTTATCGCTTTTGTTGGTGACCTGTTCACCAAATAGGTTGCAGTTAAAACTGTCTCACCCCAGAAGCGTTTGTCTAAACCCACACTATGTACCATCGCACGTGCTTTTTCAGTTAAAGTTCGATTTATTCTTTCAGCCACTCCATTTTGCTGCGGAGTGTATGGCACCGTAAGATGATATGTTATTCCGTTTTGTTTACAGAATTCCTTCATTTCGCCAGATAAATATTCTCTACCATTATCACAATTTAAATGAGCTAGCTTTGTATTAAATTGAGCTTCGCCTTTTGCAACGTAATCTTTAAAATAAATAAACACTTCCGATTTATTTGACATTAGGTAGGTTACAGTATAATGAGTGTATTCATCAATAAAGTTAACAAAATAATTTTTATTATTTATCGTAGAAGGCGTTATCGGCCCACATACGTCCGAATGTACAATAAAGAAAGGTCTTTTTATATACCTTTTATCTTTTATCTTGGCGAAAGGAAGACGTGTTTGTTTTCCGCTAATACACGCTTCACATAACGAATTAAAAGGATTTATATCTTTTAAACAAATATTATCACTTGCTAAATCATTTACTTTAATTTTTGAAAATTTTTCTTTACTTATGTGGCCCAATCGTTCATGCCACATTTTATTTTTATCAATAATTTGAACCTCAGCTACGTGGCCTGCGGCCCGTGCTGTATTGAGCGCATTTTGTATTATTAATTCTATAATATACAGGTTATTTATGCGCTTACCTTTAATCATTGTTGTATCCCCCTTTTTGATCTCCACACAGCCAGTCTCCGTGAATACCACTGACATTCCAGCCTCCTGGATACGCCTCACTGAGATGAGATTTGCCGGTACACTCCTGCTGTAGAGGACATCAATTAACTCTCCACTGTAGCCAAGGGTTGTGTTGACTTTTATTCTTCCAATGTGTGTCGCCTCGATGACCGCTCCCTTTTTCGCCACAGTTATGCGAATTGGTTCTGCCAGCTGTTCATATTTTGCGAAGAGTCCCAAATCATTTATTATGTGCTCTGTGGCACCAGAGTCCAACACAAAACGTCCTGATTCTTTTTCCCCGCAATTTGAATTGTCATTACACATCATAAATGCAAACGATTCTTTAACTGCTGTCGAAGCACTGGTCTCTTGGTACGTCTTTTTCTTTTGGTGTTTTTCTTGCATTTTTAAACTTTGTTTATAAAAATAGCAATCCCGTTTTAAATGGTTTTTCCTGCCACAATGGAAACATTTTTGTATTTGTTTATTTTTGAAAGCTGGTTTATTTCTTGAAGAAAACTTTTCTTTCTTCTTCCACTTTTCGTTTGAAGTACGGAAATGAAGAGCTTTCATACTCGTGTCTGCATTTTCTCTTGCTAGGTACTCTTCATGTTCTATAAGCATCCCTTTCACAAATGCTAATGTGAGCCTATCGTCGGTCATAGTTTTGATTGCTGCTTTTACCGGCGCATAACTTGAGGGTAATGAATTCAACATATACCATACTTTTGTTGTTTCACTCACTTCCATACCACAAGCGGTCAAATCACGCACCATTTCTTCAATATCCAACATATGCTTTTTCATTGACGTACCCGATTTTAATTTACAATTAAACAGACGATCCTGAATACATAACTGTGTAGATACCTTCTTACACGCGTACAAACCATCAAATTTTTCCAGAATTTCTCGAGCTGTCGCACGACCTGGCGGTAATTGTGAAAGTATTATGTCGTCTAGATATTCAATTAATGTTCCCCTTGCAAATCGTTCCCATTTTATCCACTCGTCAGTAAGTGGTGTTGGTGGATCTTCATTCAGCACTTTACTAGCACCCTCTTGTTCAATTATCTCTGACAGTCTAAATTTCCACATCAAGTAGTTTTCACCATTAAAAAGTTTTAAATTTCGCTTCATCACAGTTGACGCGCCACTGGCCATTGTTTTTATTACGCACTGTTTGTTTAAAAATCGTCTCAATTTACACGGTTACACGCCCGCTCGCAATCACATACGGTGACTGGGCCCATAACCTATTGGAAGGTACGGTGGATCTTACTAAAACACGACGAATGCCTTTTATATTTTATTTATTTCAAGAGCCGTAATTTTTAGTGTGTTTTAATCAACTACTTTAATATTACTAACAGTTGGGTGTTATTGGTACAGTTGCACTAAATACAAAAATACAAACATATTCATTGTTGACAACAATATATAAAGAGCTTCACATAAGATACCTGACTCAGCTGTCTGAAGGCAATATTATGTAGACTAAACAATCTGAACGAATATTATTTTTGCACAACAACCAACAAATTGAATAAGTAGTTTTATATGAATAATGTTTTATCATTCTATTAGGCCGGCATTTTGTTCGGCCATAATGGATTTTTAGATTGGATTTAGTAGTTTTTTAACTATGCCGCGAACAGACAGACCGACCGACAGAATTGATAAAACATGGTTTTCGGCATCTAGTACGTAATTATTTCTGGCTTTAATGTCACAACTTAAAGAAATTAAACCTTAATTATTGTAGCTCAATCATTTTAAAACAGAGTACTAATTTAATTTTTTTTTCTGTTTCAGTATTTAAACAAATTAGGTTACTGTCCGCAAAATGATGCACTGAACTTCTCTCTTACTGGCCGAGACATTTTAAGAACTATGGCAATGTTACGTGGCATTAGCGATATGAAAATCGTTGACAAATATCTAAAACTTTTCGGTAATTATTTTATATACGTATATTACTGTGATATATCTTAGATTTAGATTAGATATATGTTTGTGTAATATATTTTTTTAACCAAGCTGTAATGCAGATTTTAACGCTCTATTTTTAATTTAGTAGGAAGTACTTTTAGTACAGTTGTAAAAATCGCCTTTGGTTCGATTTGCAAATGTCACACACATGCTGAAAAGACAGTAATACTTACCGAACTCTTTACATGATATACTATTGTGTTTACATCAGTTAATTTTGTTTAGAATTAGAAGAGATCGCCGACATTCCTTGCGGGTTTTACAGCGGGGGAAACAAGCGAAAACTGAGCTTCGCTGTGGCAGTCATGGGACTTCCACCATTCATTTTACTCGACGAACCAACGACAGGCGTGGATCCATCGTCAAGAAGGAAATTATGGAGTTTAATTAAGAACATAAAAGATCGAAAAAACAACTCTTTCATACTGACTTCACACAGTATGACAGAGTGTGAAGCACTTTGTAATGAGTAAGTTTTATTTGTGCATTTTTTTAGTGGTAAAGTCAAGGGTCTAGTTTTCACGTCCGTACAGAAATATTGAGAACACATAACACCTTAGGATTCGAATTCTAAGTTCAAGTTTGACCTTGTGAAGAATTGACGTAGGTTTTATCTTTAAGTCTTGAAGCTACGTCTTCCTCACTTACTAAAGTGACCCAATATTTTAAAGAAGTGGCCATTACTTTTTTCAAAATCCTGCTGCTCGGAATATTTTATCAAAAGCTGTATCTTACTGAAGTAATATTAGTAAAAAATTTGAAACAGGAATTTAGTGAAGTTTGCCCAGACAAGCATACACTTTCGGATATTGGTAGTTGTTGGTTATATAGCCTTCCTCGTGCCTTTAAAAGTAGTCTAAAAATTACAGCGTGGGCATTTTAACTTTTTCAAATTTTAATTTGTAACTTTCTTATTTTTCAAATTATTAAAATGATCCAAAAAAACAAACTTGTATAGCCAGTAGCGAAGTTATATATATATATATATATATATATATATATATATATATATATATATATATATATATATATATATATATATATATATATATATATATATATATAACGATTGTCAACTGTCAAAGATATAGACCTGTTCTCTTTCTTTCCACGAGAAAATGGAGAACAACTTCCCCATAAGAGTAATGTGGTCAAGAGAGAAAGAGAATCATTGTCACACATATTGGTCTTATGGCGCAACTTTTCTTCATTTTCCCGCTTATTTTTTAAAAATATGGGTATGAAACCCGGTATATTTAGAATCTGAAAAAAACAGGCCTATCTATTGAAACTAAAAAAGAAATGCAAGTTATATTTATATATTTGACAGTTGACACTTTTTTATATTTCTCTAATATTACAAGAAATATGGTAACTAGCCATACAATTTGTTTTTGGATCTTTTTGGTATCTTGAAAAATAAGAAAATTTTAGGAGATTAAAATGTTGACAAGTTAAAATGACCATACCATTTACAGTTTTTTTACGTATCCTCTAAAATCTTGTGCCATTAGATGGCTAGAAAATAGCTGTAACTACCATTTATGTTACACAATTTACAAAAATACATTGATTTTGCGGTAAAAAAGACGTGTACTAAGCAAAATCGTTAAAATAGCCTTAGGGATAAAGTACTATTACCAAAATGATCCTTTTTTTTTTAAGGTTTGGTGTAGAAAATGTAATATTTTAAAATACTTTAAACCCAGTAACCTAATGGTATCATTTCACTATAAGAAAGTTGTAAAGCCGGAAGTTCTAGAAAGTACAACGGTTTCTAGCATTGTTTTAAATTCAAATGAAATCTACTGGTGTCAGATTCATTTCATCTAGGTTATAGTGTAAGAGGCAAGCTAACAAAAATTAAATATTTCTTCTAAAGATATTTTATTCTTCAAGTATGAGTGCACAAAATATCAGAATTTAAAAAAAATGCCCTATTTGCCACCCACTTATAAAAGCATCAACATATTTGGATTCGAAAGTAGCTGCCCATTTTTATAAAAGGAATAAAAATCTTTGCTTGGAAATTTACAGAAAGGATTGTTAACTACCCAACGTTTACTCTACCTTCATTTATATGCATAACAAATAATACCACTAAAATTGTGAATTTTCTGAATCAGGGAAATTTATTTTCAGTGAGCCCTGGACACAATGAGCATTATAAGCCTTAGCAAATTCAAAAAAACACTTCAAGTTAAAAAACAAATTGCTACACAGTACTAATACAGGGCCGTTCTTAGCCATTCAGCCGACCGCGTGTCAAGTTCAATTTTGTCTCCCCAGTACTTGAAATTAAAAACAAAATAATTTAAATATAAATGTATACTTAATATTTTGCAAGAATTAATCGCAACATTACATAGAACTATGATATAATAAAATGAAGTGGAAAAAAATATCTTATGTTATTGACACCCCCATTAAATTAGAACCTCATAATTAAGAGACAAGCTAAAAATAATTTTGGAAAAATTAACAAAATAGTTAACAGATCAACATCCGCTTTACTTCACATAGAATACTAGATGTACTAAATATTTTAAATACTTACCCACTCTATGAGGTTGTGGCAAAAAGTGTCGCTAAGTTACCACCAATGGAAGAAATCTAAATTTAAAGACTGAATAGATTCAACGATATAAAGAAATCAAGGAGTATGACGTAGACAAATATGGGCTAATTATCAACAAAATCGAAAAGACTTCCGAAAAACTACGCTAAACACCAAACAACAAAAACTGAAAAGAAACAACAAGATATGCTTGAAAGGTCATGGTCAACAACAATAATTACACAGTAGTTAGCGACATCGAGACATATGACCAGAAAATAAAAGAACCCTTTACAAAAGAAAACTACAAAAGACTAGTGAAAGATTTCACTAGTACAATCGACGGAAAGGTATACAGAACTTTGAGGAAATATAGTGCCTATATCTCGGACAGAACACTTAGTAACTTAATATCACATTATAACAAGCCACCCCCATCTCTATGGCTTACCAAGCTCCTAGTACTAGGACACAATAATAAGTGATTTGGCGAAACATTTGTTAGAGATTATTCAACATAAAAATCTATTTGAGAATGTTTACTCTAAAATTATAATAAGTCACTAGCTTAGTCAGATAGGAGCATAGGGGCAGCTGCCCCCAGATGCATTTATATATGAGAAAATAACAACTGCAAGTTAACTATATTTGGTTTTCTGTTTTTGTTTTTCTGGCTATGCCAATGAAATATGTATCTGCAGTATCACAGTTACAAAATAATGATCCCCCTACAGTACAAAATGTACCTTGTATTAAAAGGATCTCTCAAAAGATAATAAGAATAGCTATGAATTCCATTTAAATCGGGAAATACAATAAGAAACTAATGCAACAAGAAAGCTTGTCTGTATAACCTGTATAATATCCACAAAGATAAAGCAGAGCGCTTTCGACTAACAAGTTATCCTCATTGCTACCTTCAAGTACATCGAGTAATGAAACCCTTAAATTTTAAACATGGTGGAAATCATTTTCGCCTTTTGAATAAGAAACTATTTGACGAAAACTAAGCCAACAAACCGACACAGACAAGTAAAAATAATGCATATTTACCAAACCAGTGAGTGTGGTGATCGCACATTGGAGAGACAAACGCTTTATTTGCATAAAAGTCAATAGCACAAAAGGGGAGATCTCAAAATCCTCGTCTGATCAAACTAATATCAAAGAAAGTAGTCGGAGGAGGGAAGTGGCACTGGGGAAAACGAACGTTCATACAGGCAGCTTTCATAGAAATGAATCCCAGATTTTTTTGAATAAACAGAGCACATATATTCTAAATATAACGAAGCTTCAAGTTGCTTAAGCTCACGTTTCAAACAACCAGGGGACTGACCTCAGATTAATTATACTATCGGCCGGTTGCCGAAAGCTGAATTAAAGTTTAGAATGTATAACGGAATGTCAAATTAGACAGCGAGTTCCTAAATTTCTGTAGCAGCTTGTCAAATCCGAAAGCTCGGTTAAATGTTCTAAACAGCAATTAAATTTTGTGCAATCGGGGGTATGTATTTAATCTAAGTGGCGTACACTTCACGCATTATCGCACACGACTCGTGTATAAGAATGCAGCTTTAGATTTGGTATTTAGTTTATACTTTAAAAAACGATTGGATAGATACTACTCAAAACGCTGTGAAATAGAAAACATATAGACCTTTATATGTAGGAAAAAAAAATGAAAACCACACAGCCGCCGGGTGCAAGACCGCCCGCGTATGGTGCGCGCCCGGTATGACGTGACGACAAGTTTAGATTGGTGATTTGACTTCCCAAATTAATTTATCTATACACGGCTTCAGTTTATGATTGAGTTGATACACGATGTGTCTCTTTAAGAGGACTTCAGAGTGAAGTTAATTCTGCTGCTACTCAAAACGCACTTGATATCTGCAGTGGGACAGGTCGATGTGGGTGGTCACCGACAGAAACATCATTAGTCTGGCAAACGAGCCGGTTGTTCAGCCAGTTACAAAATATGACGTTTGACCTTGAAAAACAAGTCGTAATTTAGTAAAAAAAAACCGTTAAATAAACTGTATCTAAGTTTTCTAACAGAATATTCTAAAAGATAAACTTTTTGAAACAGAAAAAATAATTTAAAAAACACTGACTTGCAGATAGTCTTAAAGAAAAACAACGTACTTAGTCAGAACAGTTTTTTCGTCGTCGGTAAATAAAACGTTGAAAAGTCGAGTCGTTTTAGAGTTACTCCGATACCATCTTGATTCAAGTTTCACTGAGAATGTAATTGTATCTTCGCGGAAGGAAAGTTTCTTTGTCTATCACTGCGGAACAGCAAAAATGTTTCAGAGCCAAAAATGGCAAACATCTTACTTATCTTATACTTATTAACAATCCATGCTTATGATAATTTACCTACCTGCCTTTGTATGGGAAAGTTCCACCATTAAATCAGAAATCAGGGGTACTTTTTAAGAGGTTTAAATACATATAACATAAATCCTAAATTGTTAGTTAGTTGTATCTCAACCACCAGTTGATCGAGAGCTATTCGTATTTGTGAAATTAGAAAGTTTTGAGCAACATGTCGCGAATTTGTGTAAATAAGCTGTTATTATATATAATTATAAGCTGTGTTATATATGTGATGAAGTGACTTTTGTGAAACAAAAACGTGCTCTTAGCCCTTTAATAAAAAAGGTGTACTACTTGTATTTTGGCTGCAAAGTTGGAGAACAGGATAAAAATTGGGCTCCCTATTACTGCTGAAACAAATGTACGTCAAAACTGTTACTTTTGCTTGACACCAAAAAAGGCTTTTCGGAGTATCCAAATTTACAGGAATATACCATTTATCTAGACTATGATCCAAAAAAACTGGAGACTTTTCATTGATTCCTCAAAAGTAAGTTTTAAAGCTGTGTTACTCCACAATGGAAACAAGTCGCCCTCAGTCCCAGTTGGTCATGAAGTCCACATGAAAGAAACATATAGCAATCTGAAATTGTTACTGGAGCCTATAAATATTATAACATTTTCAAATTGATGTATAATTATTTAGTTTATAGTAACACTGAGGCAATTACAAAATTTGGCTAGTTACATAGTTACTGATTTTCACACAGTGTTCCATCACCATCCTGTCGAATAACTCTACGAGTTGGGTTTTTTCAAATTTACATATTGTACACTTCATAAAAGAAAGTTAATAGAATCTATACTAATTGGGTGTTACTATTGAAGGTGACATATGTTGAATATATAATCAGTTTTAGTTAATAGGATACTGGCCTTCTTTATTAATGAAAATAACAATTTTTTCATTTACAATAAAATATTTTGCTTTTTTGGTTTCTTCTTTCAGTCCATTTCACTTACATGAATTATGATAAACGTATTTGCTCTCTTCTTTCTTGTAAAATCTCAATTTAACATTTTCAGAACACTTGAACTATTAGAAAGTTTCAGTTTACATAGCTTTTGTTTTCATTTATCCAAGCTGCTTTTCTATATGTTTGCTTTGTATGGCATGTTAAACAGATATTTTGCTGATGGTTTTTCATTATTTTAAGCCCATTAGTAATCTGAAACGAAATTAAACATTATAATTTTGCAGTTAAATATAACCTTTAAAATATCAAGACTTTTATGTAAATTACAATGTACATATCTCAATATGTTTTATCCATAATTCATTGGATTCCATTTTGTAAAATATTTTGCGGCAGTGTGGTAAAACAAAATTCATGAATTTTTGATTCCCTGTACGCTATTTAATTTTCATATTTACATATTTGTGTCATGACATTTCTCCAGATGTTTACAGGTTGATTATATAATGTTAATATCATTCTAACATATTTCACATCTTTGATATACTCATTTTATATTTTTACATAGTACTTGCTTGATGTATTTATTTTTATTTCTTAACATCTCCTAAATTGTAAAACATAAATTTAATTTCATGTTTCAATATTATTTTATAAAACAACTCTTTAAAAAAAAGGAACAAACGAACAAGGTGATTATTAAAATTTGACAGTCTGCACTTTATATAGTGTTTTATTGAAAAGCCCTCCAAATCTTTATTTTGTCTGCATTTAAATATCAATATAGATTTCTTCCTAATTAAGTCACAGTCTACTAGGTGGCGCCCATTTTCATTTCGATAGGTGTACCTGTAGAGACTGCAACCTACAGCTCTCCGAAAAGATGACTAGCTGCCTTTCGCATGTATTGCTAAGTTCTTCGCCATAATAAGAAGATATAAATGACAAATTTGAGGGGATTTTAAAGTTGTGGTGATTTTGCTTGGAATGCAGCTAGGTTATCCCAAATATTGCTGCTTCAACTGCGAATGGGACTGTAGAGCACGATCGAATCACTACAGAAAGAAAATTTGGCCAACGAGAGTTTTTTGAGCCAGGAAAGAAAAGTGTAACAGCGCGCCTTTAGTTTACTACTGCCACTTCATATAAAATTGGG
Organism: Kuschelorhynchus macadamiae; assembly: GCA_030620095.1. Taxonomy (NCBI): domain Eukaryota; kingdom Metazoa; phylum Arthropoda; class Insecta; order Coleoptera; family Curculionidae; genus Kuschelorhynchus; species Kuschelorhynchus macadamiae. Next base: position 166,149 of record JAUTXW010004059.1, read on the forward strand.
ACTTTGTGAAGGCCATGGACGAAGATGGCTGTTTAGAAAAGTTCCCTAGAATCAGTGACGCTCAAATTACACAGGGAACATTTGTGGGTCCTCCGATTAGGAAACTTTTCGGGACATGCGTAATTCGATTCCGTACTTGAATGCAAGGAAAAAGATGCTTGGAATGCCTTTAAAATGGTTGAAACACATTTTTGTGAAACATAAAAGCAGAAAACTGTAAAGTCCTGATTGCCCAACTTCTTTTGTGTTACCAAAACTTAGGGTGTAAGTGACGAGCACGATGAGAGGTTCTACCAGGATATTTCAAACATGGAAAGAAGGTATCAGGGAAAATGGAACTATGAGATGTTAGCAGACCACCGCTGGACTATTACGAAAGATGCCCCAGGGGCTGCAACAAGAGCGTCTTTAGATTCAATGATAGAAATATGCTATATTGTTATCAGTATTTTGTATGTTCATTGTATATACCTATAAATTAAAATGTAACAAATAATTCAGATTTTTTTTCGAGCCAACTAAATTCTTTAATAGGTATTTTTTAGTTACGTGGGCGTAGATGAATGCAAAAGAATAGGTTTTTTTCAAGAAACAAAAAAAGGTTAAAATTTTTTCCCTAGTATTCTTAGCCACATGACCCTACATTTATTTGCAATTTGTAACATCTTAGATTACATAATTTAGATCGAACTTGAAGTCTTTTTTGTTTTCAGTCTGAAGATAATGAAGGCCGGTACCATCAAGAGACAGGGGACGATAGCGAAACTCAAAAAGGAAATTAGCGGCTACAGTACCAAGTTTAAGCTTCACATTCCCTCTAACCTAAATGAAATTGATAATCGAGAAGGTGATGATGATGTAGACGGCGAATCTACGCACTTAGTGCACGATGATGGATCTTCCGAAGATGGAGGAATCAGCATTGAGAGTGTCGAAGAGCTAATCGCGTATCTGAAAAACAAATATGATGGAGAAGTAAAAGATCAACACTCGGTAAGGTTTTTTGACCACAACTGTTTTTTTTTAGTCCAGACAGTGCAGAATCAAATTAACAAAAATCGAACTGTTTTGAACTAGTTAAAGTTAAAATGGTCCTGATATTTTTTTCCTTAATGGGATAGTTTCTGAGATAAATATATGGGACACTATAGTTAATTATCTTTCACTGACATTCTGTGAAAAGAAAAACCTGGATATAATTATAAATTCCAAAATATGGAAAAAAATTGCCAAATATTTTTGTTTTCTACACGAAATTATAATTTTATACATGTATAAATTATTTATCCGTCTTGTCGGTATAACAACGAAAACCAAACGACTGTAGATGCGACAGCCTTTTTATATTAAATATTTTATTGCCTACGTCACAGTCAAACCCTATTTCGTTTACTTTACTTTCTTCGGTATAGGGGGGATAGAATAGTTTTATTTTTATATGTTCTTTTATACTGGTACCTATATAATGTATTGTGTCGCATAATTTAGTGTATTTGTGATTTCTTTTCCTGTATTAATACACTAGTTCTAAGCAGTCCGATTTTTTTGTTTATTTTTTAATAATTTGTATTTATTTTGATTTGTTTTAGGGGCTTCTTCATTTTTACATTAAAGGTAAGGATATCAGGTTGTCGAAACTTTTCGAGGAATTCGAAAATTTGAAACTGAGATCCAAGGGGCTAATCGAGGATTATATGGTTAGTGAGGCGTCGCTGGAAGACGTGTTTTTGGATGTCGCCAAATCTGATGATGATGTTGAAACATAATTCACAAACAGGGCCATAGCAAAAAAAATTCCACTGTGACAAAGCAGTAGTTCTGAGTTCAAGGGCTATTCGTCAATTTCCTTCCTTCCGGCTTTTGTGGTAAAAGTTGGATAGAGGATGAACACGAAGAACCTTTAAACATCATTTTGATTGTGATGTTTTGGTACCAGATTTACGTCAGAAATGGGAATTTTATCTAAGGGAAATTTTATTTTTGAAGGGAAAACTCGAAAAAAAACAAGCAAAATCTCAGAAGCATATCCTTTATAGTGCTGCGTATTAGTAAATAGGGACAAGCCTACAGTCACTCTGGTTGCCCTTCGTTTTTTGGTTGTGTGCATACTATAAAAAAAAAGAAAAACAATGCATATTCTCTGAATATAAATCTGCCTTAGTAAAAAATACGAGTCTTCTACAAAAAAAGATTAGTGATGGTCAAGATTCCCACTTGCTGACAATTCGCAGAAACATTTCTTTGAATTATTGGAAAAATTCCCGGAAACTTTCTTACGAAGACTTCTTTCTTTAAATTGAAATATTTTAGATTTTTTTTTAATTCATTTTCCATTTACCTGATAAGGCTTTTCACTTTACAGAAATAAAAATAAAGATCAAATCGTCGAGGGAAAAAACGAAAATGATAAAATCTACCGTATTACTTTACTCATAATAAAACTAAAATAAATTGGATGTGGACTATTTAAATGTATTTGTATTGCTACTAACGTAACGAGTTAACAAAAAATAAACTATTTAGGCTCAGAATAAAAATAAAGCACTAATAAAAATAAGTATTTAAACCCGAAGAACAATGTACCAAGACGAAACTAATCACAAAGAGGATTAACCCAGATTTAATTCTTAACTTTACCAACAGTAATTATATAAAATTATTTTAATTAATTTGCAGGTTTGTTAGTTTCGAATCGATTATCTAGAAACTTGGAGTTTGGAGGTTAAGAAGTTAGGCTAAATGACAAAAGTCAAAAACTAAAAAACATTGCCGTATAAAATTCGAACGAATTATTTCTTCCCGGAAAGTTTCCGAAATTGAAATGTTTCCAAAAATTAATATTTTTTGCTGCCCATCGCTAAAAAAAAGTACCTTTTACTAGTCATATTGTATAAATTATGTCTTAGTTTTTTATTATTCTGCAACATATCTGTGATAACTAATCTGATTTAAATTTTTTTTTGCAAGGGTTACTGTTTTTTCATTTTGTTTAAAAACGTACCAAAAAATATATACAGGGTATAACCAGTATTTAATTTAACTATTTTGTTGTTATATATTCAGATATAGATTTTCTGATAGTATATTTACGAAATTCTTTTAAAAATGTAAATTTCACGTTACTGTGAAATAGTTATTTCAATTACTTTACAATTCAAGAAGTGTCAAATTCATTAAGGCTACCAAAAGATCCGAAGTCAGCAGAAATTAAAGTAGGAGGGCTTTGATTTCGATAGTGCAATTTTGTTTTTAAATATCTCCAAATTTTGTTTTTAAATATCTTCAAAGGACCTGTTAGTATACCTAGGTATTACGATAATCGTTTTTTTCGATGTGGAGAAATGGCTGTTAATTATATTTACATATTTGTTGAGCAGAGTTCATTTTAGTAAATAGAATTTTATTTCTTAAACCACTAAAAAGAAAGAGACATCCAACTCTGGGGAAAAAATCCCACAAAGGAGGCTTAAAATCTATTCAATCGATCCTACTTGCGCTAAAAACTTTATTCGTAGGTTAAACAGTCGTTTTTTTCGCAAACATCTCTTGAACGGAAAGTTTTACCGCAATAGTAGTTATTACAATGTTTGTAAACTATGAAATTCTCTACAAAAAAAAGGAGCTTTTGTCAAGGCTAAAGACTGAAAATAGTTAATCTAGATATTAACTAGCTAATGTCAACGTTAAACTAAAGCGTAAAGTCAATCTTAGAATATAAAGGTAAAAATATATTTTCGGCTACGTTAGTTATCAGTTTCTGCGATATGTGACACATTAAAACTATACAATATTAGATGCTGCTATACTAAGCGGTCTGGTCTGGGGTCTACTGGCTTTTTGGTATTGATCTATCTGCTTAATTGTAGTTGTTTCTTATCGACTGACATAAATAATTAAGGCAAAGGTTGTATAATATAAGCAGGTTCAGTGTGGGAGTAGGAGGGGTGAGGGGATAGCTAGGATAAAGAAAAGGTCATCTCGTGATGGCAGTAGTACTCTTAAGGGGCACCTAGTGGAAGCTAAGATGCATTTCAACGATGAAGAAAAGAGGAGTGTTTTAAAGGTATTTGTAAAAATCGGAGTGTTTCGAGAGCTTAGACTTCGCATCCGGACAGCCCACCGATAACGTCTCCAAACTGGAATTAGGTGCAAATCAACTGGGAGAGTCGCTCCAGCTCTGACTAAGCCGCAGACGGAGAGCAATCTAGCGATTGCCTTGCAGCAAAGCCATTAAAACAAACGAAAAAAGCTATCTTGGTGAAGAGGTGAGGAAAATTTCAAAACATTTTAATATTTTAAAGAAATATTAAATTAGCAAATAACTTAAAATATATCTCGAATATATTTTTTACTTGATTGAACAGTTTTTATATTTGTTTAATTATTTCCGATAAGACTTATCAATCCGCCACATTCTAGCCCTGACCGTGGCAGCTCCTGTGTGGAATACAGATGCTTTGGTGCCCAAGATCGTGAAGAGTCTAAAGCAACTCCTGTGTTTGTTTTGTTTTTACTAACTTACTCTCACCATATATCGACGAACGGTAACTTATGTCATCACAAATAAACCACGAGAACTATAGAAAACATAGCATATAACAGTTATGAGTTTAGGATATGGATCAATCCAGACAAAAACCTGGATACCAAACAATGTGCTGATGAAGTGGCCCAAAGGAGCCGAGCGTCAAAAAAACATTAAAGAAGAGGTTGAGTTAAACTTATAGCTCCTGATATAACCAAGTAGATTTAATTGCTCATGTCAGGAACTATAAATAATCCGTCAGTTTTGTACTGGTTGTTAAGATTTCCAGGCCTTCCAATTTTCCCAAAAAGTGCCTTCAGTTCCTATTTTTATGATTTTTTGAAAAATAAAAAGTGCAACTTAGATTTTTGTCTGCTTAGAAATGTGTCTTTTTATTAGGTTTAAGAGATTTTTATTGTTCTGTCCAAGTAATAAGCAATTTTAGCACACTGTGGGGTAATGTACTTGCCGCTAAGTATGACAGTGTGACTATAATATTAATATTGCTCTGTGTGAATCATAGGCTTTTTTTAAAATTAACAGTAACCATTATTTGTTTTAAGGGTGGTAGCATGTTTGTTAAACTCGTTCTGTCGGACCTGAACCGTAAAATTGAGAGAGAGGTGAGTGTTTGCTAGAAGTGGGTTCCATATGTTTGGAATATCGATTCCTTCCTATAAAAGCTGCTTCTATGAGCTTTCGTTTTCGTTAGTATAGCCTCCCACTACTGCATCCGGTGTTAATTTGACAAGATATGTTTCACTTTGCCTAATTTTGACGTCTCTTCCTTTCGAGTTTGATTAAAATGTCCCTTGACTCTAAAACTAAGAGTGTACGATTCACTAGAGGGTAGTAAGTACATTTTAAAACATTTAAATTGTAGGTCAAAATTAAATTCTCTCAGAATATGGAGAAAGTAGAATTTAACTCTACTAGGACTGTCATACATCTTGGCACCGAAAGAAATTTGCTTATTAAGCGTAATGGTGCTTCTTTTTTGGTCCCTAAAACCCATAATAGTTTTACTCTGAAATGTTAGTAGGCCTGAATATCTCTTGATTTTAAAAAACGACACAAACTATATCTATTTGAAAGGCTATGTTAGTTTAACCATTGTTTTAATGACTGATGGGGTAGGATTTTCTAAGCCGTTGGTAATGTTTAAGTTTTTGTTTGTTTTTGAACAAGGTGAAAAGAGAAAGAAAAAAAGAGAACAATATGACCATTAAAGTATAATTTGAGGATTATTAACTATACGTTAAAAAAAGTGTAATAGCTGGAAGGTGGTTTGAAGAGACTGCAGGAAGATGGTGTGAAAAACTTTCCAATTTTCCAGGGCCATAGAAAAAAATAGGGGGGAGTGGGTGTTCAAACCAAACGGTTCAGTGTTAAAGGTACAGTGGGTTAAAGGTTTTTCTCTAATTTGACACGCCTAGTTCAACTCTATAAATACAGAGATATTCGAGATATTTTAATTTTAAATAATGTCAAATATTAAAATTAATTTATACATCAAGCAATGCATTTAATTCTTAATAAAAGTATTAAGGAGGGAGTGCTTTGGAATATTAAAAACTAGCATCAAAGCTTAGTTGCCGTGATTATTCAAATCAAGTAATTATATTTTACATTTGTAATCAAGGGTGAATAATTTTTTTTAAAATAATGTATTTAAAATTTAAATTTACCGACTTGAATTAATAGTACTTCTTGTCGGTAATTATTCAGAAAATAAATGACCGAAAAAGAAGTGAAAATGCACAATCTTACTCTCTTGTACGCCCCTGGTCGGTAATATGCTGACAAAACTATAATAAAAAATGTATTTCTGTACATTTTCTTGCTTCATTGAATTTGGTTCCAATCTCATAATTCGGTTAAATATAAATTAAAAAGTAACATCCTGTATCTCGGAAACTATGCCTTTAACCACATAGATTTTCATGTGTTTTGTCCTAGGTCAAGAAATAGGGTAAAATTGAGGTTGGAAAAAATGCACACATTTTTCGTTTTTTTTTTTATGTTAGATGTTGCCGACGCCATGGATAAATATTTTGACAAGACGAATTTTTTAATCCGACGTGTCGGATAAAGATTGAAATTAAATGATAATTTTAGCCCTCATAAGGATGTAAATTTTGCTAGCTATGGCCCTGGAAGCCACTAAATGTCATGAACGATCATTCGTATGAAAAATAAAAACATAACTTTTTTGTATAGAATTTCATAATATACAAACTATTATTGCGGTAACACTTACCGTTAAAGAGATTTTTGTGATAAACCACAGACTGTTGAATAGAGTAGCAGGCGTAAATAGGGTATGTGGACGAATGAAATTAGAAACAGACAGCCACGTTTGAAATCTGATAATTTGTATTCATTTTATGAGGCAAGTCACAGGCAAATTAATATCAATATTTGAGAAAAAATCAATTTTAATTGTGATTTTGAGACTTATTATAGAAATCGTAAGTTCTACATTCGCATGGAAAAAAAATAGTTCAAAATAGATCGATCGGTCCTCATCTTTTCATAGACCTATTCGTACTGACATTGATATGGTATTCGGGGTATTAAAGGTTGTTATACTACTCACCTTATTTTTGGAATTTGTGATCGTCAAAGGTTCAGCTATTTAGAAATATTTCTCAATGTAAAGTTTCCCTAGACGAATAGCGTCTAGGGAAACTAAGCTGTATATATCTCTATAACAGTGTCACTTCGCCACATGCATTTTTATTTGTGGTATGACTACTAAATGTCATGCGTCTTTAAAATTAGGATAAAAAGGATCGCGCTTGCTTACAATTCCTGTTGGATTCAGAACTTGTGATTGTAGTGATAGTTTAACCAAAGACGGTTCGATAACATAAAAGAAACATTCAGATTTATTCGAATATATAAGTACCACTCAAAATGCAATACTCTTGTAAAAATCTGGCATTAACCCTATAAAGCCAAAGTATGAGTTATAAAGACAATAGCAGTTGCAAGTAACTTCTGTTTGATTTTGTTACATTATTAATTTTCATCCTTACGGTATTTTAAATGTTTTAACGTCAGAAATGTGCAAATACCATCGAATGTCCACAGTTGCTATGTCAACCTTCGAGCTTGACTAAAAAATAACCATTTTTTAAATTCCAACCTGCGCACAATGGTCATTTGTTACACTCTCTACAATATTAAATGCAATTATAAAATACTTATGATATATTATGTATCAGCTCACACGTATACAGGGTGTTTGATTGAGGCTGGTCACTTGCCATATCTCAGAAAGTACTGGTTCTAAATTTTTAAGATATAGAATGTATAGGTAAATTTGCCAAAAAAAATCGTAAAATATTTTGAAGTTTCTCAAATGGCCGCTTGTGGGCGTAACAAATTAACAAAAGTTGACGTACTGATTTTGCCGAGAATTTCACCAATTAGATGTGTTAAAAATAGTAGCTTTACATAACTTAACAAATTTTGCACTTTTTTGCCTCGGATCTTTTTCTATAGCCACTAATGAAATGGTAGTAAGGGAATGTCACACATTTCTTGCTTTGAAAGCTTCATTTAATTTGGTGTTGAAATGAAGTGCTCTATTTGCTCTACTCGTAGAGTCATTTGAATGTTATAATTCTTCAAATAACACTAGTCTTCCAGAAAAACAACCATCAAAAGGTATGCTAAAACTTTTTGTCACAGCTTATGTTAGGGTTAAAAAGGAGGGTCAAAAAAGACATTAAATGAAATTTGAGAAGGCCAGCACAAACATTAGTGCAAAGTTAACTATTAAGAATATACGTAGGTAAAAAAAAATAAATCAACAATATTCAAAGGTATTTAATTATTTCCCTTTTTCAAATTTCACGCAGGGGGTAAACGACCATACACTTCCCAAAACATGTATTATGAGATTTTTAAAACGGTATATTTTTAGGCCCAAAAATGTGCCTCAATTTAACCGACCTCGTATCTTACGTTTTCCAAGATCCTTTTGCATACACTCGATTTGTAACATCCTGTACAACCTTTTACTTTCTTGTATCATAAGATCACCTTGTTTATTAGTTGTGAAGGGGTATTGAGGTTTCTTTACACAGTTCACCATTTCAAAATATGAAAAATCATTTCAAAATTACCGTCCGCCAGACTGACTAGAAAATACACAAAAAAATATATTTAATGGGGGCGGATGGTGCATGCTTTATGATTCGCCGGTTCTTATAAATTAGAATAAAATGAAATATTATTTACGGTATCAAACTGACTTTGGATAAACTATATTTAATCTTCTTGTAATTATATAAATGTTCGGACGTCACTTCTTTGGAGTAAGCCAAGTTACAGTTAGTGTATACAAAATTTCTTTATTATAGAATGATTAAATATGTCGGCTCCGATAAAAAAGTAACCAGGTTATGTACTGATTGCGACATAAAAAGCATGATAAATAAAATTCCCATTTCGACAAATAAATCTAGGCAAAATATTGTGACTGGTTTTGTATTGAATATAATTTTTAGTTGTGATGCATTTTTAATATCTTTCAGTAATATTTCAGGCCCCGCTATTCAATATTTTTTAGTTATAGTAACTATAAAGTTAGCTAAATTGGAAGCAGCTAGTGGCATTGCTAAGTTTCAGGTAAATGTATTAACAAATTACTGAAATAGGAAATATGTACTATTTATTTTTAAAAGTCGTTAACCTGATCGAATTATAATTCTGGGTTTCAACGATGGTGGTAGCGGTATACAAAATTAGTTTTAAAATTAAAAGAAGTTTACGACAATACTTGAAGAAGGAATTATGAAAAAATACACGTAATAAATTATGATTTTTACTGAGTGTTTGTAAACATTTCGTGCGAAACCAATAAAATTTCATAAAAAGGAAGTAAAGAGTATATGAAGTTTTAGGAAGAATAGCTCAAAACCAATGAGCGAATAAATCTATATTTGAAATGTGTGAGCTTATAGTAAACTAAAATAATAAAAAAAAGGGACTGTTCGTCCCTTCGGGTTTTTTATTTGTATAAACATTTTGGTGTCATCAGAGAGGAAGGGAATACTGAGTTTTTGCATTGCGCGACGACCAGAGGCCATTTTTCTAATTTTGTGAAAAAAATAGGTTTTTTAATTTTTTTTTACAAGAGCATTTTAAGGGCTTTTTATTGGTCCGATCCAGACCAAAAAAATCAGTTTCTTCGTTTTTAAATTTTCCATAAAACTGCATGATATCGAACATTTTCGAATTTTCTTTTAATATCTATGGTGTTTAATGAATTATAATAAAAACTTGTGAAAAGGTACTTTTAATTTTAAGTCTTCGTATTTAATCAAACGACTAATAACAATAATTCAGTTTAAAAATTGAACCGTCTGTAGTTTTTTAAATTTTCTTTAAAATTACATTAAAAATTAATTATTAAATAAAAAAAAATCTATTTAACTTATTGTTTTTTTTTTAATTAAAATTTCATAGAGAGAAAAGAGATTATACCTAAAGGAAAATAAAATAATTATAAAAGCTTATTTTAAAACAAGAAGTTTTATTTTATAATATTAGATTTTTTCTTTCGTTTAAAAATAATTTTGAATATAATCGCTTTTTCCCTACACTTACTTTTGAAAATAAATATTTCAAACCAAAAAAACGTACCTTTGCAACATTTAATTCAACCGGTTTGCACAAAAACTAGAGACGATTCAGTTCTTAAACTGAATAACAGTTTCAAGCCGTTCCATTAGATACAGGGACCTAAAATTTGGTATTTTTATTACTTAACAACCAGAAGTATCTTTTCTTATGTTTTCATTAAAATTCATTAAACAGAACAAAAATTCGAAAATTACCATGTCATTCGGTTTCGCAAAAGGCAAAAATGGCCTCCGGTCGTACAAGGCAAAAAATCGGTATCCCCGCAACATGTTTAAACAAATAAATCCTTGTAAAAGTGGTTCTTTTGTCACAAAAAGTTACAGTAGATTGAGTCCACTATTACCTATTTTTGAAATATGTTGAAAATAAGCTGCAGGCTTATCGAAAAAATCCCATAGTGTCTTAAATTGTTATTAATTTTCAGAAATGGTGATATAGCTATATTTAGATTATGAATTTAGATTTGTTCATGGCCTGCAAACCGAACTGACCATACACACTTCAAAATGCAGTAGTCGATTTGTTTGCTTGTACTTAGGTCAAATGACGGTTAACAGTAAGGCAATCCGTCGCGTTTCTTAACACTTCTCCTCCTCCGTCTATGTAACTTAGCACCGAAAGGGGACTTTTGTGTTACTCTGAGAGTCCTTAACAGTGATGAAACATTGAAAACATGATAAAAAATATTGGTGACAAGTTCAGAGGTCCCCTGAAAATATATAGAGCTTTATGCTATGAAAATTAACATCCTTTGAAAAAAAGATGCCATGATTTAGTAACTTTGTGCATTGACCACTTCAGAGTAAAGTAATATTTTTTATAGATTTTAGTAGATCTTAATAAATGGCAAAAGAATAACAACCCCAATTTGTTTCTGCTTGTGCAGCCCGTTACGAATACACATGACAGAAAATTTGTGTTTTATAAATATTATTTCGGGTAAAAATAACATTACTATATGAAACTAACCTAACCTAACCAGTTAACACAAAATCAAAAAATTGTTTTCTCTTAAAATAATTATGGTACTTTTTTATTATTTTGTCTATATCTGAAGCTTATCATAGCGGTTATATTTCTTACGTTGTGATATTTTTAGCCCCAGATGTACCTTTCATGGTTAGAGTTCTGAAAGTAACTCTACTGATTCAGCAGTTAATTATCATGAAGGTAGTATGTAATTAATGATAAAATGGTTTTAATTTATTGCATAGCATTGTTTTAATAATTACCGCTTAATTTATTTTTAATATTAAATTATATGTTCAATGTTTTTTTTGTTTATATTATATTGGCGTTTTTTAAGTTATATTAACTGTGAGTAATGAATTAGACACTTGTGCAAAGGAAAAGGGTATCCCAGAATACGTCGATGATCTTTCAGGTGCCGATATCATTTTTTCCTAAACAGCTCTCAATTGAGTCTTAAATCTAGCATGAACGGGACAAAGAAAATTTTGGTAAGATTCAAAGACGAATATTTTCGAAGCAAAAAAAGATATTGATCTTATTTTTTCTGCATGTAATTGGGTAATCCCCTACTTTCTTACCTCTAGGCCATAATAGCGTTTCAATGAAAACTGCACTATACAGGGCGTTATATGAAATCCTTTCTTTTTTTGTAAATTTTGTTAGTTTCGAGAATCTAAGAAAAATAATTTTAGAATTTTCTGTTCACGGCAAAACGATCCATGGACGAATACCAAAAAACAATTTCTACCGATTTGGCCTAGCTTCATTTGTTTTCAATGTACATGGTTTAATCGAGAAATTCAAAATTTTTTCAAAAATTAATTCATTAATTCAGGCTGTTTTTACAAAGTAGGCATGGAATAAGCGAATTTGGAGTGGGGAGTTATGTCGCAAATACAACTAACACAAAGATATTATACAGGATGTGATAGAGACAAAAGATCGGCAACTCAATTTTTCTTTGGTTACATTTTTTTTAGGAATGTCGCTCTTAAACTGCACGTCTGTTACATTAACGGTCAAAATTTGTTGATTTTAAGGCTAGCTTCATTTGTCACAAAATAAACCGCAAACATGTTGAACTTGTTTTCGATTTTTTTTTGTGTCAAAATAATACCAGGACAAAGAAACAAACAAAAAAAAACATTTCTGTCCAGTTAACTTATTTTAATTATTTTTTTTGTGTACGAGAGTTAAGCAAGACTAACTGCGTTTGCTTAGAAATGTATTTATTTATCTTTTTTGCAGAAAAAACCTGAAATAAATTAATTTTATATTGTCGAGTGTGATACTACTAACCTAATAATTATAAAAATAGAGTTAGGCAAATTCAAATTTACACACACTGCTCACCTTTTTTCAATTTTTACAACTTTTTCCTGCTCATGCTGCAGTAATGTACGGGGTGTCCGAAATAAGGCGCCCTATCTCCTTATCTCGGAAAACGTAGGAGATAGAGAAGATGATTAAAAAAAAAGTCTGGTGGCTTGGCCTGTAACCTTAATATATTTACTTTTTACTTATACAGGGTACTCAGTTTTTTTTGGACAGGTTTGAATTTTCTTATTTTTTCTTTTTTACTAATTCTAAGTATGTTGCTGTATAAACCACAATACCCGAAAATTAATTTGTTTTTGAGATGTTGACCCGTGAAAAATCACATTTTGATAAGTTAAAACTTTAGTTTAAACCACGAAACTTTTCTTTTCAATTGTTTCTCCATCTCTTATCTTTAATAAAAATAAGGAGGAGAGCGTCTTTTTTGGACACCCCGCACAATTTACACGTGTTATGGAACGTAGTGTATAGTGCAGTTGTCATTGCAACTAGCGATTATGGCCTAGAGGTAAGAAAGTAGGGGGATTGCGGAATCAGAAAAACTAAGACCAAAGTCTTTTTTTGCTTCGTCTTTGAATTTTACCGAAAATATGCTTTGTCCCATTTCATTTGTCCAGCACTGTAGTTTTATGTATTTTTATATAGAGCGCAACTGTCCTATGCCCCCTCCCTTTGTATGTTTTCATTCAGTCTCGATAAAAATTTGAAATTTGGTACACGTCAATTCTTTTTGATGTCGGTGGCGTACCTGAATTCGGGGTACTCAGTGGTTTCCTGTTGCCTTCTACGCAGTTGTGGCGTGTAGTGTATGTCACGTAGACTTGTCATTGTTCGTAGTCGACCCCAAGTCTACGAACATAGTCGTTATTTTATTATAGCAGACCAAATTCTCGTTTTGCGGATTTTGAGTTGAACATTTTAAAATGACGGTAAACAAAAAAAAGGGTTAAAGTGTTAAGTAGCACAATTGAAAGGCCTTTAAAATATCAAAATGGTCCTTTGTAAATGATACAGAAATTAAATACTTACAAAATTCAAATACTTGATGAACACAACTTGAAATATTCTTTTGAGCGAGAAGACTACTGTAATGTAGTTTTCTATCTACGGAGTATTCTAATTATCAATACAATTTAAATTTTCTCCTTTATAAAATACCCTGTAACTAGAAAAGCAATGCCTAGCGTACACTCCCTGAAGAAAATTTTACTTAGAGATCACCTAAGGTATTTTAAAATACTTTGTAGGTTTTCAAGAATTTTTATTATTATTCTTTTTTTTTAGGTTTTGACACATTTACGAATGGCCGCGATTTTTAAATGGATATTTTTGTCTCATATCTTGGGAATGAATTAAGGTTCAAAAGATGCGACCTCGACCCCTTTTCTATTTAATTTTTTTCTCTTCAAATGGAGCCTAGCCGGCATTGTGAAATGTCAACGATTGAAGGAAGTGTGCCAGATTTCAAATTTTAGTATTGACTGGTTCAAAAAATAGAGGTGGGGGGGGGGGCATTAAAGAGCCGAGTTCTATTGTGATTGACATAATCTTGAGGTATATAGAATATCTATCTAGTCAATAAGTAGCGGGTCAGACTGCCCGAGGATGAACTACTTTTTATTGTGTTTACATTATTCTAAGTACCTAATTGAGGTACGTCAAATAGTAAGAAAAATAATGTACATTCTAGACTAAAGATTAATATCTCGATTGGGGAGCTATTTAGTCATACATATTGGTCCTATGGCGCAGCGTCGTTTCTTTATTTTCTCACTGATTTTTTTAGGATAAAGATGTAATACCCAGTATATCTAGAATCAGGAAAGGAGTCCTTTCTATTAAAAGTAAAATTTACGGGATCTCATTAAAAAATGTAAATTATATCAAAGAAAAAGCGTAGCTATTATTTTCTTTGGTTATATGTACACGTTTGACAATAGACACTTTTATATTTTTCTAATGTTACAAAAAACTTGGCAACTAGCCATGTAATTTGTTTTCTGTATCATATCCTAAAAAATTAAAAAGTTGTAATAGATTAAAATGTAGACAAATTCAAATGTCGATTCTGTGCATAGGTATGATATATAAAATGCTATTTTTTCATAAAAGAATACAAATTTTAAAATATGATATGGAAACATTTTAAAAATTGCGGTTTACAATAAGTTTTTTTAGTAAGTAGTTACTCAAGTTAGTAAGTAGTACTGAACGAAAGAACACGTCATTATCGTAAAATGGGGAACTTTATTTTCAAAAACTGCAAATATGGTAATTTTGATAATTTTTGCTCATTTTCGTTTCATCACATTTTCTTTATTATTTTTTATTCAGTTTAAAAATATATAGTAATGGTACCACTACACAAACTGTTACAAAGTCTGAAACGCACCGAATATCTGGCGAATCACTTATCTCTATTTTTTTTTTTAAATTGGTAGGCCTAGGTTCGAAATTACGGCGGATGCATTTGTGATATTCGCGATGTTGCCAAGTCTATAGTTTTTCAGAATCTGATAGCAACTTGGTTTTCTTATGGAACGCTCTAGATTTTATTCGATATTTGGATTCTGGGAAAAATTCTGAATAGTCTTTATTAAACATACTTTAATATAAACTTAATGGTTTTCGAAATATTCTCGGTTAAACATTAATATTTAAACTATAAAAGTGTTTTTTATTTTCATCTGAGCGGTGACTGGTGTGGAAAGTAGTTTCGTGTCATTTCTGACATTCAAAAGTCCATTGAGTTTTATTAGTAGAGTTAATAAAAACATAATTTTTTCAACTGATACCAAGAGAATAGAAATTCTAATAATTCTGGGTTATGGGGATATAAATATCCCTGGAATCCAATACAATGTCTACTGTTGGAAATATTTTGAGGAAATTTGAAGTAACGTGACATGTGAAGGATGCTTTATAGTCCAAGATCCCAGGGTCCCCAGACGTAACTTATTTTGTGAAAGACAAAATGTGAGGGAGATAGTATTAGGCACTCCAACGATCTGTCACTGTCATGTCATTTTTGGGTTGTCGCAGGACAAATAAACTGATTTAGTCAATGAGGCTTAAATATTGGTTTGATAAGTCCCACAATATTGGTCAAATAGCTGTCGTAGGACAAGCAGCTGTTTTGTTGGACTGCCTAATTGTTCCTATGTACTTTGAACCCATGCGTACCTGCTATGTTGGGTAGCCGGCCGTTTCACATATACCAGGTGAGAAAGGTAATTAAAAATGGAACTCACTAAAGTTAAATTCGTTTCGCTAATTGTATATATATATATATATATATATATATATATATATATATATATATATATATATATATATATATATATATATATATATATATATATATATATATATATATATATATATATATATATATATATATATATATATGAATATAATGTAATATGAATATTACACTACCAGACACTTCCCGTCGGCCATAACTTCAGCCAGACGCTTTAAAGCTCGTAAAAAAATAAATGAACTTTACTTATATTCTGACGCTTGATTTTGGTATGTTATTTAGGGAACTATTTCAAAACTATATGTGATCAGCCAGACAAATCGTAGGGGCCAAATAACCCCCCAGACACAAAAAAAAAACTCTGCCGTGAGTGGAAGCGCAAGAATACTATGTAGACGTTTCAGCGCAAGTGAGATATCTATGCGAACTGATTTCCCCCTCTTAAACTCAGAATCAGCTTTAGGCTACTATATGCTACTACTATGCTGTGATATGATATTTGTTTCTTTCTTATTGTAATTTTTGAACATTCTAATCCAAATAATTAAAATAGATGTTTCTGTGTTCTTTGTTTCAAAAAAAAAATAGTAAAGACTCTACAACTATAATATTTAATGTATGTAATATTTACAAGCTATTGTTGCTACATTTTAATACACAACTAAAAAATATTGTGTTTGTTTTTAATTTTCTCACATTTAGGAATTTGCTTTGCTTGGATGATCCTAAAGGGAAACTCATTAAATTATATCGTGTTTAATAATAATTAATACCTATTTTTTTCAATATGTCTTGAAAAAAATAAAAAATACACTTACTTTTTAAACACCCACAGAAAGTCAATATTTAGTCGAGGTCTTTGACGATGTTTTGTAAGAAAAATCTAATTGGCAATTTTTATGTTAATATACTTTGAAATAAATACTATTTTTAACTTTATTAATCAACTCTGCAAAATTTTCTGATGAATGTGGAGGCAGTCGTTTGCAACGCTGTTTTTTTGTCGTTTGATTACAAAATATACAAGTGTGTTTATTCTCATCACTACTTGCATTGCTTTCAAACGAAATATTACTGTCAGACGGAGAATCATGAACACATTTTAGCTGTACATGGTGTCCTTCAGAATTAGAAGAAGCCGGGTCGACTAAGTCCGATAGAACAGCCGGCTCAGGTATTACAATAGGCTCAGGTATTAGAATAGGCTTAGGTCTAGCAATAGTTACCGGGTTTGATGTAGATACTGTAGAGATTACAGGAACTATTGTCGCACTTGAGGTAGATGCTGTACATAAATTCTGAAGTGTAGGAATGATTGCTGGATTTGCCAATTTTGGTAAATAATATTTTTTCATCAACCCTGTAAACGACTTATAACACTGTCTGGTAACCACTTTCAAACAATTCAACTGGCAAAACTACGTCTTTATATTTGAGGTTATGTATCTTTCTCTGTTTTAAAATTGTTTCGCACTTTTTTAAATATCTCTTCCGCAAATAATGTTAAGTTCTCATCAGGCATTTTACAAAACGCACAATTCACTAACTCTGCCCTGATATTTTCTTTAACACTGCAAATATTTTCATTTTCCTCGCAAAACACGCGTTGTAACTGACACAACAGTGGCGATTTTTTTAACGAAATTTTGATTCTCGATTCTCAGTATCATTATATATATATATATATATATATATATATATATATATATATATATATATATATATATATATATATATATATATATATATATATATATATATATATATATATATATATATATATATAAATTATATATAGTATTTTCGTTTGATAATAAAGAAAACTACAATATTGGCAAGTTTTCTGCTTTTTAAATTCTGGCGCGCATTAATAAAGTATACTCGAGAAATGCATCTTTTGTTTGACCCTTTGGAGACCTCGACTAAATATTGGCTTTCTGTGTGATAAATGTTACAAAAGATAGGTATTAATTATCATTAAACACAATATAATTTAAAGAGTTTCCCTTTAAGATCAGCAAATTTCCAAATGTGCGAAAATTAAAAACCAACATAAAATGTTTTTTCAGTTATGTATTAAAATGTAGCAACAATAGCTTATAAATATTTTTTACATTAAATTATTAATTAATTATTTTTGCTACAAAGAACACAGAAACATCTATTTTAATTATTTGGGTTTAGAATGTTCAAAAATTACAGTATGAAAGAAACAAATATGCATAATATGTTATTCGCATATAAATCGGCCACTGCCCCTATCACGTTGTGTAGCATAGTAGTAGCAGCATACAGTAGCCTAAAGCTGACTTTGCATTTAAGGAGTTCAAATCAGTTCGCATAGATATCTGACTCCCGCTGAAACGCCTACATAGTATCCTCGCGCTCCCACTCATAGCAGAGTTTTTTTTGTGTCTGGGGGGATGTTTGGCCCCTACGATTTGTCTGGCTGATCTCATGTAGTTTTGAAATAGTCCCCTAAATAACATATGTAAAAATCAAGCGTCAGAATATAAGCAAAGTTTATTAATTTTTTTACGAGCTTTAAAGCATCTGGCGGAAGTTATAGCCGACGGGAAATGTCTGACAGTGTTAAATATTATTTTTTATATATATATATATATATATATATATATATATATATATATATATATATATATATATATATATGCGATAAGAATTTAAGTTTAAGTGACTTCTATTTTTAATTACCTTTCTCACCTGGTACCTGTGAAACGGCCTGCTACCCCACTTGGCAGGTTTGAATGATATGCTAACAAATAATATTTTAGACTTTATTACGAGCAATTTCACATTATTAGTTCCAAAAAACTTAGTGGTTGTCAGTGTGTCTCAATAATATACCTATTAGTGACGTATCCAAATTCCGGATGAAACCGCTTAACAAAGCTTTTTTTCTGGTACGAGATATAGTTTTTGTGTTATTGTTCATATTCAGTAAAACTGATAGTAACATATTTTTTTGTAAAATAAAAAGTCTTTATTAATATTCTTTGCATATTTACGCTCTTAATTTGGCTCAGATTGGCAAATTTAATGATTTTTAATTTTATCAAGATAAAATTTTACATTTTTCACACACTCTATTTGTGCCGAAATATGCATGTGGATGTTTAAAGTAACGTATGCACTAACTTTTATTAGTAGTGTGGCATTTTCTAATATATTAATAATAATAAAAAAATCATATAATGCGAACATTTTCCCGATCACTGTATATTATGTAAATTTAGCTTACAGTATAATTAGATCCACAAATATTATAACAGTAGTGATGGGATAATAAACAATATTTTCTATTCTGTTTAATTTATTTTATTCTACTAAATAACCATTCTAACTCTGGCAGGGTTTATTAACAAAAAATATTTTTGAGGATAAATAACCTAACCAGAATCTAATAACAGGATCTGATGTTAGAAAAGTTTTGAGGAAATTTGTAAATAAGGGGGCATGTGAAGGAAGCTTTACGGTTCCACCGCCCCAAACAACTATTGAAAAAGATGAGCCTTTGAATATCTAGAGTTATAGTATCGATATGGAATATTTCAAAAATACAAGAGAAAAGATAAAAACAAAGAAATGAAACAAAGTTAATTTAAACATCAAAACAGGAGAAACATTGTATTAAATGTTTAAAATGCCGTCCATTTACTTCTTGGCAATAAGCTAGATATAAAATGGAAAAGCACTTAGAACATTTTGAATACAGCCGAGTTCCCCGATTCTTCTGTATTCATTTTCTATTCGTTGTTTTAGATCCTCCAATTCAAATAGTTTGGTTTGTAGACTACATTTTTAACTGTCCCCATAAAAATTAATCGAGGCGGATGAGGATGAGGAGGGAGACCGAGGTGGCCATGCAATCCTACCTCTCAAAAAATGTTTCATCTAAAAATTCCTGAACTTCTCGCGCGTAATGCGGTGGTGCACCATCCTGTTGAAGCTATATTTTATCGTTGGGCACTCCGTTATTTACTAAAAGAAAACAATATTGATATTTTTAATTGTATGTGGCAATAAAAGTGACTTAGAGGATTGGGAAATATTTCCGCCAAAGCTGGGACAACGTGATTCCTCAGAAGTTGTAAATATCTTTCACCGTTTAAATTTTCTTCCATGAAAAACGAACCAATTATCTTTCGACTATAATGCCGATCAATCATTGATTTTTTGTAGGTACTGTGTATGATGTTTCCGTACCCACGATGATTTTCCCTAGCCAAATATCTGCAATTATGGCGATTAACAGTTCCGTTTAAAGAAAAACTCGGCTCATCCGAAAACATTATTTCGTCCAAGAAATGTTCATTTGTATTACAGATTTTCATCATGGTTTCGCAGAACTGCAAACGCCTGTCAAAATCATCATCTGATAGTTCCTGAACCAAAGTGACTTTCCTGAATCAAAGTGACTCTGTAAGGATGAAATTTTTCCCGCCTTCAAAAGTTATCTTGGCCAAGTTGAAAGATTGATATTTTCTGATATGCTCACTAAAATATCCAATGCCTTATCTTCGTCAGTGGGTGGCTAGATCATGGAGCATCCTTCACATGTCCCGTTATTCAAATTTCCTCAAAATTTTGCGAACAGTAGACATTGTTATTTATTAACTTCTTGCTGTGTGCGTCGCCGGTCTCCATAACCCTGAATCATTATAAACTTCTATTCTCTCGGTAACAATTAAAAAATTCTTATTTTTATTAACTCTACTAATAAAATTCAATGAATTTTTTAATGATACGAAACAACCTTCGACACCAGTCACCGCTTAGGTGAAAAAAAAAACACCTTTTATTGTTTATATATTAATGTTTGATCGCGAATATTTCGAAAACTATGAATTTTACATTAAAGTATGTTTAATAAAGAGTATTCAGAATTTTTCTTAGACTCCCAATATCGAATAAAACCTAGAGCCTTCCATAAGAAACACAAAAGATGCTATCAGATTCTGAAAAACTGTAGACTTGGCAACAACCATGATATCACGAACGGATTCGCCACAATTTCGAAACTAAGCCTACCAATTTAAAAAAAAGTAGATAAGTAATTCGCCAGATATTCATTGCGTTCCAGACTTTTGTTACAGTCTGTATAACAGACTAACATTATTTATACCAGTTTTCTTTGGATGTAAGAGATTATACCCATCTAATCGGGGGTATTCTATTTTTTTATCACCAACTAATTAGTTTTATGAAGAAGATTATGTTGATCTACTATATTAGGGTGATCAACGGTTCTTAATAGACATTTGATTCTAAGTGGAATGGAAACCTGTCTTTTCGCCACAGCTTAATATTACTTATTAAAATAGGGGATTTATCACAAGTTTTATTTTATATTAATTATACGTTTAGGATATGCTTTTGCCTACTTTAATGTTTGCTTTGTCTATGGTTAATAGGTTAAATATCATACTATTTGTTTGATATACAGAGTGTTCCTAAAACTGAGTAGCCCATTAGAAGCATATGAACCAATGAATAAATAGATCCCTTGAAAATTTGGCTTATCTATAAATAGGTGAACATAAATTTTCCTCTTAAAATATTTTTAATTGTGCGGTGTTGCGGCGTCTACCAAAAGCCGGTGGCAATGAACGGTATGATTGATTATTCGATTACCTTTGAACACTCTTAACGTTTTGTGTTATATTTGCTATACCTAAATTATTTAACTCTTTTCAGGAAAATTACTTTAGAAAATTTACATTTTTTACCCTTTGAAGTCCTGTTACTTCCACATCCCTTAATTTAAATGGATTGCACCTTCCCTTTTTTAGTTTTCAGCCGGCATCAAAAAAGGAGACAGATAGTCTCTTAACGCCAATTTTTGGTTTGACAGGAGGTGTTAGACATAATAAATAATTTAAAAAATGGCCTAATAATAAATAATTAAAAACATTTGATAGGAAATTGAAATCCATTTTGTGTTAAGTGGTTTAGAAGTAATAGGACTTCAAAGGGTTCAAACGCTATTTTCTCGAAAACAGTTAAGTTTAAATATAGAAATATACTACATCAGATATTTAGAGTATTCAGAAGAATCCATAAGTGCAGTAATATTAATCCATTAAAAAACGGATTTGGGTAGTCGCGGCAACCGCGTCAATGCCGCACAAAAAAAAATATTTTAGTAACAATGTTCATGTTTACTTATCACTAAGCCAAATTTTCAAAGTAATATATTCTTAGGTTTTCTAGATAATTCTAAGATACCTCTAATTCACGTTAATTTGGTAAAAAGTATTTATTTCTAAGTCAGTTTATAACATTAGCAATTATTGTGTATTTTATACTGTATATATTTTCTTATTTTGAAAAAAAAAATGCTATTTTCTTAATCTTCTATATTAAAGTGAGAATATTTATAAAATAAAACAATAAAAATACATAAGGCAAATAGGTTTTTTGTTTTTTTTTATCTTCTACCTGTTTGTATCACTCGCATCATTTATTAAAATTCATTTTTGTTTTGCGTAAATGTATTTTGCTTGTCATTTTGGCGTGCAATATTTATAAATGCGTCGATCTCGAATTCAAGAAAAATCATGGGAATTTGAAGACAAAAAAGAATGAATTTTTAATTCATCATGAATGAGTCTGAGCCTTATAGAATGAGAAATATTCTGTTGGTTAAAATGGTAAAGCCCAAGAAAAGACATTCAGTTTTCGAAATTTTAGCCCATTCCATTTCCAGGATGCGTTTTAGGGTCCCTAGATGACGAAAAACTTGTACTCGGTTTTCCGTCGGTCTGTCTGTATGCGCCATAGTTCAAAAACTACTTATGCGATTGACAAATATTGGTGAAAAATCAAGGATCGTATGAGGATGGCATGGATACATTTTTGCGAAAATCTAAAATGACGGCGTTTTAAAACGTTATAAAAAATCATTATTTATAAACTACTTATCGATAAACCTCAAATTTTGCACTGAAGTCAAGTATGATGTAAGTATAAACTGGTAATACAATTTTACCACGAAAACATTCGGCAAAAATTTGATTTCCTGGAATAGAATCTTCTTTTTATGATAGAAAATAATAAATGTCAATTTATTTTTTATACACTATGTAAATAAAGTTATGAAACATTAATAATTATGATACAGACGTAAAATAAAAACAAATTTTAAAAATGGGTACAGCTCCTTTACCCTGAACTTCCCTCGTTATTAATATTTCCATTTAGTAGCAATAGTGAAGTGGGACCCAGTTTAGTTCGATATATAGTCATTTAGTGACAATTAAGAAATCACGATTCTTGGGATTAGACCGTGTCAAATTGGAATTATTATCCGACGTTTCGCCTTCGATTGCACGAGGCATCTTTACGGATTTTTACTCCACGAGATCTGAATACTTAATGAGCAAGCCCGAAGAGATTCAGGCGGTTCACCGAACCATGGCCCAGTGTTAAGATTGGTTTCCACGTGTGATGGAGACTGTAACACGTATCTATACTGAAATTTTTTGTATGTTTAAAAATTTCAATAGGCTCTAATTTTTCGTGAATAATTCTAGAACCGATGCTAGAACATTGATTTCCTTTACAGTTACAATATGGCCAGTAGTATGCTCGTGTTCAGCTACAGAAGATTGAACAATTTGGTTCTTTTTAATAAATCGTTCATGTTCCTTAAGTCTAGTTGATATTCAGCATCCTGTTTCTTCCGCATAGACTTCTCCACAGGAGCAAAGTTTACTGAATAAAAATATAAGTTGTGGCAGTTGACTCGATTTACCTATTTTTCGCGTCCCGGATACATTCTAGTTACCGGTCGGGTCTCCGGCACATACACAGTTGGTCAGGTTTCGTGATCGCGGCAGTTTGTTATTGTGCTATATAGTGAGACAAAATTTTTTTATTTCCTTGACAAACATGAGCCAATATGCCTATTGATTTTGCTCTGTAGATGGTTGTAAAAAACATGTTTTATCAATTCCGTCGTTTCATCTGTCAGTCTGTATGTCTGTCTATTAGTTCACGACATAGCTTAAATACTACTTACTCGATTGACTCCGAATTTTGACCAAAAATTAAGGGTCATATGAGGATGACCCAGTAATATGTTAAAAAAATTGTTAGAGTGGTGTATTATTTGGGGTTAAGATCCAGTAAAAAATGCAAGTCTTTTTTTAAATTGTTGATATTTCCCAACTCAGAACACATATAGATTCTTTGGACTGCAAATATTTCCCAGATATTAAGTGTCTAAATGGTTTTCGTTAACGATCCTCTTGTTATGTTAGACTGATGTATTATTTGGGGTTGGGATCCAGTAAAAAAACAACAGACTTTTTTAAACTGTCGACGTTTCGCTATTCTATTTTTGCATCCTCAGGATACATAAAATTCTATAACCCACAGTATCAGTCTTTACCTATTACGCTGGTCCGCAGATATTTCCCAGATATTAACGATCCTTTTGTTGTTTTATGTTAGAGTGGTGTATTAGTTGGGGTTGGGATCCAGTAAAAAAACTATAAATTTTTTTAAACTGCCGACGTTTTACTATTTTATTGTTGCATTTTCAGTTTTTACTTACTACAGTGGCCCACAGTTATTTCCCAGATATTAAGTTTCTAAATGGTTGTCATTAGCGATCCTCTTGTTTTTATGTCAGAGTGGTGTTTTATTTGGGGTTAGGATCCAGTAAAAAAAACAAGACTCTATTTTTAAATTGTCGACGTCTCGCAACTTTATTGTTGCATCTTTAGGACATACCTACTCCGTTGGTTCGCAGATATTTGCCAGATATTAAGTTTCTAAATGTTGTTCTTCATCTTCTTCATTCCTGTTTATCCTGTTACATAACAGGACTTATTGGCTTTGCTACAAGGCAGTCGCCAGATTGCTCTCCGTCCGGGGCTCAGAGTCGTTAAATCGGCGACCCTCGAAGTCGACCCTGCACCTTATTGCAGTTTGGAGACGTTATATTCAAATACTTTTTAATATTTCCTCTTTAAATTTTTGAAATGCATCTTGGCTTCCACTAGGAGTGTGAGAGTACTACTGATATCATGAGATGACCCTTTCTTTCAAGCTATCTCCTTACCCCTCCCACTCCCGACACGTAGCGGCCATTACGCTAATATTCTATGTAGAATTTAAGTTTAAGCATAAATTATGTGCTGATTTATTTCCTATTATTAAAAAAGACGTTTGAATAGTTAAATAATTGTGTTTACTGCCAATAGTATACCTGTAGTTAATAAAATATGAAAAATACTTATTATTATACATAAGGTGTCCCCATAGTGTGTTCTCGGTTGATATCATTTACATTTTCTGAAGTTATACAACTATTTGTCATGCTAAAACTTTTTACAAGAATATTTTTTGAAACTTTAAAAATACATCATATTTTTTCAAATACGATGCGAACTTTTTGAAATGGAAAAAAACTTGGTTAACATTATAATAACTTATATCTTGAAGGCTGCATTTTATTGTAACAAAAAGTTTCAATTTTGAACAAAAAAACAGTAATATGTGTAATTAAACGCACACAGAAGAGATATTGACAATGCCGTGCTAAAGCAAGCCGGTCGCCGAGTGACGTAGATCACTCACACCGAGCTGTGATAGGTCAAGATCGCTCAAGGCAACCTATAGAGTTAATGGGCCTTGCTGATAATATAGGTTTCAAATTAAGATGGCGAAACGAAATAGTGGCCAAATATTTTTTTTTAAATCATCGTATAGAAATTTTATTCAATTGACTTTAAATTTTGCAGAAAAATTAAATGTGCAAATGGGATAAACTGGTACGAATTCAACATGACCTAACAAAATGGCGGTATGTGTCAATGTAAAAACTATTTATTGAATTTGTTTTAAATTATGCCAAAAAGTTAAGTGTGACGTAGGTAGAAAGGAAATGGTAAAATATTGGTAGGAATCCAATATCATGAAACAAAATGGGGTCAATAAAAATTAAAAGTATATGTAACACTTATATACCGTAACTATGTACTGAAGTAAACTGAGTCACAATTCACTATTCCGAACAAATGGAAACAACCGAGGGAAGTTCCCGGTAAAGGAAATTTACCGTTTTTTTTATTTATATAATAAAAATATTGTATTCTTAAATTCGACTAGGAAGTAAGTAACAATTTAATATTAAATTCTCTATATTTAAATAACATTTAAAACTGTAATTGCAAAATATTAAACTAGTTCTACGATAAAATTCAACTCAATAATTTTTGTCTAAAATTATTTATTTTTGAAATTCTCTGGTACAAATTACAAATACAAATTCGTAGAGCGAAGCAAACTACTTTTAAACAGCTCGGTAATATAAGGCAATGTCGATGGCGTTAAAAACTAAACGGCTCGCCTTTTATCTGCGATTTTCAAAGTGCTGTAACTTATATTTTTATTCAGTAAACTTTGACAGGAGCAAGGAATTTTGTATACTCCTTCTGTTTGGAAAGGTACAATATCTTTCGGGGATCGCGAGCATTGTCCAATCTTATGGTATTGGAAATTGTACGTATGCTGGACTTCCGAAATAATCGTCCTATTTTGTCTGTAGTGCATCTAGGGAAGAACAACATCACCTAACAGTGACTACCTATCATTCTCGTATGGCGGATTTGGATTACTATATTTTCTAACTGAAGGCGTAATATCTTCAGAGCAATAGCCATTCCCTCTGAGAGCTTCGATCAATTTCGATGTTACCGATGTTAGAGAATCTTGAATAGCTCCGAATGCTGAGTTAATAACTGATTTCTTTTGTGCTGGATGGTGTTAGGAATTGGCATTTAATTATCTATTTGTACGCGTCGGTTTCCTATACACAGAATGTCCTAATGTACCGTTTTACTTCCTTTGAACACATACATCTAGGAAGGGAATCATTCCATTGTGAACTTGATATTATGTTGTTGATTAAGGTGGTCCAGAAATAGGAGGATATTATCTTGTCCATGAGGCTAAATAACTAAAGTATCTACTATATCTGAATCAGTATTTTGGTTTTAGTGGGGCGGATGTTAGAGCAAGATCCTCAAAGTCTTCCAAAAAGATATCCGCTACCACAGCTAATATAGGAGTAGGTAGATGTAAGAGAAACTTTCACTAAGTCTATTAAGTTCCTATCAAGATTATTATAATCCAGTATGTCTGTTATAATGGAAACTGAGTCGTGCAAAATTTAAGGTAAATTGGTTAAGTGGTTTTTAAGAATTAATTTTTTTAACCCTTAATTTTTGACCAATATTTGAAGTCCATTAGCTATGCAGCGAACAGCCAGCATAGTATTTTGGCGTCTAGGGACGCTGAAATGTAAAGATCTAAAAAAAATTTTGGAGGGTGATTTTTTCACGATTACTTTTCCGGGGAAGTAATAAACGGTAAATTTGCCTTTATCCACAACTTCCCTCGTACAGAATTCCCCTACAAACAGATGACACATTTTATGAATTTATATATTTATTTGGTAACAACTTAAAAAAATTAAACAATATATATAAACTGTTTTACCTGTATGTAATGGAATTCTGTACGAGGGAAGTTGTGAGTAAAGGCGAATTTACCGATTTTTGAAAATGTTGCTTTTACAGAGCTTCTTTGAACTAGCTAAAGTTTACATAGAACCTCTGAGAATTCAAAAAATGACATAGGCTGTAAGAAAAATAATCAGACTTTGTCTGAAAAAAATATCAATCCATAAGATTTTCTAGTACTATGATGCCTTAACTAAGAGATGTGCCCTCAAATAATAAAAATTTATCTTTTTCTTCTCCCGAGAAATAACACCGAATTTCGTGGAATAAATGTTTTTAAAGATGCCTCTTGCAATCGAGGATTAGACGTCGATCGGATAGGAAGCCGTGAAACCTTCCAAAACCAATGTATTATAAATGTTAATTAGTCTTTTGTTTCATTTGTTTTAACTGAACAATGTAGCATGTTAATCTGAATTACATATTAAGTACTATTTTCGCTCTTATTTGTTTTTCTGTCTATAACTTCCAAGTTCCAAACAATTTCGATCAAGCTGGATTTTTGTGGAGATCTTTATTTTTAGGGAATGAACATTTTTCAAAGAAAATAGTTATGAACAAAATTGCAGTTTATAAAATGCTGTAAAAAAAACAGTTTTTGTTTAAAAATTAAGTTTGCTTTCATCAAACAGGTAGAAGTAGTTCATTGAAGAAAAATAAAAAGTAACCTTTGCAGCTTTTACGGCTTACGGCTGCAGTAAATTAAGAAATAATGGAACAAAACAGTGAATTCAATATTTCATGTTGTACGGTGAAGATCCCTGAAGATGCCCCCTACAATCGCAGGCGAAACATCGGAATAGAATTCCAATTTGACAGACTCTGAACCGAAGAACCATGATTTAAAAGATCTCATGATTATAGATGTAAAAAATCGGTAAATTTTCCTTTGCACGGATCTTCCGTCGTAACAAATTCTACCACACACAAATTAATTACACAGTTTAGTACACATATAGTTACTTGGTAATAATGCATAGTATTTTTTTTTTTCGATAGGAGAAAGGTTCTGTTAAAAGGGCATTCCCTGATACCTGACACTTCACTGATAATAAAAATTCCCGTTTATTAGGGAAAAAGTTAAATTTTTGTAATATGTATACAGTTATTACCAAACGACTATATAAATATTTAATAAACTTAGTTATCTGAAAAACCATTTAAATTAATAAGCCTCTTCTACTAAATTTACTTCCATTAGAGCTTGCTTACCTTCCTCAACTCAATACATTAATCTTATGTTTAGACTTTCTTGAATTAAGGACGCTACTGGGGCTGTTTCTTCATCAATATCTCCATTCAACCTTATCGTACGGCAATGCCCTCATACTGAAGAACAGCGGAAATCGAGTTTTCTCCAACTAACTTGCCATACATCCCTAAATGCAACTGAAAAATATTAACTAATTAGGAGCCCGTGTCAAAAGGTTTTGAATGGATTCTAATCTATTGTTGTTAATCTTCCATCTCCTGATAATGAGTTATATCCTCTTTAGGATAAGCATATAACTCATTATCAAACCTTTTTTGCACCTGGAGATTTGATAATTTTACTAGTTCCGGGTCATTTGGAGAAAATATATAAAGCTCTTTTAAGAAAACATTTCAAGTTTGGCATGTTTTTCACATTCAGAATAAAATAAATTGACCTGAGTTTTACTTTCCTTGATTCTTTTAAGTAAAATTATTGAATTTATATAAAAAATGCAACATGATTGTTATTTTTATAAGAACCGTATTCTTATCTATAATATTCAAATCGACTACGCTGCAAAAGTTACTAGTTTTTCTTAATTCGGCATACTTCTACAAGTTTAGTGAAATTGTGCGGAAAAGAAAATTTATTTTTAGTCAAGAAGGTAGATATTGCTGAAACGGTTGACTGTAGGAAAAAAAATACAAATCTGTTTAACAAAATTTCATAAATTACAAATAACTATTTTTCTCGAAAAATTGATACTTTTAGAGATAATTGCAATAAAACTGTAATTCACCTCCTGCCGCCAAACCCAAGGGTCAAATTTAGGATACTATTTAGTATATTCTTATAAGGATGGCAACCCTCTTTCTTTGGAATATGTCCTTCAGCTTCCTTAACTACTGTGGAGGACGCTACTTGTCAGTTTTAAAGTTCCCACATTTTAAATTCTATATAATTCAATCAAATCCAAATAAAAAGTATTTTGACTTGCTGATGATATGCTTTTATTGATTCATTTAGAACAACCGATATAGCATAATTTTATATTATTTATGATGTTACTTCCAACTATAAAGAAGGTAGTAAGGGTTTGGCTCTACAGTGAACCATTTATCGGTTAGAAAACTTTTACTGAAACTACATGACCTAAAGATTTCCTGTTTTAAAGTACTCTTAAAAATTTAAAACATAACGCAAAGCGATGTAAACAACTATAGAGGTATTTCTTTACTTTGGCATACATCAGAGCTGTTCACTATGATATTTTTGAGTCGTTAAAACAACATTACGAGTAAGCAGCATAGTTTATATCGTTGTCGCTCAACGACTACAAATTTTATAATATTTCAGAATTAACTGATGACATCGATTTAGGCTGGCCAACCAATTGATGTTATATACACTGACATATCTAAGGCATTTGACACTGGCTGCCATCAGTTTCTATTATGGAAATTGCAGCAAATTGGTTTTTCTGGAAACTGTCTCGAGTGGATCAAATCATATTTATTTAACAGTCGTCAGGAGGTCACCGCTTGTGTGTTTCAGCTTCCAGGGAGTTTATTGTATTGTCTTTTATATACAGACGACTTAAAACATTTTTCATCAGATTCGTCTGACTCCTGTCCACTGCAGTCTGACAATTAAAGGCCCATCTAATGGTGCTGCACTAATTATCTGCATCTTAAATTTCTAAATGTAAAGTGCCCCGTTTTCATAAACATATTACTCCCATACATTTTACCTACTTCATAGATAATGTAAATTTTGCAGTTGTTACTTCTTTAACCGACCTGGGCTTTATTGTTGTTGAAAATCTAGCTTGATCTGCATATTGATACCATCGTACAGTGGCGTACCCAGGGGGGGGGGGGGGTTGGGCTTAGATCCTCCCCCAAAATGTGCAGCAAAACGTTCTCTGCATCTTAAATTTCTAATGTAAAGTGCCCCGTTTTCATAAACGTATTACTCCCATACATTTTACCTACTTCATAGATAATGTAAATTTTGCAGTTGTTACTTCTTTAACCGACCTGGGCTTTATTGTTGTTGAAAATCTAACTTGATCTGCATATTGATACCATCGTACAGTGGCATACCCAGGGGGGGGGATGTTGGGCTTAGATCCTCCCCCAAAATGTGCAGCAAAACGGATTGTACATTTCGCAAATATATTGTAGTTTCCCCGGAAGATAAAATATTTTGATTTTTTCATTTCTTTTTATTTTCGACCTAAAATGTATACCATCAAAGAGACCGTAGAAAAACTAAGATACGAATTATATATTTAATTTTCAACATAGCAAAATTTTAACCCCTCCCCATGAATTTTTTTGGACCACTAGCTTTGTACTTCGGTTTTCGATTACTGATAGGCTTTATAAAACGACAAAAAAATTTGTGACTGATGCCAATGGTTAGGTGCCTTTATAACTCATTGGAGCGACGCGTTTTAGAAAACTCTGTTTTGCAATATGAAGTCTATAGTATCAGTGTTACATCGATACTAATAATTTTCCAGTCCAGTTTGTCGTATAATACTAGAGCTCTTCTTTGAGGTCTGCAAATCCTTGAGTTTCGAAGAAAGAAGGCACTTCTCCTTTTTCTACATAAATTAGTGAGTGGAGATATTGATTGCGCAGTCGATCTCATTTTTGGTTCCTATTAGGAAAACAAGACAATCTCAACTATTTTCACCCCACTTGTTGACCTACTAGTGTGCAATTACAATCGCCACTTTTCAGAATAAGATATTTTCAGACTCAGCACTTAGCTGTTAAACGGATTGGTTTTGTAATGTTTTCTGGTGCCTATTCTTTTCATGTAGTTACGTGTACTTCTGTAATCTGTATTTGGAAATCTTTATTATTCTATATAATTTTTAACCGACTTCAAAGAAGGAAGGAGTTACCAATTTGACCCATGTATTTTTTATGTATGTACATCGATACCCGCGATGGTTTAACCAATTTTGATGAAATCTTCAGGGAATATTTAGGATGCTTGTTAATATCGTGTTTCATATGGTTTTTTCTGGGTTTTTAATGCCATGAAGTTCAATTTTACTCATGTTTTTAAATTTTGAAATTTTTTTTAATATACGGTGATTCTGGCAAAATTTCATATGTAGTGGACCCAGTATCTGCTTATTTATTTTATTAGGGATCTCCAAAATTGTATTCTAAGCTTGGGGTTTTAACTTTGTATAAATAGAACTAAAAAAAATTAAATAAAAATATTTATAAAAAATAGAAGCGAAAATGCACTAAAAATTAAAAAAAGGTTTTTCTTTTTTTACTGGATCTTAACCCCAAATAACACGCACCACTCTTACAACATTTTTTGATATTATTCTGCCACATTTGTTTTTTAACAAAATATTACCAGATCATCCCCAATTACAAATATTTTATTTGGGCGACATTTTGTTCCGCCACCAAGAATTAATAATACAGTTTTACTAGTTGATCCCTATACCACAATTATTTATGGGACACAATTTGAATCAATCCATTATGTAGTTTTTTTAGGCTTTTGTAGTTTTTTTAGGCTTTTTTACCAAAATGTTACCAGGTCATCCCCATATGACCCTTAATTTTTGACCAAAATTTGAAGTCAATCGGGTAAGTAGTAAGTAGCTACGCCGCGAACAGACAGAAAGACAGACAGACAGGCCGACGGAATTGAGAAAACATGTTTTTAGTTATCTAGGGACCATGAAACGTGAAGACCTGAAAAAATCTCGGAAAGTTATTTTTTTCACGATTACAATACTTCCCTTTTACGAGGGAAGGAAAAATGAGGACATCCAAAATAAAAATAGGTTAGTTCTTAGGATTTTTTCCTAAACAGTTTCTGAAATCATAACAGAAAATAAATAGTTAAATTTCTGCCTGACATGTCCTGCCAAGCGAAAATCTAAAATTGTGTACGCGTCGAGAGACTAAATTTACAAGAACTTCTCAAAAAGTTATTATTTTTTAAAGTTTAAAATATGAATTTGAAAGAAGAAATTCGTGGCTACAATATGTTATAATTAGTTTTTATATTGCCCTTTTAAGACAACTTGTCTTATATGTGCAAAACAATAGTGTTGAGATATGAAGCATTTTAGTAAGTTTTAAGTGATCTGTTTATAAAAGTACGACAGTTAGGGTAATATATGAATTTTTTAAAGCGAAAAGTAATAATACACGAGTTAAGATAACAAAATGACATTATTTATTATGCGATGAAAAAAGAAGTCGATTTAAAATATATAGGAAATAGTAGGAAATCACTGAACAATAGTTTAGTCTAACCTTACACGATTGATAAATTTTGCCGAAAGAGAAATAACTCCTTACATTTGAGAAGCATAAGAAAATTTTTTCTTTGAAAATAGCTTTATTAACTCCAAGAAGATACATACTGGTGATCTTATACTAGGAATTAGCTTACTTTATATATACAAATTATATGATTAAATATTAATTCGGCTCTGCAAGAGCTCATTTAATTTATGCACGACCCTATTTCTTAATATACTCTATACCTAATAGCAAAAAAAGTCCGTTTGGCTGCAAGCACCCTAAAATACACAGCCCCAGAATTCAACTTGTGCATTCTGGGACACAGCTTACATAGTATCCTTAATATATTTTTTTAATTTTTCTTTAAATTTATTTGGGTTGGTCAAACTTTTTATTGAGGTAGGCAAGGTATTGTAAAATTTTAGTCCGCTATGGTAAATTGACTTCAGTCCTATATTCGACCGCATCTGTGGAAGATAAATATCATTTTTTTGCCTGGTTCTATATGCGTGTACAGAACTTATGCTAGTAAATTTTATAGATGAATGCTTAGATTTGGTTAAGATAAAATGGGTATACAAAATTATTTTATATTTATAAATGTTATTAATATTTATCATTTTAAACTTCCTGTATAATTCATTGGTGGGGTATCTAAGTGGTAATTTAAAAACGTTTTTAATTGCCCTATTCTGTAGTGTTCGCAAAGGTCCCAAGATGAAGTTAGCAGCCGTGCCCCACACTGATATTAAATAGTGCAGGTGACTGTATATGTGGGCATAATATAACTGTTTACGCAAACTTCTCTTTATTAGGTACCCTATTTTATACAAAACTCCTATAAATGGTGCAATCTTTTTTCTAATAAACTCATTTTGAGAAGACCAAGACAATGTACTGTCAATAAACAAACCCAAATATTTAATAGTGAAAGAATTTTTTAAAAGTTGATTTTGAACCAGTATAGGGTCAAGATCGTTTACGTTTTTTTTACCTATCATCATGTAAGACGATTTTTCAATGTTAAGCGTTAATCTATGGGATCTTAACCATACACTTAGTTGCCCTAAATCACTAGCTATACTATGTTTAATCACTTGAACATTTTTGCCAAAGTACAACAAGGTCGTATCGTCTGCATACAGTTTAACTTGACCATTCAGTACTAGTGAGCCTATAGAGTTTATGTAAACCAAGAAGAGTACGGGACCCAGTATAGAGCCCTGGGGGACTCCACATTTGATAGTTTGCTTATTACTAACAGTGTTATTTACATTTACAATTTGTTGTCTTTTTCTTAAGTAACTTTTAAACCATAGATTTGACATTCCCCTGACTCCCGCCTCCTCCAGCTTCAAAAGCAATACATTATGGTCTACTGTGTCAAATGCCTTCTTCAGGTCCAGAGACACCAAAGAACAAATATATCCCCCATCAATTTGCATCTGTATCTCTGATACAAGATCTATCACTGCAATCTCGGTGTCTCTGGCCCTGAGAAAGCCATATTGACCCTCACAAAAAAAATTGTTTCTATTTAAGTATATAAGCAACCTCTCACGAATACATGTTTCCATAATCCTGGAAAAGACCGAAAGTACCGACACTGGTCGGTAGTTTGAAGCATTCTCGAAGTCCCCGCTCCTAAATATTGGTGTCACCTTGGCACTTTTAAGCTTATCAGGCACTACACTGTTCTGCATTGTGAAGTTAATGATTTTTGCCATAATTATCGCGCACTCGTCGCAAAGTTCCTGAACGCACTTCACCCTGATTCGATCAATTCCACAGGCCTTCTCTTTATTCATTTTTCTTATGATGTTTCCCACTTCAGCTGACGTGACCGGTATAAAAAAAGAGATTCCAAAGGCTGATTCTGTCCCTGAACAAGGGGTGTATAATCAATCTTCTGCGACAACTCTACTCCTATGTTTGTAAAGAAGTCATTGAATGCAGGCTAGTCCTTATTCTCAGTTAAGATTTTATTGTCTTGTTTCAAAGTGGGGACTGTATCCGTACTAACATTGTCTTTATTATGTAGTATGTTATTTATTATTCTCCAGGTTTTTTTACTGTCTCCCATAGATTTTTCAAACTTTTTGTTATACATTTTTCTTTTTTCCACTTTATTCTTTGCACAACCCTCTTGCTATATTCTTTATATTTATCCCTGAAATACATATTGTTTGCTTGTAGTTTTGACCTCTTATAGTAATAGTCTCTTTTTTTAATTAAATCCAGAACCGTGTCTGCCACCCATTCTTTGTCCGGCACAGTCCTAACTTTTTTGACCTCTACATATCTGCTGTCATTAAACACACTCTCGAGTTTATCATATAGGATCATGGGATCATTATATTTCTCCAAATTTCTGATCAAGTGTTCTATAATTTCTTTAGCTTTTATAAGATTTGTTTTTTCACAAACCCTGTATTTTTCTTCCGGTTTTATAAAACTCCTCACAGTCTTTGGAATGGAAATGATCTGCAGTCTGTGATCACTGATACAGTGATCAATTAGAGACAACAAAAATGCCTCCGTTGCAAAGTTAATCAGAACATGGTCAATCAGCGATGGATTGTTCGATTCCCTTGTAAATTTGGATGTGTTTGCACAGCAGTATGCATATGTTTGATACATATCCTTATAAGTTTGATTAAAATATGATAATACTTCTTGAAAATATTCTCCAACTCCTGCAAAAATGGAACTATAGCTTGGTGGTGTGTAAATTGCTGTCAGATGTACTTTAAAGTTGTTTATATATACAGTTAGTATTAACACGTCTGTGTTGTGTTGCTTAATTATTTTAAGAGAGAGAGAGATTTGTCAGCAAAGATACACACTCCTCCCCCTAGCCTTTCTCGGCTCACAAAGTAGCCATTATACCCAAGTAAATTATAGTATTTTTCTTCACCTGGGTTTAACCATGTTTCACTGATAATAATAATGTGCACTTTTTGATTAATACTTTTTAAAATGGTTTCCAAGTGGTCTATCTTGTTTTTTAAGGATCTTGCATTAATATATAAAAAGTTTAAGTTGTTGCAATTACTCTTGTTTCCCAAATTAAACATTTTTATGGTATCATATTCATGGGACGCCATATCTGTCTATTATTATTAGTTTATACTCTTAGTAATAATAAATAACTTGGTTCAAGCAAGTTCATCAACCTGTTCGTTGCTCAGAACTCTAATAATATCTGAATTTTCAGATTTTCGTAAAAACGTTTCCATTCTTGCACCACACAAATTTAAAACCTTTATCTTTCAATGTTTTTGCTCTTAAAAATATCTCCCTTACTTCTTTTGTTAAATCTTCGTTAATGTAGATTCTTCTGTCCTCTCCAACAATACCACACTCCAAAGTGGTTAAAGTGCGCTTTGTTTTACGATTCTGAATAATTTCGCTTCTTTTTTGACAGTTCTGGAAGCTGACCTTCACAGGATTTTGTCCTCCTTTGTCCATCAAGAATTTAGCTTCAAATTCGTGTTCCTGGAGGTTAACATCTAGTTTTTTGAAGACTTTTTGCACGTTCTCTGTTACATTTGGTCCTTTAGGTAACCCCATAATTATGAGATTATTATTTCGTTCTTGGATTTCATACCTCTCTTTCAGTCGATGCATATCTTCTTCCATTTTTTCTATTTGTTTTTTAAGAGAATGTTATCTTTTTTTATTTGTTTATTCTCTTCTTGAATATCTTTCAATTTTTTGTTCATGTCCTCTAGGTATTTCCATTTGGAATTTAAAGACTGCTCTAGGTTGCGAAATTTGCTTGCAAAAAACTTTATGACCTCTTTTAGAGATGGATTTTCCATGGCCAGAATGTCCGATATATCATCGAAGTTGTTGCGTTTCTGTTTCTTCCTCCGTGCTAATATTCAATATATCTTCACATTTTCTGCATACCCACTTTTCATCTGTTAATTTAGCTTCGTCAGCATTGAATTCTTCATTGCTTAATCCACTACAACTTTTGTGATAATATTTCCCACAGTCCCCATTACAGAGAATACTGTAATGAGTTTTCGCTATGCTTTTATTACAGATTGGACACACCCAAATTGCTCTTTTTATGGTTTTCTTTTTTGGTCCCATAGCGTCAGGTTGTGCTAAAACTGTTTAGCGGCTGCGTGATGCGAAAACGTTTATAATGATCCAGTCGTTGCCACACCTAGTACATTTGTACTAGATCTGGTACTTTTTCCATCAATCTAGTGATCTAGTACGTACTGATTAACTTTTAGTACTTTTTATTAAATCAAAAACTAAAGATATTAATATTTTGAAAAAAACTTACAACCCGCTGAATTCATAACACTAAAACATGAATAAATCGTCTAACGGCTATAGTACAGCTCCATCTACCAGTGATTAAGAAAAATAGACATAACAATCCCCAGTCGTTAGTTCGTGTGAATCCCCGAAGTAGGACATAGGCTGCATAGGCAGTGTGCGAGGCCAATCAAGAATCAAAGTCCAGTTCAGTCAGGTTCAGTTTTCAGTTATAATATTCGTTATATTATATATTACCTATGCTCAGAGTCGATTCATTTTTATTAAGTTATTTTACCTTACATGTTTAAGATTGTTACTTGTAATCAGTTGTGAATAAGTTTTTATTTATTAGGTTGAGTGGAGCTTGTTATACACCTGCCCACTATTAAGAATATCGAAAATCATGGATCGGTAAGTACTGATTTTATATAGATGTAGATGTTAATCCTTATTAAATATTAATAAACTCTGGAAAATTAATTATTACAAAGTCAAATTTATTTAGTAATTTAGACTATATAAGTCGAAATATTAAAATTTACATGGTTTCTGTATAAATTTAATTTAATGTGTTATTTTAGCTTTGTTATTCGAAAAAAACCTGAACCCACTGTACAACCAATTGCGAATGAACCATTACCAAATGCAAATGAAAGTCTATGTACCAGTACCGGCAAGAACACTACTAATGTCGATCCAGACTCATCCCACCACTCAAGTGATTCCAACTCAAAGTAAGTTACTTAAAAATTCACTTCACTATCTACTTCATGTAGGTATGTATAACTTAAAGATAAAGAATAATGCCTAGGCCGGAAAAGTCATCACTAAGATGTTATTTTTATCATGGTGTTGCCATGCCAGGCCAATGCCAGATTTTCTCTGGATGGTGTCAAAATGTTAACGTTAATATATTTTAACGCTTTCAGGGTTAATTTCTCTAGAGAAATTAAATATTATATTATAAATAATAAAAAAGTTATTCTTATAGTGGCTTTCTTATTTTAGTATTTCAACACATGCACCCGAGATTGAAGCATCCGGATCTGGCTGTAAAACGTCATTAAAAAGAAAGAGGGAACTGAAGATTTGCACAAAAATTTCCTATAAACAAAAGTACAAAGCTGAATGGAAAGGACAGATTAAGGACTCATTCTGGCTGAGACAATCTGAGAGTAGTAATGTTCCTTTTTGCACGGTATGTGATAAAAGTTTACAAGGATCGTTTACCCATGTTAAGAGACACAGTGAAACTTCTTCACATAAAAAAAATAGCAGCATGTAAAATGACTCCTAAAGTCTCGGACATGGAATCAGTCAGTAACTTCATTTAATTCATTAAAAAATAATGTTAAAATTGGTACCCTTAAGCTACTTGCATTTTTAGTAGAGCATAATTTACCTTTTTTGTTATTAGAGCATCTGCCTGGATTAATAAAATCCATATGCAGTGATTCTACAATAGCAAAAAATATTAAATGCAGCAGAACCAAGGGAACAAATTTATTATTAAATATTTTAGGTCCAAAAAGCTTTAAAGATACTATTTGTATGATGAAAAATAATCCATTTTCGATAATAGTTGATGAAACTACTGATACCAGCACAAAAAAATGTTTAGCTATCATTGTAAGGGTATTAGTAAAAAATAAACCAAAAGATCGTTTCTTAAATTTAATTGAAGTTGAAAATTCTGACGCTGAACATCTATATAATGCAATAAAAGAATTATTTGTATCAAATAACGTTCCCTTTCAAAATTTTGTAGGATTTGCGGCAGATAACGCGACGGTAATGATGGGGAGAATATCTGGTTTAGCTACTAGATTTAAAAATGATGTTGCGCAATTATTTACTCTTGGCTGCACATGTCACTCATTTAATTTATGCGTCTCTCATGCATGCAATAAACTTCCAAGCTCAATAGAAGATTTAGCACGCGATATCTACTCTTATTTCTGTCATAGTTCCAAGCGAATTAATGAATTAAAGGAATTTCAGGCATTTTGCAATATAGAACCACACAAAATTCTTAAAATGAGTCAGACAAGATGGCTGTCCCTTCAAATGGTTGTAAACAGAATTCTGGAACAGTGGCAGCCTTTAGAATTATTTTTCACTAGGGCAGCACTTGAAGATAACTTACAATCTGCAAAAACAATACTACATGCTTTAAAAAATCCAATTTATAGACTATACTTTTCATTTTTATCCTATATTTTAGAACTTATAAATAAATTGAATGTATTATTTCAAAGCCAAAAACTTCTTATTCACAGACTGCTGCCAGAAGTTAAAAAAATATATAAAATAATACTAAATAATTATTTATTGAGAAATTATATTGACTCAACTCCCATTCACTTGATTAATCCCAAAATGGTATCTAAATATAAAGATATTGATAACATTTATTATGGCGCTAAATGCGAACTTCTTGTGAAAAGTATACAAGACAATGAAGATTTTTCCTCTGATCTCAAATCATTTCGTATAAGAGCATTAGATTTCTATATCGAACTTTGCTTACAAATTCGCCAAAGGTTTGAATTTGACAATATTTTTTTAAATTCACTGTCAGATTTGGAGCCGATAAAAGCTTTATCTGGGGAAGTTACGTCCATTACTACTCTTATTGAACAGTTTTCAAATATTTCCCAATCAGAGTATGAAGATATTAATATTGAATGGGTACAGTTGGCCGATATTGAGATTAAAAATTGCCTCAAAGACCTAGAGTTTGAGGAATTTTGGGGGGAAATAATGAATATGAAAAATTCTTCTAATCAACCAATGTTTCCTTTACTAACAAAACTTCTAAAACATGTTATGTGTTTACCACACAGCAGCGCGGCAGCCGAAAGAATATTCTCCCAGTTAAATTTGATGAAAAAACTGCGGAGCAGGCTGTCAATAAAAACTTGCAATGCCCTACTTCTATCTAGGGAACTTATTGCATGCAGTGGGAATACTTGTGAAAATTGGCAACCGGACCCAGAATTGTTAAAGACGAATATATCAACGTCATTTTCAGATGCATTAGCTGATGCTGTGACATCTGAATTTGACGATTTAATAATATAAGGTTGTAAAAATACAGAATTTTATTTTCTCTTTATTATATCTTTTTTAGTGTTCCTATTTTTTTTGTTTTTGTTTTGCTAAAACCATTACCTGTGTGTAAATTGTGACAGCCCTAGAATGTTTATTTTTGTTATTTTATGTGTAAAAATATATGTATGTTAATTTATATTGTGTTTATGTTGCATATTTGCAATAATTTCCCATTTCCTTTAAAAGTGACAACTATTGGCCTAAGGTAAATTTTGGCATTTTTAGTACTTTTAATTTAATACATTTTAGTACTTTCTTTAAAAAATCTAGTACAAATGTACTAAAAAAAATTTTTGCCTGCGGCGCTTTATCTAATACCTTTTAGTACTTTTTATTTTGAACTTCTAGTACATTTTAAAAAATCATTGTGGCAACCCTGTGATCCACAACAATAGCTTGTAAATTAACAATATTTGTCACTATGCATATCCAATGCAAATTGACTTGATAACTTGTACAAACCTTAGTACAATTCTAAAAAGTGTGACAACCACAAAAAAAACGTCCAGCAGAAGAATGTTATTGTTTGTAAAGGAATGTGTAAACTGGTTAATTCGCTTTTTTATAAACTTGTGCAGTATGAGGCCACTGTTTTTAAGGTTTTTATTAGATTGCATCAATTATTTAACAGCAAATTCACTTTGTCACGTAGAGCACTTCAAACTGAACAGAACAGTATAAAGTAAATTCTTAAAACCAGACTTTAAAGGGTAGATTATTGCAATTTTGTAGGAGCAAATTATTGTCGCGTCACATTCACATGATACCACACTAAATGGGTAGAAACAATCGGATATACTTTTCAACAGTTTTTATAAGAGTTTATATTTATTATTTGATGGTAAATATGACTGTAGGAAACGTAAATAAAAATTCGCTAATATAGATTGATTCTTTATAGATGTTTTCATGCAAATGGAATCGATTTATATAATTTAAAGTCAAAATATGTATTGTTAATAGGTTAATTTAGTTAAGTAATATTAAACATATATTGAAAACATTATCATTTATTAAAAAGCATTATATCAAATTAATGTGTTTACTTAAATCCTCAAAAGAACCCTATTATATATATATATATCAAGAGTAATTACAGATATATTTTGAAAAAAGTATTGGTGTATTTTTTTCTCATTAACTTCCAAGTTTATTTCGGAGTTGCTTGATTAGGCCGAACTTCCTTAAGAGATAAGTCTTATACTCTGAAAGTAACAATTACAGTTAATTTCAGTGCAGAAAAAGGGAGAAAATATATTGAATTGGAGGAAGTTTGAAAACGTGCAGATTTGAAGCAATGGTTCAGCAATTTAAACGAAATAAATGAAACCCCCAATTTTTTCAAATTTAATAATTTTTTTAATAAATATATGCAATTAAATAATATTTAAAAGATAGTTTTTTCCTACCAATTAAAACTAAATTGGTTTGCAGACGAATTTACCTAACAAGTTTATAGGCAAAACTCAAAGTTAAATAATTTCTGACAGAGTTGGGGTATTGAGTTGCGGTTTTCGACATTTGGTCGCTCCTAATCGAAGCAATGTTCTCGGGAATAGAAAGCTTCAGAGCTACATCACAACTGTCCTATATAAGGTGTTGCGTTATACGGTGTCATTTTTGCAAAACTATATCAACAGAACTTTTTTAAAATGAGTAATTTTAATTATTTTTTCTAAATGGGCTAATCTACACCTAAATACCAAAAAAGAATTTCTAGCGATTTTAATTTTTTTCCTCCGTTCTTGATATACTATATATTATATTTTTTTTTATTTGCGCCTGTATTTTTACTTTTTACCCTTTTTAAAAAAAATCTGTTGATATGAAATTTTGCAAAAATGACACGGTATAACGTAACACCTTGCATAGGACAGTAGTGAGGTAGCTCTGAAGCTGTCTATTTCTGAGAACATGAACAAGAAATGGTTAAATTATAAAACTGTTGTTTTGTGTTAGTTCTTACGTAACCTACACACACACATGTTGGTTATTTAGAGGGCATTTT
Organism: Kuschelorhynchus macadamiae; assembly: GCA_030620095.1. Classification (NCBI taxonomy): domain Eukaryota; kingdom Metazoa; phylum Arthropoda; class Insecta; order Coleoptera; family Curculionidae; genus Kuschelorhynchus; species Kuschelorhynchus macadamiae. Next base: position 208,355 of record JAUTXW010004059.1, read on the forward strand.
TTTAAATCTATATGAATCCTACGTTTTGATTGGATGTACTTTTACCTTGAGAATTAAAAAAAAATATTTTAATTATTGAAAGGAGCCACAGAGAATATTGGAGACTTCTTGTTGATCGTACTTAAATGTTCTTTTAGATTTTTACGATTATTAAAAATTGTATTGTAAATAAACTCTAAACAAATTTTTATGTTTTGTTATTAAGCAAACAAATTGCTATAGTATATGTCTGTCTGTTTGTCTGTGTGTCTGTTTGTGTGTATGAGTGTGTCTGTCTAGCTGACCTTTTGTCTGTGTATTTGTGTGTGGTTGAGTTTAAAACACCAAACTTCTATTATGTTTGTTCGTTCTTACATTAGCATTAAAATTGTTATCTTTATCATTGACCAATCTCAAATCGGTGTTTTCACTTAAGCTCTAAATTTTCACTTGATTATTTAATTCGCTTATCATTCGTGCTCTTAGCACTTTTAATATAAATATGAATCAACAGAATAGCCAATACATTTGAACTGTTTAGTATAAGATGCAAAGTGTTTTCGGGATTAATTCTAAGATCGATATTTAAGCTTGGAGCGTTTAGAATAAAAAATATATTATATAATATATTCTGTTCTATTTATCAATCGAAATACATACGCTTGCCTTCGAAAGATGTGTGATATCGCTTCAGTATCAAGGTATGGTATGTATATCAGCCGACATACATTTTCAAAACCAAAATACATCACAAGTGCAACATTAGACAACATACGCTGAATTTTGTTTGGCTGTAAACGCAACAAAATCGGACTCGCGTAGCGGCATATATGCTTATGACATAATTTGTGTTTTTCTTTGTTGTCTTTCGAATGAAATCGATCTCATGGCAAAATCTGTTATAAATAGAATTAGAAAATTCGGGTGTTGACTTTTTTAGAATTCTTTTCTTCAATTTTTATTTTTTTTTAAACAGCTTTAATAAATAATTTATTTAAAGAGAAATAGAAAAAGAACTACGAAAATCTGTAATTTAAAAAATGTTAAATATGAAATTCACAGTCTGCGATTCTGAATAAAATTATAAATTTACTAGGATTCGATTTTTTTTATTTGTAAGTCTATAGTTACAGAAGCAGGTATATGATTTTTATTTTGAAAAGAGTGATTATATACAACCAATCCTCTCCTCTCTTCCATAGTCGTCTATATTAGGCTTTAAAAGTAGTAGTTTAAAATTGTAGAATCTTAGAAAATGCTGCTGATGACATAGATGTTGTGAAAGAAACACAGACTTATACATTCTACTATCTACATGAGATATGTAGGAGACAAAAATTGCGTATTTTTAATTTAAATTTGTATTAAATTTTGATTGTGTCTAGATGAACTCTAAAAAATGAAAATGTCAGTAGTTTAAAAAGATAAGTATGCAGTGATTACGAAAAAAGAAAGCAGCTTTCACAGAATTCTTAGAGGTTGAAGGACTAATTCCAGGGTTGTAGCTGCTGCTGTACTCTCACCATAAAGTTTAAAATAATTGATTTAATTAAAAAATTGTAGTTCACCTGCATGTTTTTGTCTCCTAGATTCAATGGTTTCTTTGTAAATCACAAACATTCACATTTTAGGAAAAAAGCAAGAACGACTGCATTTTACTTACACTCAAACTGTAAATTTCAAAAAATATGAATGAGAACAAGAGAGTTTACTCGAATGTTATAGTTACTTAGGAATCGTATAATTTTCCTTTAAGGGGTCATCTAGGAATTTAATTTCTATTTTACAGAATGTTTAATTATGCTCCTGTTTTAAAGCTAAAAGGATGAACTAAATTATTTAAACCCCGCAATTCTGAATGAATTGTGAATTTGCTGGGATTTGAAATTGTAAAAAAATGTTTTGGAAATTCACAAAGCTTTTTTTGATTATTATGAATGTAACACAAGATTTGTGAGCTTTCTATATAGTTGCTCGATATATCTCAAACTTAGAAAATTAAGGTATACCTACAAAAATAGAAATTGGCGAACCATTTTGGGGTTTAAATTTGTAACCGATTGTACAACAGCAGGATCTGAAAGTGCACCAAATGTCGATTACTTTCATTGTGCTGTGCGTTCGTTAAATTTAGTTTTCAATGACATAACACAGCTAAACATATTTCCGAGGTGCTATATTTTTTTGACAATTTACAAATAATACAAACTTTTTTGGATATCATAAAACTTTATACGAAACGATAGAAATCTCTTTTATACAAAATATATTAATTCAATTCTTTTTTGGGGTGGTAAGTCATGTCAATAATACACTATTCCTAATTAATAAATAACAAAATGCTCAGTCCAGCTCTAATTTATTTCGTCACGCAATTCTCGCCAGGAATTTTGTGAAAGCTACAGTAGAGCGTCGATAATCCGAACTAATTTGGACTCAAGGTGGTTTGAATTATCAAATTGTTCGGATTATCGAATTGTTGTAATTATGTGTCAAAAATGCTCCTAAATATGTATGTAGTGGAAAATACCAGTATGTAAGTATATAATATGTACAGGGTAGTCTGAATCGTCAGAATTTGTTATTAAAAAAAACATATGAACATCGGAATTTGGGAAAATGAGCACCAGCTTTATTATTTTAAATAGAATACCCTGTATATTTTTAGTTTATTGAGAAGAGCTTCTTCTCCTGATTCCAAAAATATACGGTTTATCTATGCTCACTGATAATTTTGAAAAAAAGTGAAAAAATTATCCGCTCTGACTTAAGTATAGTAGAAATAATAGAAAGCTTTGATTTCAATTGTTTTTACTTCAAAATGGCCCTTCTGTCATTCACTTATCAACTTGTTTTAAAATATGAGCCGCTTTGGCGTATTGGAAAAATAATGGGAGGCTTTGAAATCAATAATTATTTTTCTTATGTTTTTTCTTCAATATGGCCGTTCTGTCATCACTTACTTAGCCACTTTTTTGCCTTTATTTTCAAAACTATAGGATTTACTGATCAAGAAAAAGCCAATATTTTAAAAATATACTTTCGTGTAAATAATTATCGTGAAACACGAAATCAATACAGGTGAAAGTATTCTAATTTAGTTGCCCCTCAATATCTACGATTTATTACATTGTTAAGAATTTTGAGAACAGAAAAACTTTGATTAGAAAAAAGAGGACAACCACTAGAAATGAAGATAACGGTTTGGAAGTATTGTTATATTTTGAAGGTAAGGAAATTAAACCTATTATTATTGTTTTCAATAAAATATAATTCATTTTTTTTTTAGAAGACCCAGAACGATTTATCGAAGACGCAGTGATAAACTTAAATAAAAAAAGGTAGAAAATTTACGAAACCTTGAAGCACTGCAAGTATAAACCTTATAGATTTAGACCGGTACAAAATTTAACTCCATTGAATAAAATACAAAGAGTCGCATTTTCTCAAGAGATATTGATAAGAATACAGAATGATCCTAATATCTGTAGGAGAATTTTATTCACCGACCAGGCTGCCTTTATCACCGCAGGTATGTTTAATAGAAAAAAACAAACATTTTTGGATAACCACAAATCCCTATAAAAAACACATTGTGCGAATTCAGGGTCGGAAGTCTATTAACATTTGGTGCGGTATGATAGACAATAGAGTTTTGGGGCCTGTAGTAATAGAGAATACTTTGAATGGCCAAAGATATTTAGATCTTCTACGAAATCAAATCGATGAGGTTTTAGAAGAGCTACCTCTCCAAGTTTTGAACAACCTTATTTGGCACCAGGACGGTGCCCCTCCACACAATTGCATCCAAGTTACCGAATATCTAAACAGCAAATATGATCTGTGGGTAGGAAGAGAGGGACCCATAAATTGGCCAGCGAATAGGCGCCCTCTTTCTCCTCTCGAATTTTTTTATGGGAATACCTTAAGAATAAAGTATATTACAATAGACCAAACACTATTCGCGAATTAGCCGAAAAAATACAAACTGAAATTAACAATTTAAATCAAAACAATTCCGAATTCACTTTTAAAGCCATAACGCGCAAGTTTTCAGAATTATTACAGAAATGTATATTAAATCAAGGCGGCTGCGTAGAATAAATTTAACAATAAATATTCTTAATAATTTGACTTTTTTATTTGTTAGTTTCTGTTTGTTTTCTACAGATATCGTTATTGTAAGTTATTTAATATAAAAATAATATCAAAAAACTTGTTACTTAATTTTCTTATGCTAACATCTCTCCTATCATTTCAAGTAATAATTATAGTATTTATTAGGTATTATTATTTTCTACAAGTAGGTAGGTATGTGAGTTAATGACACAACGCCATATATGAAAAGCAAAACAGTTGAATTAAAAGCCGCCCATTACTTTTCCAAGGCAAAGCGCATAATGTTTTAAAACAAGTTGATAAGTGAGTTACAGAGCGGCCATTTTGAAGTAAAAACAATTGAAACCAAAGCTTTCTATTATTTCTACTCTAATTAAGCCAGAGCCGATAATTTTTCCACGTTTCGATTATATGGCTACAACACGAAATTTGTCAACTTTCTATATATAGTTAATTTATCGAGTTAGCCGTTACTTTACGGAAATTTATTATCACTAGTAGAACAAGCAAACAAACTATATTTGTTTAGTAATTTCCACTAATTTATTTCCGTTTGACAGCTGTTTCGACACACTGTGTGTCTTTTTCAAAAACTAACTTGAGACTGATACTAAAACAAGATTTTTTAACAGTAACAAAAGAGTCTACCTACCTAACCCTAGCAGATTTTAGCTATAACGATTTAACAGTGAGGAACCGTTTGGGTCCATTTGATCATTCAACAAAATATTATGGTTTTTGCTCTTATTAATTTCTAGACTTTCCAAGTAATATAACTTGTAACTTGTATTGGCAGAATACACCGTTTTAAATTCATTATTAAAATTATGAATTGTTTCTAATAAATGTTTTGCATAATTAGAATTAGTTTTTTGTTTAATATATCATGTTTTGTGTTCTTTGACACGTTTATAAAAAGATCTACCCGTTTGACCAATATATATTTTTTTCCCAAGAACCACATTTTAATTCACATACCCCTGATATTTAAATGTGTTCAGATTATTTGTTGCGTTTAGATTGACAATCAAAAATCTTTTTTGGCTTTTTTGCAACTGAATAAAAATATTTAACTTTAAATTAATTGAAGCAAATATTTAATAAAATTACATACTCCTGATTTTTGGCTCTTATTTGTATTAGACTTTAGACGGTAAGAGAGCTCCAAATACCCCCTTTTCCCACTTGAATATTTAGGAATCACAAGAATTTACGCCATATTTTTTCATTGAAATCGTTCAAAAAATAATAGAAATTATTTTTGCAGATTTTACCAAACCAACGACTTTTTTCGCACTTTACCTTCATTTTATACAAAATGTAGAGTTATGGGGCTGATTATAATATTAAAGTAACATTTTATACGCTGTTATGCTTAATTTGTCAGATAGTTTTTTTAATAATTCCTCAGGAATTTCACAAATATAGTAAAGCGATATTCGGCTGTTTACACAGAAATATTTGTTTTAAGTAAAGTTTAGAGTCATATATTAGTATGTAAAGCTTCCATGTAGAACATTTTAATACCCCACCAAATAAGTAATAAATAGATTACCTTAGGTTTTTACTAAAAAGTTTTAATATTGTTAGTTGTAGTTTTCGCACGACCGTAACAATATTTTTCTAATTATCTCAGAAAATTATGTAAAATATAAATAAGCATTTTAGAAAACACATTGAAGTTTGGTTAATTGGTTCTCATAACTGTATCCTTTACATAATTGAAAGAGGCTCAATTTTGAATGCTAATATTAATTTAAATGCAATAAAAAATGATATCCTCTATTAGGAAGTTTTAAATGTATAATATTTAATAAATTAGTAAGTGATAAAAACGTATAATTTTTTGACTTAATGTCCATATAACGTAATACATTTACTGTATTAGGTAGATAGTTTAAACTCGCTATTCTGATTAAGTTTATAATTTTTTATTATTTATGACTTTTATTCCTTTCGTAAAATTTTAGAGATTTTTTAAAAATATAATGTTAAAAAGTGATAGTAGATTTATGCATACCTACGTAATAATCAATAAAATATGGTTCTGAAATAGCTCTAAAAATATTTAATTCAAGGATATAGAAAATATAAAAAAGCAACGTAAAATAAGGTATTTAATTTGCAATTTTGGATTAAAAGAGTATAGAAAAAATTGCTGAAAACTGTTTTTTTACAAATTATTTCGTCACGCAATTCTCGCGAAGAATTTTGTGAAAGCTAGTTTGTTTTTTCCTAACCACAGTAATCACTGCATAATTATATTGTAAACTACTGGAAATTATCATGACAAATATAATTTAAAAAATACGTATTTTTGCATATAAAGTGTACAAATATTAACAACATCTAAGATGTTGTTAATATTAGATAGATACTCAGATATTTTATAAAACAAAAGTTGGATAGTGATACTTCGGAAATAAAAAAAAGAGATTTCTAACAGTTTGTTGGTATTTTACCAGAGGTATATTCAGAGTATGGTATATATATATATATATATATATATATATATATATATATATATATATATATATATAATAAAAAGGTTTTGGTTTCGGGTCTAGCGGTCAGTGGATAAGAAAAAAAAACTCTTTTTTCCTTAAGTGCTCAATATTTCGCCAATGTTTATTAGCTTCATCAGGAGCAGCTACAAGATTAACAGAAAACAGAATTAAAATATTACGCTAGCGTTAAAATTTATATAAAAAAAAAAAAAAAAACAAGAAACATTAGGTACTTTTTAAAATTACTTACAAGAAAGTACTCTACTTTCTTGTAAGTAATTTTAAAAAGTACCTAATGTTTCTTGTTTTTTTTTTTTTTTGTTTTATATAAATTTTAACGCTAGCGTAATATTTTAATTCTGTTTTCTGTTAATCTTGTAGCTGCTCCTGATGAAGCTAATAAACATTGGCGAAATATTGAGCACTTAAGGAAAAAAGAGTTTTTTTTTTCTTATCCACTGACCGCTAGACCCGAGACCAAAACCTTTTTATAATTTATATACGGTCGATAATACCTACTTTATATATATATTTATATATATATATATATATATATATATATATATATATATATATATATATATATATATATATATATATATATATATATATATATATATATATATATAGAATATAATTCTCTTTTTCTTAAACCTTAAATATTATAATATAGTGCTTAATTTTCTTGGGTATAGGTTTATGTTTTATAATGAAACTTGCTATTTCCTTGACGTTTCGGCCGTCTTAGTAGGCTTTTTCAAAAGGCCTTATTTATTATTTAATTTTTTTCCATTTTGAAATTACATGTTAAATTATTTCCTAAGTAAGTAAGTGTTTATTTTAGTATTTTATTTTAAAACCCATTTTAATCTTCCTAATATTGCAGAATTTGACAAAGGCTCAAGTTATAGCTGAAACGTTATTAAAACGAGACATGAATACGTGAAAATAGTTGTGTAATTTTTAATTGGAGGATCATATCCCAAGAAACAAATACTAACAATATACAAGAAAGGTCCTAGAAAATAATATACTATATATATATATATATATATATATATATATATATATATATATATATATATATATATATATATATATATATATATATATATATATATATATATATATATATATATATATATATATATATATATATATATATATATATATATATATATATATATATATATATATATATATATATATATATATATATATATATATACGTTCTAGCGAAAACAAAGTTTTAACATTTTTTTTTTCTATACTCTTTTAATCCACAATGTCAAATTAAATACGTAAACTTTACATTACTTTTTTACATACTTTATATCAACCATGTCAAACATGCGGCCCAAAGAGCATTTTTCTGCGGCCCAAATCAGTTTTGAAAACAGCCAGATAATGCGGTCCGCGAACAAATTGAAAACCGTTTTTGAAAGCGCGCGCCGCTGCAACAACGATTGGTATAATAAAATGTACAATTGTACATAGTGCCATCTATGTTTAGGAGGATGAACCACACATACTCAACCTAAAACCTAAAGCCAAACGTTATCTGGCTTCTTCCATGAAATTCTACCTCGCAAAAACACAGGTGACGCTATCTGAACATTCTGGAAAGAACTCGAGAAATCACAATCCGTATCAATGATTTCCATGTCGTTGATCCGTATAGTAGTGTTCGATTGAGTTCAGTCGTTCAGTGTTTAGTTAGTTATGAGTCAGTTGCGATAGAGTTTCGAGTTGAGTTGCGCACTTATTGTTACACTTAACAGAACTTATTATAATTTATTTGGGATACAGTTTTTAACATGTCTCTTTCAAAACCAAGTGGAAGCAAGAGGAAACTTGTAGATGAGCATCGTATCTTTCAAGAAAAGTGAAAATTAGAGTTTTTTTGCTGTGAAGTGAAAGAAAAAATTATTTGTTTGATTTGTAATAGTACAATCGGTGTCCCAAAATTATATAATATAAAACGTCACTATGATATTCATAAAACTATGTTTGACAAGTATACAGGCATGGTCAGAAACGAAAAGTTAAATAAGTTAAAATCACGGTTGAAAGATCAGCAGCTTATGTTTAGACGTCCAAAGCAAGAAACTGAATCTGTCCTTCAAGTGAGCTACGTACTGTCGGAGTTAATAGCAAAACACGCAAAACCATTTGTTGAAGGTGAATTTATAAAAGAGTGCCTTGTAAAGGCTGCGGAAATTGTAAGTCCCGGGAGCGTGAAGGCATTTCAAAATTTATCCTTGTCCCGGAATACTGTCGCTGAAAGAGTTACTGAGTTGGCTGCCGATATAAGTGATCAGATAAAAACAAAATCGGACTCTTTCATTGCATTTCTATTGCCTGTGACGAAAGTACGGATGTATGTGGTGTGGCGCAACTCGGTGTTTTTCTTCGTGCAGTTCATACAGATATCAATGTGTATCAAGAATAACTGGTCTTAGTACCATTGCATGATACAACAACTGGGAAGGATATTTTCAATGCTGGTTATGGACTTCTGCAAAAGTACAATTTAGATTAGTCAAAACTGTGTTCCGTTGCAACAAACGGAGCTCCTTCAATGACTGGAGTAAAAAATGGCTTCGTTAAAATATTACAGACAAAGATCAGAAAAACGGGCAGTGACAAACCAGATTTTCATCATATTCATTGTATAATCCACCAAGAAGTTTTATGCTGAAAAGTGATCAAGTTGGAAAGTGTTTTAAAGTCAGTGAAAAAAATTATAAACTTCATAAGGTCACGAGGCCTTAATCAGCGACAATTTTCTGCATTTTTACGTGATTTAGAAAGTTAGTACACTGGCTTACCATATTATGTAGAGGTGCGATGGCTTTCGTGTTCTATGGTACTCGACCGGTTTTGGAAAATCAAAGAAGAAATATGCGTTTTCATGGAAACAAAAGGAGAAGATGTCAGCTTATTATGCGATATACCTTTTTTACAAGTTCTTTCTACCATAAATATGGTAGATATCACAAAACACTTGTCGGACTTAAATATGAAATTGCAAGGACCACGTCAAGTTATTACAGATATGCATGATCATGTGAAAGTTTTCAAGTGTAAGATGATATTCCCCCTCACTTACAAATGGAAGTAATTGAGATTCAGTGTCAGACCCGTTTAAAACAAAAATTTGATAGTGTCGGTACATTCGAATTTCGAATTCGAACCAAGAAATGAGAAAATTTGCCTGTAAAATCCTGTCCCGCAAGATCGCGAATGACGGACGCACACTTGGACGCAGTTTTAAAAGTTATTCGCGCCACAAATAGACAACTTAATTAAAGACAAAAGATGTCAAACATCTGGCAAAAAAATCTAATGTTTGTAGTTTTTTGTAATGTCCTTTTTATTGGAAATTTAATAAACAGACTTGTCCTATAATAGTGCTTTTTCTCAAGATTTTCAGTAGTTTTTCTTCTTTAAGATAAGGTTTTGCGGCCCAACTAGTCGATATGCTTCATGATTTTTAGGGCTATTTCAGAACAATATGTTATTGGTTATTACGTAGGTATGCGTTAATCTGCTATACATTTTTAACATTTTATTTTTTAAAATCTTATATCTACATCTCTACGAAAGAAATAAAAGGCACATGTAATAAAAAAATTATTTAACGACTTAATCAACATATCGGTGTTAAACATAAAAAACAAGTTAATATTCATCTATAAATATTTTTCCTTCGCAATCTACCTATTATAGTAAATTTATTAAATATTATGAACATCAACTCAAAAAAATATATTTTTTATCACTTACTAACTATTAAACGCTTACGGAAGCGTAGAAGGGCCACAATTTTTTTTATTTTACAATTCTGAGTTTAAAGTCGGAATTTAACAAAATTCTTAGTTTAAAGTCAGAATTTAACAAAAATCTGAGTTCAAAGTCGGAATTTAATAAAATTCTGAGTTTAAGGTCGGAATTTAACTAAATTATGAGTTTAAAGTCAGAATTTAATAAAATTCTGAGTTTAAAGTCAGAATTTAACAAAATTCTGAGTTTAAAGTCGGAATTTAACAAAATTCTGAGTTTAAAATCAGAATTTAGTCCGTACGATTGCATAACAGACTGGAACCAAAAAAACAAGTTCAATATTTTTGTTTGAATAACGGTAAATGCGCTATGAATTGTCCCACCAAACAACAGATAGTTAAAAAATGATAAAGGAGGGGAGGATACAAAATAATAGTTTCCTATTTTGATTTTTGAGTGTTAAATAAGTCCCTGACAAATTAAACATATGTTTAATTATTTCATTTTATATGTTTTTATTTAGTCTATTGCTGAAAAAAAGCCAAAATGAGTACAAGAAAACATATACATTAAAAGGTTCACAAAATAAAAAAGGTAATACAAAACGATAAATAAGTCTTAGGAAACAGTTCAAATATGTTTCAACGATGTAAGGGTGTCTCGCGAAACACACTGACAGATCTCCCCCTCAGTTTCAGGGTGATTCAAGTTTTGTGTCATATTAGAAATATCTGGAGAACCAACGAATAGGATGTTTTCAGAATTTGGCTTTGGCTCTAGATGAACATAATATACTCTCGTAATAAAATATTTTAAATTGTGCGCTGTTACCGCTTCTACCTCAAACCGGAGGCATCATCCGTTTTTTTAACGAAATGCCCTATATTTTATTTATTTTTTATATTTTTCTAAAAAATCCAAGCACTTATTGAGTTACCTTTCTCATGCCTAAATTTAACTGTTTTCGAGAAAATGGCGCTTGAACAATGACAATTTTGACCCTTTGAAGGTCGGTAAATCTCAAGTTTACCTGCAACAAAATGGATTTCACTTATCTGTCTTAATATTTAATTATCTATCTCCTGACACCAATTTCAGGTTTGGCAGGAGATATCAAAAATGTATTTCGTTAAATTCTGACTTTAAACTCAGAATTTAGTTAAATTCCGACTTTAACTCAGAATTTAGTTAATTTCTGACTTCAAACTAAGAATTTAGTTAAATTTCGACATTAAACTCAGAATTTTGTTAGATTCTGATTTTAAACTCAGAATGTTGTTAAATTCTGACTTTAAACTCAGAATTTTGTTAAATTTCGGCTGCAAAGTCAGAATTTATAAATAAAATAAATTGTGGCCCTTATACGCTTTCGTAAACGCTTTATGTTTTACGAAATATTCTATTTTACGAATATTATACATTTAAAACTTTCCTTAGAAAGCCAGATTACTTTTTTGATTAGATATTAAAATATTCTCCATATATTATATTATATGACTGCGGATATCAAAAATTCATGTAAAACAAAGATTACCAATTACCATTTTTTTTACGTTGATTTCATGAGAGAAAATTACTTAATGCGAAAAAAATATTTTTTTGTGTTTTATTGGATTTAATAGAATAATAGCCTTCAAAATTAAGCCTCTTTGAATTATATAAAGTATATAGTTATGTGAACTAATTAACCAAACCTCTATGTGTTTTCTAAAATGTTGGCTTACTTCTAAGATAACTAGCAAAATATTGTGACGGTGGTGCAAAATTACAACTAACAATGTTAAACCTTTTTAGTACCAACCTAAGGTCCATCATTAGTTTGGTAAAATCTGCAAATATAATCAGTTTTCAGCAATTTCGTTCAAAAAATATAGCGTAAACTTATGTGATTCCTAAATATTCACGTGGGAAAAAAACGTATTTTGGAGCTCTCTTAACGAATAATACAGATCGTCTGATGATTGTTTCTACGGATTCTCAATAAGAATTGAATGGAAACCTGGGAGAAATGATTATTTATATATAAAAAAATATCGTTGAGAAGTGATGTTATAGCTGCATATATAGACCAATCAAACGCGGGGGTTGACCTTGACTTTTGAAAAAGCCCCTCTAAATATCCAGCATTTGCTTGTCATTTAGATAATAACTAATACAAAAAAATAGTCCAAAGTTTTATGGTATTCAAAAAAGTTTGTACCATTTCTAAATTGTCAAAAAACTGTGGCACAGCATAATGAAAGTAATCGACATTTGGTGTACTTTCGAGTCCTGCTACTGTACCATCGGTTACAAATTTAAACCCCAAAATTGTTCACGAATTTCTATTTTTGTAGGTTACCAATATTTAGATATATCGAGCAACTATAGAAGGTTAGTTCGATTTCTGACACATCTTATATTATATACATAATATTCGAAAAACAGCTTTGTTGATTTCCAAAACATATTTTATAATTTCGAATCCCAGCAAATTTATGATTTGAATGAACATTTTCCCTGTATTTCTTTAAAAACTGGATACGCTAACTTGCTATATGTGGCAACTCGCATAGAAATCTTCAATTACAGTCCTTTTTATATCGAAAACCAAACATTTTTATTAATTTTGACAACGACTTTAGTTCAGTTTCCAATATGCCTCGATTTTTTAAAGCTTCTTTTAAAACTTGAAGGGTTATATTAGTTTTTGATGTGTATAAATCATAAATTGCATCACAAACATCCATTTTTACATTGTCACTTAAGTCTTCCGTCTTTGGCTTTTTTCGTGTACATTTCTTAATCTTCTCCGGTAAGTAAATTATGCTGGATATTGGCCGGTGAATTTTCATTTTCGTAATATTTGATTAGATTTAATACCATTTTTTCGCTTGTGGATGCAAAAAACCCGAAAATTGTTTTCTATTACTCATTTTGTCACTGACTTGTCAATCTGACTTTGAAGTGACATGACATCGCTCAAAGATTTTTGCAACTGCTGGTATTTATATGTTTATCCTCTTCTTTCATATGAAAATATCATAGGTCCATCTAATTCATCTTCCGGATTTTATGCGGAGGATATGATTACACGTAATAAAAGAAAAACAAACTTAAAAAGTTTGTCGTTGATAAATCGTATGACCCGCACGATAACACTGCTTTTGACTGTAGTTCAGAGACGAGTACAACTAGCGCCAAAATTAATACATACACCAGAGTCACCAGCAAAACCGACATTTGTGGTTACCAAGAGAAGATCTCAAATCTTCGCCAGACTAGATACTCTATTACCATATAGTATTTTACGAAGTTTTTTAGTAGGTGCTAGAAGTGCTCTACTGTGCCCATAGTATTTGAAACTGTGCTTGTTTGCAATTGACATTATTAACAAAAAATAAAAAAGGGGCCAACTTGACACCAAAGTTTATTATTATCGTGCAAAACAAATAATTTTGGATCTATTTGAAGTGTGCTGAACTGTGCTGAGCATATTTTTAAAAATAGATACGGCGGGGCCAACTTGACATTCAACCCCCCCCCAAATTTAAGATACCGTGACGAACAAAAATAAATGTCCATGCAGTCTACTGCTGGTGTGCTGAACTGTGCTGAGCATATTTTTTCACTTGCTTTTTGTTTTAACCTGATTAAAAAATAGATATGGCAGGGCCAACTTAACGGTTAGCCCCCCCCCTAGATTTTAGATATCGTGACGAACAAAAATCATTCGATTCAATGTAAGTGTGCTGAGGATTGGCTTTTGTATGGTCTATTTTGATTTTTTCAAAGTAGATATGGCGGTTGTAACTTAACTCTCAACCCCCTCACATTTTAGATATCGTGAACAACGAATGGGAATTTGGAATCTATTTGAGGTGTTATTTTGCTTTAAAAAAATACTACCTCAAAATGAAAATTTTCTGCAGCCGTCAATTTTCCGCACCGATATCAATGCGGAAAATTGGTTTCCGCACGTGATATTTCAAAATTAATTTATTATTTTATTAATTAACCGTCTTTGATACATATCTCAGAGTGTGTAGCAGGCTTAATGCATTTCGTTTTGGTTAGCTACCAGGTTTCCAGGTTACTAAGGACGCTTAAAGTCAGTTGTTGGAAATCAACAAACTGACATTTCGACATATTTATTTGTCATTAATTGTTTTTATATGTGCGTATTTTCCGTAATTTTGCATTATTACAATGAATTTATTATGAACGCAGCAAAAGAAGTAGATTTGGATTTGCATCCAGAAAAATACGAAAAGTTCATCAAATGGTGCGCCAACAAGAAAATCAACAACATTAGTAGAGAAGAGGTGCTTCTAGTTTACTTTCAAGAAATTTCAAATAATTTTCAAACTTCTATAATGTACTTCTACGTACTCAATGATAAAATATATCCTAAAAATTAAGAAAAACGTTGATATTAGCAGGCATTTTAAATTAATTGCTTATTTAAAAAAGAAAATAATAGGTTTTAGACGAAAAAAGTAAAATTTTAAACTGAAAAATGCTTAAGCGTTGCGCTTGACGATACTTATTTACTAATCAAAGTCGCAACACTAATTGGAATCGCTAGAGCCTGCAGGCGTGAAGAATTAACTCATCTGTTGTGTGAAAACGTAGTCGAACAAGAAGATTTGTTTCTTATCTTAAAAAATCTTAATTTAATCAAGAAGTAGGTACATGTCTCTGCGTTGTTGTTCGTCTTTTAGGGCTTTAGCGATGATGCCTACGGCGCCTAACCTGGTGCTAACCCGGTACTAATCCACCTAGTGCCTTCGCGCTGCTGCTGGTACCGATCCACAACCCACAAATGTATTTCGTGTTTCTTATATAATTTATATAGGTCATATATAAAATAAACTTGGCAACGTAGCATCCCCAGCACACTGGATTTCCATCCAAAGGGCGACACTCCCGCTCTCTCTTTGTCTAGCAGTTTTAATTATGTTGAAAAACGTTTAATAATGTCTAATATAATAAATTACTTCTGTCTTTTAGTTAGAAATAATAATTTTTGTGTTATAGAGCATTATAATATAATCAATCTTTTTTATAGATTTATGTAGTAACTACCTTTTTCCAAAATAATTAGTTTAGTTAGTTTTAAATATATAATAGTTTGTTATAGTTTAATAAAAACTATTAAATCACTACGAATTATGTACAGGGTTAGTCAACGATTGGAAAAAGTAAATTTATGTCGAACAGGTAAAATCTGGAAACAAACTGTTTATGCTATGGGATACATATGTAAATCGCCCTCGTTCTAAAAATATTTTGAATTATACGGGGTGCGTCAAAAAAGTAGGGCTACTAAAAGTTGTATTTTTTTTTAAATGCGACACCCTATATTTGACTTGATTTTTAAATTATGCATAAAATTCTAACACTTTTTTGTATAACATGTTATATGGCTAAAATTGATACTTTCTTAAATATTTAGCTTTAAACAAAAAAAAATTAAATTTGATGCACATCTATGATTAGTTGTGCCACTAAAAAGAAAATATTTTGCTTCTGCACAAAATAAACATGGAATAAAAGACTGCTTTCGTAATATTGAAGATATCACATACAGGGTGTTCAAATTTAAATGCCCAACTTTAACATTTTCAAACCAATTTATTTCAGTTTTTTTAAATGGAACCCTGTATATTTTTATTTAGTCTTGTTAAGAGTAAAAAATTCTACAACTTTTATTAAACATATTATATATATCTATCTTCAATAGTTTTCGAAATATTTTCAAATTTCCTTTTTTTGCGTAATTTAGAAAACTCGATCAATCAAAGTAGTCATGGAAAAACAGTCTATAGCAACTGGCGACTAAATGTATGAAATGTCAAAAACGTATTGTTGTTAGTGCATTGTATTTCGTCTTTCGTATTCTCGTCTAATTTAAAATGAATTTTTCACAAAATCAAATAATAGATATGGTCTATATATTGGGCGAAAAAAATTGCCTTCTAGCCAAAAGGCTATATGAAACAAAATATCCGGATCGACGCGCGCCTTCTAAAGTGGCCTTTCAAAATGTCATGGAGAGATTTGATGCTAGTGGCAATGTGACATATTCGAAGAGAACAGGTGTCAATAAAATTGCTACAAATCAAGATAAAGAGTTGGAAATTCTACTTCATATAGAAGAAAATCCCAGTTTAAGTAGTCGACAACTTGCTAGTTTAACTGAGACATCACAATCTACAGTAAGCAGGACCACAAGAAGATATAAATATCATCCATATCATATGGAATTACACCAAGAGTTGCACGATGAAGATTTTGAAAGGCGTGTTAACTTTTACAACTTAATGATAAGGCGAATAGAAGCATATCCGGACTTTTTAGCGAATATCATGTTTTTCACTGAAGCTACATTTAGAAGCAATGGAGCTGTAAACAGGCATAATATGCATTATTATGCAATAACAAATCTATTGGGTAATGTATTGTTTTGAAAAGTTTTTCTTAGCTCCTACTTCTTTGTGCTCAGTCTAGCAACATTGCATTTTTAGTTTTGTTTGGCATACGGATGCAACAGGCATGTTATCGTGTGTGTGAAAAATAAAACTCATTTTATCTACTTTCAAATAAGTGGCTTTATTTCTAATTCCCAATCAAAACAACCCAAAATGTTATGGGCCCAGGTGGGAATTGAAAAGACAGTACAGTCGTGTGCCGGAGTACTAGTTTCTGTAATCCTGTGACGAGAAAAATCACTATTTCTCGAAACGTAATTTTTCACGGGAATTTGGAGAAATCGGGTAGCGGAGCTGGCGACGCCGCAGACAATCTGTCACACGAGCAACCAATCCGCGACCATGCGTTTCGACGAAGACGATTGTTGTTTTGATAATGACAGCAACGAAGTAAATAATGAAATTCAGCCCGAAAATAATGAATATGATCCAGACGATGAGCAACCAGAACCAGAGGTACCAGTACTGAGGCCTTCTAGAAGTATCAGAGTACCAGCGAAATACACGGACTATGATTTAAATTTTGCTGAAACAAATTTACACCAAACTTACGACGAAGCTCTTGCCTCCCTAGATGTTTCGCAATGGAAAGGGGCGATAAACGAAGAGCTGAAGGCGCTAGATAAAAATCAAACATAGTATCTTGTGCCTAGACCTAAAAACGTGAAAGTTTTAGAAACGAAGTGGGTGTTTAGAATTAAAAGAAACACACGGCAAAGTTTCTCGTTACAAAGTTCGATTATGTGTCAAGGGATGCTCGCAAACAGCCGGAAGTGACTATCACGAAATATTTTCGCCCACAACTCGTTACGATTCTATACGTGTGTTGTTAGCTGTCGCCGCGCAAAACTGTTATGAATTAATGCAGTTTGATATAAAAACTGCATTTTTATATGGTGAATTGGATGAAGACGTGTACATGTATATACCCGAAGGCTTGAAACAAGGTGAAAGTTATTCTGATGTTGTCCGCAAGCTCAACAAGTCTCTGTATGGGCTGAAACGCTGAACTGAACTCCACGCTGCTGTAACAGAAGGTTTCATCAGTTTTTAGATCAATATGGTTTCAAAAGATGTAAATCAGATAGGTGTGTATATACTGGATTTGTACATAAAATTAAAGTTATTCTAGTTATATTTGCTGATGATGGACTGGTTATTTCTGAGAGTAAAGAGGTAATTTTACAAGTTCTGAAGCAGCTCAAATCAGAATTTGATGTTACTATATGTGAACTCTAATATTATGTTGGTGTAGAAATACAAAGAAATCCATTGACAGGCTCGATATTTATTAATCAAAAGAGCTACATTAAACAGATAATTTCAAAATTCGGATTGGAAAATGCAAATTCCTGTTCCACTCCAGAAGATCCATCCACCGATCTTACTGCTCAGGCAGAATATGTTTTATCTGAGGGTGAAGTGCCCTACCGACAGGCTATTGGATTCCTGCTATTTTTGGCGACTGTGACACATTCAGATATTTCACACGCAGCACTGTGGATTCTCGCATCATAATTTTGGTCATAACTGATTTAAAATAAACTATTTATAATATCCTTCCAGTAAGCATTTTTCTAAAGCAAACAATCTAGTAGGCCTAGAAAAATAAATGCATAAACAAAAGTTGCACTGTATGCTGTCAGTCAGAAGTTTCATGTCAAGGTGTTTGAAACTTGAATAAAATGTATTTTTAAAAGATTTTTTTATCTGATTTTGAATTGTTTTGTAGAAAATAGTTACAGTGCCTACAGTTTGTTAACTATACGGATTAATTAGAGAAAGGTAAGTAAAATTTTTACATTTGCTAACTGAATTCTTATATTACAGAGTAATCCAGAGCAAGTGAAAATATGAATCTTAAAAGAATAGATGTGTCTAATTTCTGGATTGATAAAAACGGTAATCGTAAAGATAAAAATCTGCAAGTATGCCGCGAGATCTTAAATATAATGAATATCAAAAGCCCCAAGTTTGAAGAGTCTACAAAAAGAAAAATTAATGAAATTTGCGACCAGCTATCCAAAAGGTGGAAAAAAAGTAATCGTACGAAGAGTAGGTTTTTAAAACAAAACGCTAAATGGATAAATAGTACTATTCCCGCAAATGGATAACATGCAAACGCCAACAAACTTGCTGGGAAGACCCGAAAAGTCATTTTCCTCGAGTAGTGAAAGAACTAGAAGAAGAAAAATTAAGGAATTAGCAACAAAGCTAAGTTTAAAAAAAGACGGAAAAAGAGATGAAGTCAAACTGCTTAAAGAGAGTCTCGAAACCTCTCCTACTAGAGCCTCAAAAATAATAAGCAATTGGAATATACAGAAATCAAAGCCAATTATACCATACATAAGTGAAGAAGCACTTAGCTTGATTATTGAGACTAAGTTATCAAAAAGTGACTATTTAACCATCAGAAGAGAAGGAAAAGAAAGAAACTTTGATGTTTATCCTTCATACAAAAAAATTTTGCAGGCAAAATTATGCTGTTATCCATCTCCTGATAACATTTTGGTAACAGAGTTATCTGCAAAAATTAAGTTACAAGGGCTTTTGGACCATACTATTTCCCGAATTATTTTATCTCAATCAGAAGTTTTCGAAAATACATCTGGACCTCTTGACTTAATTTTAATCACAAAATGGGGGTGTGACGGTAGCACAGGTCACAGTGAATACAAGCAGTTTATTGAAACTAAAAATGCTTCAGATTCAAATATTTTTTTAACTTCACTTGTACCTTTGCAATTATTTTCTTACTCATAAATCGATCAGACTCAAAAAATAATTTATTGGCAGAACCCTAGACCATCGTCAACGAGGTATTGTAGGCCACTTCACTTTTATTTTCAGAAAGAAACTACTGCTTTCACATTACAAGAAGCAGCCTCTGTAAAAAAAGAAATTGATGAACTAAAACCTACAGAGATGAATCATAACGGTCAATTTTTATCTATCAAACACCAAATGAAAATGACGATGATTGACGGGAAGATCTGTAGTGTTATGACAGAGACATCTTCAAGCCAAGCCTGTAACATCTGTGAAGCAACACCTAAAATAATGAACAATATACAAAATGTAAAAACTAGACCAATTAACAACGAGGCCCTTGATTATGGATTATCGACTCTCCATGCGTGGATACGCTTCATGGAATATTTTTTACATCTGGCTTACAGACTAGATATCAAAAAATGGCAGGCTAGATCGCAAGAGGAAAAGAACAGTGTAAAAGAAAGAAAGAAAAATAGTCAGCTTAAATTTATAACCGAAATGGGTTTGATTATCGATAAAGTAAAAGCAGGTGAAAGTGGAACAAGTAATGATGGCAATACCAATAGAAGATTTTTTGCTGATCCATTAGTTACCTCCAAGATATTAGAACTAGACGAAGAATGCATCAGACGTTGCTCTTGTATATTACAAGTCATGTCATCAGGTTTTGCGATAAACGAAAGTAAATTTCAGGAATGTGCGGAAGAAACTGCTAATTTGCTGGTAAATAAATATCCATTTTACTATATGCCGAGCAGCGTGCATAAAGTCTTAATTCATGGTGCATCAATAATTTCGGCGGCAATACTTCCTATAGGGATCTTATCAGAAGAAGCGCAGGAATCACGTAACAAAGATCTTAAGCACTACAGAGAGCATTTTTCCAGAAAAACGTCCAGAATTGATACCAACCAAGATCTCTTAAACAGATTCCTAATCTCTTCTGATCCATTTATATTTGGATTAAGAAGTTTACCCAAGAAAAATAAACATTTTTCATAACAATTTTTTTTTCTGAAGCTTTGCATCTGCTTAAGGGCGATAGTTCATCATTGGCACAAAGTGAATCATCCGATTCCGAAGAGGAATAGTATTGTTGATAATTATCTTATTTACTTAATAAGTTCAACTAAATTTTTTTTGTTAATCATTATTTTACTTGCTTAATAGAGTTTAACTAATTTTTGTGGCCTATTTTTTACTGTAAAAAATTTAAATCAAACAAAAGAATATTTTGGCGTTACAATCGGGGGGGGGGGTGTCATTTAGTTAATTTTCTATGGTCCTACCCTTTTTTGCAAATTCTTAGGCCACACACATGTTTTAACGCTCATTCCTAAAATACTCATACATGCAAATTAGAAATAAGCCTTCCAGTCTTTTTCTAGCGTTTGTGTCTTATACTAGTGCATTTTATCACATTCTAAAGTTTATTTTGAACAAACAATATTTTTTATCTTTTTGACCAAAACTGTTATTCCGGAGCCCACTGTGCGCAGTGGGAGTTCTCAGTAGGTTTGTCAACAGCCCCACAAAAGCACATTGGAGAGGAATTAAGCCTGTCATACGATATTTAATTGGAACCGCAGATTGTGGAATATTATATCTACAACAAGATGCTTCTGATAGTGCTCTACATGGTTTTTGCGACTCGGATTATGTAGGCGATCGTGCTACGCGAAAATCGACAAGTGGATATTTGTTCAAACTATCAGGAGGACCTGTTACCTGGTCAAGCAGAAAACAAAGCACTGCTTCTCTATCTACAACTAAGGCGGAGTATGTGGCTGTTTCTAGTGCTGTAAAAGAAAGTTTGTGGCTGCATCAACTTCTCAGAGACATTCATGAAAAAGACATGTTAGTGCTACCTATGACTTTATATATAGACAATCAAAGTGCGATCAAACTTGTGAAAAACTCTGAGTTCCACCAGAGGTCAAAACATATTGACGTAAAATTTCACTTTATTCGTGAGAAATTTGATAGTGGTCTGATCTTGCCTAAATACATAAACACTGTTTTTCAGGAAGCTGATATTTTTACTAAAGCTCTCTGTAAAAATGTTTTTGAAAATTTACATAATAAGATTTGTGTTAAAAATAAGTATATAGGTAGTTGAAATAAGTAGACAGTAAGATTTACTTACTTATTGTTTATTTGATTCTTTTGTTTGAAAACTATACAAAAAGTGGGAGTATTGAGTAATGTATTGTTTTGAAAAGTTTTTCTTAGCTCCTACTTCTTTGTGCTCCATCTAGCAATATTGCATTTTTAGTTTTGTTTGGCATACGGATGCAACAGGCATGTTATCGTGTGTGTGAAAAATAAAACTCATTTTATCTACTTTCAAATAAGTGGCTTTATTTCTAATTCCCAATCAAAACAACTCAAAAAAATCCCCACCGAGTACGAGAGGTACAATATCAAAATCACTGGTCATTAAATGTTTGGTGTGGAATCAATGGAAACCATATTATAGGTCCGTATTTTTTAATGAACCACTTAATGGACAAAGATCTCAGACCACTCAGCATAGAAGAAGGGAGAGACATGTGGCTGCAGCAAGACGGTGCATCTGCTCATTACCATCGGGACGTTTGAAATGGATTGGTCGTAGCGGTTTTATCGAATGGCCACCCAGATCTTGCGATATAACTCCATTAGATTTTTTCCTGTGGGGTTATATTAAAGATCGTGTTTACACCCAACCACCTACAACAAGGGAGAACATGCAGGAACAAATCAGGGATTTATGCGCCACTATATCACCAGACATGCTAGTTAAAACTAGGCAAAATATTATTAAAAGGTTTAACATGTGTATTCGTAAAGGCGGGCGCTTATTTGAGTATCTTTTAAAATATAACTATGAAAACATTTGATTAACTTTTAAAAGCGATTTTTTTACTCTGATAAGTGTTTTTTTCTGTATAACTATAAAAATTAGTACCTATTAATATAAGTTTTCGATTATCTAAATTGAAATGTATTCCTTCATTGAAGTGTATTTACTTATTTGCAAACTAGACGAGTAGACCCCTTTTTCAACACAATTTTTAAATATTTATAATCTCATGCCAGTTTACGGATCCTTTGCTTTAAAATGTAAGATAAGAATAATATTGTCTAAAAAGTTCGGAAATGGTCCTACTCGCCTTATCATTGGGTTACCAAACTTAACACGGATTTTAAAATCTTCAGCGTGTAACTCTTGGTTTAATATAATATGAAATGGATAATATTTATATTTTCTTGTAGTCTTGCTTACTGTAGATTCTGATGTTAAAATCTTAAGGTTATTAGATCATTTTTTTGTAGCAATTGTATTAAAAAATTATTATATTATCTAAATTTTCATTGGATTAATTTTAGATAATAAACTATTGTATTCATATTAAATAAAAAGGGAATTTTAAAATATTTCGAAAACTATTGAAGATAGATATATAATATATGTAATAAAAGTTGTAGATTTTTTATGCTTAGAAAGAATAAATAAAAATATACAGTGGGTTCCATTTAAAAAAAATTGAACTAAATTGATTTAAATATGTTAAAGTTGGGCATTTAAATTTGGACACCCTGTATGTAATATCTTCAATATTACGAAAGCAGTCCTTTATTTCATGCCTATTTTGTGCAGAAGCAAAATATTTTATTTTTAGTGGCACAACTAGGCATTATATTGCTAATCATAGATGTGCATCAAATTTATAATTTTTTCGTTTAAAGCCAAATATTTAAGAAAGTATCAATTTTAGCCATATAACATGTTATACAAAAAAGTGTTAGAATTTTATGTAGAATTTAAAAATCAAGTCAAATATAAGGTGTCCCATTTAAAAAAATAAAACTTTTAATAAACCTACTTTTTTAACGCACCCCATATAATTCAAAATATTTTTAGAATGAGCGCGATTTACATATGTATCTCATAGCATAAACAGTTTGTTTCCAAATTGTATCTGTTCGACGTAAATTTACTTTTTTCAGTCGTTGACTCGCCCGGTACTTATTTCCACACCTCTGTAGAAAAACTATTGTACCTAATACTTGCGGAAAATGTTTTTTTTCGCACTCGGCTGACTCGTGCGGGAAAAAATATTTTCCGCACTTGTTAGGCAAATAGCTATTCTTGTCGGGTGTTTTATTTAAATTAACAATCTTATGCTATTCCAGAAGATGTCATAAATTTGGGACACATCTTGTATAGTATCATAATTTCAACCTTATGTAATTAAACTTGCAAAAAAAATTACTTATTAGCGAAAGCTGCGTCTTTTAAAATAATATATCAATACTTTAAAATTTGTGTGAATAATTAATAAGAGAGATAACACATTATTAAATTATCACATTTTTTAGCAGTAGCAAATAGCAGTAAAACTGGAGAGAGAGAGAGAGAGTGAGCTCTGAAAATAAAAAAAAAGGGAAAAAGTATGCTTGCTACAATTCGAGCTGATTTAAAAATCCCTTTTGGTCACCGCGATACTTAAAATTTTAGGGAGGGCTGGGAGTCAATTTGTCCCCGCTATATCTTTTTAAAAAATCAAGTTACAGAAAAATGCATGCTAAAGATTATGCTCAGAACAGTTTTCAGTGCATTTCAAGCAGATTATAAATTCAGTTTTGTTCCCCACAGTATTTAAAATTTAGGGGGCCTTAGCGTTAAGTTGGCTGCTCAGCACAATTCAGCACACTTCATGTAGATTGAAAATTTAAATTTTCTCTCCACGATTACGTAATTTTTTTTAGGGGAGAGGAGGTTAGCGACAAGTTGACCACACAATTTATATTTAAAAAAATCAATTATATAAAAGAAAAAAATCGGTAAATTTCTTTACCCAGAACTTCCCTCGTTACGATTTTTTCCATTTGTTAGGAATAGTGGAATGTGACCCAATTTAGTTCAGTACATAGTCACTTCTCCAATGTGGTCTACGTACGCAATGATAAAATCTATGCTAAAAATTAAGAAAAACGTTGATATTAGCAGGCATTTTAAATTAATTGCTTATTTAAAAAAGAAAATAGAAGGTTTTAGACCAATTGGAATTGGACACTAATTGGAATCGCTGAAGCCTGCAGGCGTGAAGAATTAATTCATCTGTTGTGTGGAAACGTAGTCGAACAAGAAGATTTGTTTCTGGTGAAAATGCCAGATAGCAAGACTCACCAGAGTAGACGCTTTGTTATAATTGAATACAAAAATCTTAATTTAATCAAGAAGTAGGTACATGTCTCTGCGTCCCAAAATACACTGCATCAAAGGTTTTTTGTCAATTTCCAAAAAGGTAAATGTACTACTCAAATTGTTGGCATTAATAAGTTTGGTAAGATGCCATCGGACGTGGCTGCTTTTTTGAGGCTTCCAAATCCAAATACGTTTACTGGACACTATTATAGACGCTCTTCGGCTACTCTGTTGGCCGACGCTAGAATGGATATTACTAATTTGGAACGTCTGCGTCTCGGGGGATGCCAATCGACAAAAGTTTCTATAGGAGAAAATTCCAAAGGAAAATCGCCTTTGCCCGGCCTTTTGCTTGCTGATAACAATAGACCAGTGAATCAGCACCAATATGATAAGTTAAGAAGAAAAACTGTCAACATTATGGCCAGTACCAAAAGGCTAACCATCAGAATGCTCCCAATATCACGATATCTAAAATTTTGGGAGAGGGGGATGAGCGTCAAGTTGGCTCCGTCATATCTGTTTTTTTAAAAAATCAGGTTAAAACCAAAAACTTACTGAAAATATGCTCAGCACAGTTCACCACACTTTAAGTAGACTCGAAATTCATTTTCGTTCGCCACGATATCTAGAATTCTGGGCGAGCTAAGCATCAAGTTGGTCCCGTGTCTATTTTTTTTTAAACATATTAAAACAAAAAAAATTATGTAAACAAATGCTCAGCACAGTTCAACACACTTTAGGTAGATTGGGAATTCATTTTGTTCCCCACGATATAAAAAAATTTTCATAACTATTTTTCAAAAAACCAGGATAAAACAAAGAACTAGCTAAAAAATACGCTCAGCACACTTTAAGTAGACTGGAAATTAATTTTCGTTCGCCACGGTATCTAAAATTTTGGGGGGGCTGAGCGTCAGGTTGCAACCGCCATATCTATTTATTTTTAAATCAGGTTAAAACTAAGAAACTAACTAAAAATGTGCTCAGCACAGTTCAGCCTATTTTAAGTAGACTGATAATTCATTCTGTTCGCCATGATATCTAAAATTTTGGAGGGGAGGGCTGAGCATCAAGTTGTCGCCGTCATATCTATTTTTTAAAAAATTAGGTTACAACAAAAAACTAACTAAAAAATATGCCAAGCACAGTTCAGCAACTTTAAGTAGACTAGAAATTAATTTTCGTTCGCCACGATATCTACAATTTTGGGAGACTAAGTGTCAAGTTCCGCGATAACTATTTTTTTAAAATCAGGTTAATACAAAAAAACTAGCTAAAAATATGCTCAGCATACTTTAGGTAGACTGGGAATTCATTCTGTTCTCCATGATATCTAAATTTAGGGGGGCTGAGCGTCAAGTTGCGCCATATCTATTTTTCAAAAAAAAAAACAGATTAAAACAAAAAACTAGCTATCGTTCGCCACGATATCTAAATATTTGTGGGTCAAATTGACCCCTTTTTTAGTTTTGTTAATAATGTCAGTTACAAACAAGCTCAGTTTTAAATATTAGTGGCACAATAGAGCACACTTCTAGCACAATCAATTTCTACTAATAAACTTCTTAAATTCCTATATGGGGAACCTAACTTGACGCAACTCCGCTAAAGCAATGAAATTTGGCCAACTAAAAATACTCCACAGGAAAAAAGTTTATATTTAATGATTATTGTTCACACCCGGAATTCAGAGATCGTTACCTGAAACTTGCTCGATACATATATTATTCATTGTTTATGATTTATTATATTATGTTAATACAAATATAAATAAAAAGTTACGAAATACTGAGACTGAGAGTGTAGGCATAAATTTTATGTTTGAGCGTGGTTGTGGTAGTCAATGTAGAATGTTCACTAAACTAGTTCTGTCCGATTTGCATTGTTTTTATTATTTTGGTTTCACAACATTTCGAATGGTGACTATCTCCAGTCGTTTTGAAGTGTTTACACACGACAGAACTAGTTTAGTGAATAAATTTTGTGCTTGCTATTTAATATAATTAAATATGTTTTAATTCCCTATGATTCGTTCATCTCGGTGAATGCGCCAGACATCAGCTGATCCACCTGCAACCTCCTGGATTCAAAAATGGGTAATTATTTAAACAATTTATACAATGTATACATACAGTATGAGAAACTTTACGATAATCGATAGTAAACAATAATTGCAATTCTAACAGGTCCCGTCATCTTCAAGGATCCATATAATCTGAAGTAGGGTTTTTGATAAATTAAGTATAGTAACCATTAAAAATAACCTGCTTATCGTAATTTTTTTAATGCAAGCAATATTATTCAAAAGGTATTCATCAGTACGTGTACGGACTTAACTTATTTACGTTGTTATCTAGAAGCTAAATATTTTAAACGACAATTTTTCACATAAATAACCAGTAAGTAGCGATATTTTTGTTATTTACATATTTAATAAGACAGAAAAAAATTGTAGTCTTGGTTTACCCACAATCACCTACCTACTGTTTGTCACATTTGAACAATGAAGTAAAAAGAAAATGTGTTTTTATTGCGGTATTAAAAGATAAAGACTAATCTATCTTTTCAAAACATTCAAATTTTTAGTCCATTCCGAAACCTCATTCTAATAAACTTAGTCAATAGGTACTACCAGCTACTCAAATTGCTCTAATTTTTACGTATACAGGTTAGGAAGGACTCTTTATCTTATTTTTTATCTCAGGGAGAGAGCGTTTCATCGCTCATATGTTCAAAAACTAATTTTAAGCAGGAAAAAATTTTTGCTGTTATGTGACATAAACAGAGTATATTTTTTCTAAGAATGACATGTTCTATTTTTAGTATTTGTTGACTGCTAAACATACAAAATTGTTTCAAAGGCCCATTATTTATTTGCGACATATTTTTATAGGTTAAGGTATTTTTTCTTGAATTTTTTTTAATTAATTGTGTTGGTCAACTTCGGTTAATTTTTGAAAATATATTGCAAAGTTAAAATAGGCAATTAAACATCTTTACAAAAGAACACAGTTAGGTCCTTTTTTAAATACTGTATTTGGTATGTCACTTCAATACTCTATCATTATATTTTTTTTTAAATAGAGAATAAATATAAAAAAAAATAGTGAAATTAAGTGAGCTACAATTATTAATGTTCCAAGTCGTATTCCTGTGGCTAATTTGGGTAATAAAGTTTTTCTTGAACTTGGGGAACGAATGAAAATTAAGCGAAAAATACACAAACAATTTATTTTATAACATTGGCAATAAAAGCGAAGAGACTTAAAACCTATAATAAGAAAACTTAAAGTAAACATTAAACAAATGCCGGGGAGACCCTACATTAAGTATGCACGGTTTCTGGTAAATGGAATTGATAATAAAAAAAAAGAATGGCAAGCAATATGTGTGATAAACTGGTAAAACTGTGGTACGAATTCAAGACGATGAAAAACATGACGGCCAAATAAAATGTCTAAAAATCAACGTATAAAAAAAATACTATTGACAGTGTAAAAACTACAGAAATTAAGTGCGGTATAGGTAGAAACTGGTAAAATATGGTGGAACAAAATGACGCCCAATAAAGATATTTGAAAAGACAGTATAATAAATGACTATTCGCAGAAGCAAATTTGGTTACCCTTCACTATTCCTAATAAAAGTAAATATTCACAATGAGAGAAGTTTAGACTAAAAAAATTTTTCTTTTGTTTTTGATCCTAAAATTAAGTGAGCTACAGTTATTAATTTTATTTTAAACTGTGAAATATATTTTTAGAAATATGTAATCAACAGCAAAAGTTATGGTACGAGCAGGAATCGAATCCGCACCACTGGATCTCTAGCTCATTGTTCTAACCAATTGCGATATTGTATGACTGATAAGTAATTCGTTAGAACTTTTACATATTCAGACCCATCAGTATCATAACCAATGATCTTAGAAATATGTAATCAACAGCAAAAGTTATGGTACGAGCGGGGATCGAATCATAACAATGGGCTAGGGATCCAGATGTGCAGGTTCGATCCCCGCTCGTACCATAACTTTTGCTGTTGATTACATATTTCTAAAAAT
Organism: Kuschelorhynchus macadamiae; assembly: GCA_030620095.1. NCBI lineage: Eukaryota > Metazoa > Arthropoda > Insecta > Coleoptera > Curculionidae > Kuschelorhynchus > Kuschelorhynchus macadamiae. The sequence goes on from JAUTXW010004059.1 coordinate 237,254, forward strand.
ATATTTCACACTTAAAAAAAACAAACTGATAAAATACTTTTATTCACATTTATTCATGTTATTTCTCTGGGTAATTTGAGAATAATGGCTTTTTTAAACTTGGGGATAAAATTAATGAAAATTTAGAGAAAATACGTACACAACTTATTTTATAACATTAGCATTAAAAGCTAAAAGTTACCCTAAAACACATAACAAGAAAAATTAAAGTAAATATTAAACAAATGCTGGGGTGACACTACATTAAGTATCCGTGCTTTCCAGAAAATGGAAATTATAATTTAAAAAAATAAACTTAAGCATGATACTTGAAATGGGCACAGAGTCAACCATTTTAACAGTAGGGAAGAGAGCGTTCCAGAGCTCGTATGTTTAAAAACTATTTTACGTGGGAAATAAAGAAATATAATTATATATTATGACGTAATTAGAAAAAAATACACAAATTTTTTCTATGAATCAGATATCGTATTTTTAAAACTAAATATTTTTTATTCCAATATTTTTTGTTGATTGCCAAAAAGATACAAAATCGTTTCAAAAGCCCATTGTTTACTTGCGCTATGTTTTTATAGGTTAAGAGATATTGTTTTATCTCAATTTAAACATTTTTTTTTAATTAAATATGTTGGCTTATGAAACGTTAATAATAAACACAATCGGTTAATTTTTGGAAATATATCCCAAAGTTAAATTGGGCAATTAAATATTTTAACAAAAGATACAGACAGGTAGGTTCTTTTTTAAGAATATTATTTTTGTAAAAATAGGTACTGTGTTTGGTATGTCACTTTAATACTAATTAATGTATATTGCTAAATATCGTTATTTATTCCAATAATTAATAATTTTTAAAGGCGGACATTCTCTGATTTGTTTATTTATCATAACAATCTAAATAAACTTAATTAAAATGTATTTGAATTCTATATACACGGTGAAAAACTAGCTCTTGTTTTGTAAACTGTTTTATAGCCTCAAATATCTTATGTTTTTTTTTGTTTTCGCCGAAAACAGTAAGAGAAACGGCGTTCCATAGCTCATATGTTAAAAAATTCATTTTACACAGGAAACAAAGAAATATAATTTTATGCGGAATTTTTCAATAACATTATAACATTATTAGAAAAAAACATTTGCTGTTATGTGATATAAAAACAGTATATTTTTTCTAAGAATAACATGTTCTATATTTAATACCAATTTTTGACTTCTAAAAACAAACATGTTTTAAAAGCCCATTATTTATTTGCGTCATATTTTTATAGGTAAATAGATTTTGTTTTTTCTTGAGTTTAACATTTTTGTTTAAATGAATTGTGTCGGTCAACTTGTTAGACATCAGTAATAAACATAATCGGTTGAAAATAAATCGCAAAGTTAAAATAGGCAATTAAACATCTTTACAAAAGACACAGAACATTGTTTTTATAAATGCTGTACTTAGTATGTCACTTCAATACTCTACCATTACATTTTTATCAAAATAGAGAAAAATAAATATAAAAAAAATAATAATAAAATTATGAACCCCTCCCACAATTAATGTTTATTGCTAAATACCGTTTTTTATTTCAATAATTAATTATTTTTAGAAACGAAAATTTTATAATTTGTTTAACAATCTAAATAAACTTAATTCAGATGTATATTAATGTTCCAAGCCGTATTCCTGTGGGTAATTTGAGTAATAACGTTTTTCTTAAAGCGAAGAGACTTAAAACCTATAATAAGAAAACTTAAAGTAAACATTAAACAAATGCTGGGGAAACCCTATATTAACTATGCATGCTTTCTGGTAAATGGAAGTAATAATAAAAAAAAAGAATTTTAAGCATAAAATCTGTCTTATGTTAATACTTCTCTTTGTTTTTACTGCCTTCGTAAAAGAAGTATTGTAACCATGAAAAATTCACCCTCCGAGATTTTTTTCAGATCTTTACATTTCAATTCCGTGGGTCTGTCTGTCTGTCTGTCTTTTCGCAGCATAATTAAAAACTATTTATCCGATTAACTTCAAATTTTGGTAAAAAATTAAAAGTTATATGGGGATGACTTGGTAAATTTTAGTAAAAATCCAATATGGCGAAACAAAATGGTGGACTAATGAAATGTTAAAAAAGCATTACTAAAAGTCTACGTATCTAATGTACCTCCAATTTTACACAAAAATCAAGTTTATGTAGTAATCAGCTGGTAAAATTTTGGTACGAATCCAAGATGGCAGAACAAAATGGCGACCAAATTAAATGTTTTTAATCGTGAAAAAAATTCAAAGTTATAGATATCTGCTGCGTAGCTAAAAACTACTTACACGATTGACTTCAAAATGTGATAAAAAGTTAAGGATTATATGGGGATGACGTAGTAATATTTTGGTAAAAATCCAATATGGCGGAACAAGAGAGCAGTCTAGTGGAATGTTAAAATAATTATTACTGAAAAAGAAATTATCCAGTTATCTTAAATTTTGCACAGAAATCAAGAGTTACGTAGAAATCAACCTGTAGTACCAATCCAAGATAGCAAAGCAAAATGGCGGCCTAATAAATTATTTAAAAAAATCAGCTTGAAAAACTACTTACTAGATTAATTTCAAATTTTGAGCAAGCAATATGTGTGATGAACTGGTAAAACTATGGTAAGAATTCAAGACGACGAAAAACATGGCGGCCTAAACAAAATGTCTAAAAAATCAACGTAAAAAATTCTATTGACTTCAAGTATTGAGACAAAATGGCGCTCTTAAAAACACAGTGTAAAAACTACAGAAATTAAGTGCGGATAGGTAAAAACTAGTAAAATATGGTGGAACAAAATGGCGCCCAATAAAAATATTTGAAAAGACAGTATAATAAATGACTATATGAGGGAAGTTTCGGCTAAAAGAAATCAACAGAACAATGGGCTAGGGATCCAGATGTGCGGGTTTGAACATCGCTCGTACCATAACTTTTGCTGTTGATTATATATTTCTAAAAATATATTTCACACTTAAAAAAACAAACTGATAAAATACTTCTATTCACAGTTATTCATGTTATTCCTCTGGGTAATTTGGGAATAATGGCTTTCTTAAACTTGGGGATAAAATGAATGAAAATTTAGAGAAAATATATACACCAGGTATTTAATGCGAAAAGAGACCCTAAAATACATAATAAGAAAAGTTAAAGTAAACATTAAACAAATGCTGGGGTGACGTTATATTAAGTATGCGTCTTTTCCAGAAAATGGAAATTATAAATAAATAAAAAAACATTAAGCATGAAACATGAAATGGACAAACAGGCAACCATTTTAACAGTAATGCAAAGGTAGTTCCGTAGCTCATATGTTCAAAAACTCATTTAACGCGTTTGTTTTCCGAAAGAAATAAAATTATATATTAATTAGACGTAATTAGAAAAAAATATTTGCTGTTAGGTGATATAAACACAGTATTTTTTTTAAATAATATGTCCCATTTTTAGTTTTAACCTATTTTTGTAAGTTAATAGATATGGTTTCATCTTGACTTAAAGTTTTTTTTTAAATTAAATATATTGGTCAACTTATGAAACGTTAATAATAAATACAATCGGTAAATTTTTGAAAATATATCCCAAAGTTAAAATAGGCAATTAAATATTTGTACAACAAAAATCCAGACAGATAGGTCTTTTTGTAAGAACATCGTTTTTATAAAAACTGTTTTTGGTACATCACTTCAGTACTCTACCTATACATTTTTATCAAAAAGGAGAAAAATAATTATTGAAAAAAAAAATAAAGCTAAGGAAACCTTCCGCAATTAATGTATATTGCTAAATACCGTTATTTATTCCAATAATTAATTATTTTTAAAAGCGAAAACTTTGTGATTTGTTTATATCTCATAACAATCTAAATACGATTAATTAAAATGTATTTACATTTTATATACATATATTCTATTCTAAACTTTTTTCAAGTAAGCTGTGGAATTTACGACGTTACCTTTAAAAATGTATTCATTTATTCTTAATTCCATTTTATAGTCTCAGGTGTAATCTATCTGTTTTTCTTTGTTTTCAATCCTAAAAATTCTGTGATTTGTTTATATCTCATAATAAGATAATCTACATAAACTTAATTTAACTTAGTTAATTTACGATTATATTCCTTTGGGTAATAAAGCCTTTCTTAAACTTGGGGATAAACGAATGAAAATTTGAAGAAAAATACATAAACAATTTATTCTATAACATCAGGAATAAAAGTGAAAAGAGGCCCTAAAGAACCTAATAAGAAAACTTAAAGTAAACATTAAACAAATGCTACCATTTTAACACTAACGTTAAAAACAAGAAATAACACACTTAATATTAGTATTAATAGTAAGGGAACTAACCCACAATTTGGTCTTTACTATGATAAGGCTGAAAATCGGGATATTGTGTGATGTAAAAAATGCCCACGCAAGTCTGGAAACCTAAACCCGGGGACGATGCTGCCAGGCAATCGGTAAAACTTAAACAGGGAGTCTAAAATAAGACGTCCTATCCCCTTATCTGGAGAACCATAAAATATATGAAAAAAAAATAAAAAGGAAATATCTATTTATTGTTCCTTTTGACGATTTTTTTTATTTATTGGAATTTTTCTTCAGTTTTTGATCTATGATTTTAGAAATTCAACATTTTCATCATTTACTGATTCGTATTAATAAAACTTTTATTAAGATAACAAGAAGACCAAAAGGGTAAAAAAGATATTATCTACAATAACTATTAGTGTCTAAATCTGTATATTTTTTTATTATACGAAATTTGAAAGCTTTGTTACAAAAACATGGACATTAATCAGTGTTATTTGAAAATTAATATTCAACTAAATATAATCTAAATTGAACGATTACGTTTAAAAATATAAAGGTCATTCATAGTTGTGAATATTCCTCTTATAAACAGATACATTCAACAAGAAATTAACTGATAACCAAAAAAAAATAAATAAGGGTCATTTATAATATTTTTGGGCTCTGTGGGAGGGTATAACTACTCCACTGTACGGTGACCATAATTATTTGTTGGAGATAAAGTGTGAATAAGGGGGTCGATGTTATTTGAAAATTAATATTTAATTAAGTATAATCTAAATTTAATATATTAATATAAGTACGATAAAAATATTTAATTTTTTGAAGATAAAATATGAATAAGTATTGATTATTATAGTTTTATCATTCAAATGAAAACAGAAAATAAAACCTCTTCTAATATTTACACTAGGTAGAATTTGTAACAGAACAAGTTTTCAGAAAAAAGATTAAAAAATTAAAACTGTAAAAATTGTTGATATTAACAGAATCAGAAAATGTAACGCAAAACTAATAAACTTGAAATACAAAAAATCCTAGATAAATAAAATATAACTCTGTTTAATAAAGAGAATAGAAATAAACTGTTATTGGTTTTTACCTTATTAGTTACATCTTTTAGTACTTACCTACAAACTCAGCCCTAGAAAATATTTCATTGTGACAGATCAAACTGAAGTTAATTACTAATGAATTACTCTTTTTAAATTACTTCAGTACAACAATAAAGAAACCCATCTAAAGATATTTGATGACTTAAATAATCATCAGAACTAATAAAATTTCTTTGGTACCAGAAATCAAATCTGTAAATCCAATAACTCAAAATTACCTGATTTTAGTTGGCTTGCAAGAGTTTCGGAATCGGTAATTCACAGAAACACAATGCTGAAATACTCATTAGTCGATACCAAGCAAGAAGTATCGATACCAATTCGGTATCGGTAAAAAAACATCGATTACATTTTATACTCGATACTAAGTAAAAGTATCAGTACTTTAGATGTATCGATAGCATCGTTGCATCCCTCACTACAAGTCTAGCAGCGGCCTTGTTTATAATAAGGGCACCCGTATCAAAATGTCATAAATAACCATGTGTCAGTTTATCAGACGTGCAGCGATGAATCAAATTGCAAAATTCTGGTCGTGGGCTCTAGGTCTATTATACCGAAACGGTCTTTAGCACTAAAAATATATAAAAATTCTCAAATGGCCCTTTGATTTTAACTTGTATGCAGCCTTTCCTTATAACTTACAACCCCCAATATTGATTTTTAATTCCCTCGGAAAAGAGAAATATTGTGATCGTTAAAAAATCACCCTCCGAGATTTTTGCAGATCTTCACGTTTCTGGGTCTCTAGATGCCGAAAAACATGTTTTCTCGATTCATTCCGTCTGTCTGTCGGTTTGTCTGTCTCAGGGACGGACATATAAGGGGAGGGGGGCGGCCCCAATATTTTAATCTTACCTTATGTTGAAATTATTTCATAATTTATATTTGTTTAAAGTCGAAGAGATATGAATAATAATAGTAGCTACACAAAAGTTCCAATTTTTTTTTAAGCTTTCGGTTGGATGTTTCTCACTTACTTCCCCCCCGCCAATAGTTTCTCTTCGGTGCGTCACTGTCTGTCTGTTCGTGGCATAGCTAAAAACAACTTACCTGATGGCCTTCAAATTTTGGTCAATAATTAAGAGTCATATCCCCATATGGTGATAACATTTTGGTAAAAGTTCATAGTGACGGCCTAGTGAAATGTTAAAAATAATATGACCAAAAAACGAATCATTTAATTTTACCTTTAATTTACAAATTTTGCACAAAAATCAAATATTACGTAGAAATCGACTGGTAAAAACGAATCCAAGATGGCTAAACAAAATGGCGGCTTAATACATTATTTAACAAATCAGCCTGGAAAAATTACTTATTAGATTGATTTCAATTTTTTGTAAGAATTTGCTATAGTCTAGAGGAGAACTGTTAAAATTGTAGTACGAATTCAAGATGGTGGAACAAAATGGCGATCAAATAAAACGTTTGCAGTCATGAAAAAAATTACTCTCTCAGGTTTTATATGTCTTCGCGTTTTAGCGTCTCTAGATGCCTAAAAATATGTTTACTCAATTTCGTCGGCCTGTCTGTCAGTTCGCGACATAGTTAAAAACTACTTACCCAGATTGACTTCAGATTTTGGTAAAAAATTAAGGGTCAATGGGGATGATCCTGTAATAACACAAAATCAAGTATTACGTAGAAATCAACTGGTAAAATTGTGGTACGAATCCAAAATGGCTAAACAAAATGGTGGCCTAATAAAATATTTAAAAAATCAACCTGAAAAACTACTTATTAGATTCATTTAAATTTTTTTACAAAAATTTGCTATGGTCTAGATATGAACTGGTAAAATTGTGATACGGATTCAAAATGGCCGCCAAATAAAATGTTTGTAGTCGTGAAAAAAATCGGTAAATTTCCTTTATTCTGAACTTCCTTCGTTATGAAACTTTCCTTTTATCAGGAATAGTGAAGTAGTTAACTACACGGTCACTGAGTTACACATATACATAATATCTTTTCAGTTTCTATCTATACCACACTTGATGTTTGGGTATAATTTTGCCATTTTGTTATTCATTTCTTCTGTAAAATTTGTCAATTGAATAAGGTTTTATTCACATTGATTTTCTTAAAATTTTCGCCGTCCTCTAGGCGCCCATATCTCTCTATACCACAATTAATTATGACACACAATTTGAAATCATTTCATTAAGTAGTTTTTCAGGATGAGCAAAATTTTAGAAAATTGGATAAGAAGGTTTTTAGCTTTTTCGCAAGGCCGCCATTTTGTTTCGCCTGATTGCATTTTTACCAAAATATTAGCAGGTCATTAAGGGTCATATGGGGATGACATAGTAAAATCCAATACGGCAAAACACAATGGGGGCCTAGTGAAATGTTAAATTATTACTAAAAAGTTACTTATCTAATTTATCTCAAATTTTGCACAAAAATCAAGTATTATATAGGAATCAACTGGTAGTATTTTGGTACGATTCCAGGGTGGCGGAACAAAATGCAGGCTTAGTAAAAATCAACATAAAAAAATCTTATTCATTTGACTTTAAATTTTGCAGAAAAAATTAAATGTGTTATAGGGTAAACTGGTACGATTTCAACATGACGTAACAAACTGGCGGTGTGTGTTAATATAAAATTTACTAAGTGAATTTATTTTAACTTTTGCTCAAACCGATTTTTATTGCAAACAACACATCTTTGTTCGCTGGTGCAAGTTGTTATTATCATTATATATATTATTTCTAAGCGATTCTCATCAAAATCTAAGTTGTGTCACGCCACATCCAGATCTGGGTTATTTAAGGCTTAGTTCTTCTGACCTATTGCTGAAAAAATATATTGATATTTAGGAGCTGATTATCTTAAACCATAAAATATATCATTTTGTAACAGTTACATAAGAAAATGGCAAGGTTTTAGATAACACTTTGTATCACATATTTGTTGCAGTAATCTGCATTTATGCTTCCTAGACCATGAACTCTATACCTAGTGCTAAGTAATGCCGAAAACCGAACTATTAATTTTTATTGGAAATATTGAAACTTGAATTTTGTTCAAAAATCTGCATGTATTCGTCTGTCCAGCCCTGTATTTTTGTCAATTATCACCCTTACTAATTTATTTACGAGGAATAGGCCCTTTTGAAAGAACTCGACCTATTCTATCTAAGAGACGAACGAAATTTAATTTCTAGAAAATGGCAGTTACATCCATTTAATGAATAATATATTTTTTGCCAATTTTTGTTTCTGCATATTATTGACCCTTACATTTTATTCGCTTTTTTTGTACATAATTTTTATATACTCTGTACAATAGATCTGATTATTTAATCATTTTGTTTATTACTATATTTTTGTTCACACTGTTAATATATCTGAAATGAACCTTGACATTTTACTTAAAAATAATTGACTATCACAATTTTTAATATAAGTCTGTGATGTTTTATTTACCTTTTTACATTAATTTTTATATAACCTCTAACACACATATACTGTCTTTTTAGATTCCTACCAATATTTTACCAGTTTCTACGTGTGCTACGTTTGATTTTTGGGTATAATTTAAAATAATATCAATAAGTAGTTTTTATATTGACACACACCGTCATTTTGTTACGTCATGTTGAATTCGTACCAGTTTATCCCTATATCACATAATTTGTATGCAAAACTTAAAGTCAATTGAATAGGATTTTTTTTACAGTGATTTAAAAAAATATATATTTTGCCACCATTTTTTCCCCTATCTTAAATTCGTATCACAATTTTACCAGTTTATCTCTATATCACACTTAATGCTTGCACAAAATTTGAAATTAATCTAATAAGTAGTTTTTAAGGCTGATTTTTTTAAACAATTTATTTGGCCGCCATTTTGATTTGTTGTCTTATATTCATACCAAAATGTTACCAGTTCATTCCTATGTAGCCCTTGATTTTTGTGCAAAATTTGATGTAAACTAGGCCGCCATCTTGTTCCGGCATATTGAATATTTACCAAAATATTACCAGGTCATTCCCATATGGTCCTTAGTTTTTGACTAAAATTTGAAGTCAATATGATAAGTAGTTTTTAAGCTATGCCGCGAACTGACAGACAAACCGACAGAAGGATCCATGGAATTGATAAAGCATTTTTTCTTCACTTTGAAACGCTAAAACTTGAGAGGGCATTTTTTCTCGATTATATACAAACATTTTATTTGGTCGCCATTTTCTTCCGCCATCTTGAATTAGTAGTTATAGCACATAATTTGAAATCAGACTATTAAGTAGTTTTTCAGGCAGCTTTTAAATATTTTATTAAGCCGCCATTTTGTTCCGCCATCATTCGTACTAAAATTTCACTAGTTGATTCCTACATAATACTTGATTTGTATGCAAAATTTGAGATACATCGGGAAAGCAGTTTTTTAGTAATAGTTTTTTTAACATTTAACTACACCGCCATTTTGTTTTGCTAAATTGGATTTTTACCAAAATTTACCAGTTACCAGGGCATCCCCATATGACCCTTGATTTTTGACCAAAATTTGAAGTCAATAGGGTAAGTAGTTTTTTAGCTATGCCGCTAACAGACAGACCGACAGACAGACAGACAGAATTAAGAAAACATGTTTTTTAGCATCTAGCAGCCCTGAAATGTAAAGATCTGAAAAATCCCGGGGGGTAATTTTTTTTTATGATTACAATACTTCTCTTTAAAAAAAGGCAATTTTTCTTGAAAACGCTTTAATTTTTCGAAATACCGTCTTTATTTAAAAATACTTGGTAAGAAAATCAAAACTCAGTGAAATATCCATATGAAAAGTTGGGCAGTAAAAACTGTTAAAGATAGTTTATTCCCGTTTCTCCCTTGATCCCTAATCTGTTAAATTTTTAGACTGTTTTAAGCAACTCGATTTAGTTCGTCAATTGCTCAAATATAATTAAGTTACTACAATCGATATCGAAATTTTCAAAGCATCTAATGTGAAGTACTTTGAGCCGCTTTGTCACTTTGATTAAAACGACTTAATAAATGTTTTAAATACGTTTGTTTTCTAAACTACATGTAATGGTTCAATTTAAAACTTTTAATTTCTTATACATCTAAAGTGAATACAGATTCTTACTAAATAACTTTGACTCCTGATATACGAAATACCTCCACTCTGTAATTTAAACCAAATAAAATAAAATATAATGATATACAGCGCATTTTTGTTAATCAAAAATGTATTTACGTAATTGATAATATTGGACGATATATTTACATTACTAGCATATTTAATTCCAACATCATCGAATAATAGAAGTATTAAAAGCTTCACATTAATAGCGGGCCAACTATTAATCTTCAAAGCACCATAAGGTGCCCTAAAAATAGCGTTGCCTTATTCACAATAGAAAGTGACGAATAATTAAAAAAGCGACTTAAGCAACCTCGCAGACTATCCATATAAGTATAAGATTTGACCGCGAACGTGGGAGCAAGAAAGAGTGACGTAGCGCGCTGCTGTATGTACCCACGGGTCACCGTTGAAGCCGCGTAACCTGTTGTTTTGCTGTGAATCGCGAGGCGAATTCTTTGGCGCTCTGACATTAAATTACTTTTGAAACGAACGCGCTCGCGAACGCACCGGCCGACTCGCGCTTTTTATTTTTAGTTGTTTAGCACGTTCTTTTATTTATTTATTTTGTAGTGACGGACTTTAAGTGCCTTACACGATGACCGTGAACAAGAACACGAAAACCAGCAAGAAAAGCTCATCGACCACAGCTTCCACAAGCAAAGCTTCTGCCACGACCAGCTCTAGCATCAGCCAACAACAGAAATCTTCGAAAAAAGTGGTGTCTTCTAGTAGCAAAAGTAAGTCCGAAACTAGTGGCGCTCTTTCCAAATCGTCCTCAGCTTCTAGCCTAAAAATTTCAGACGTTTCTCATTTGCCTTTAAATGCTAATATTGTAAGTTATACTGTGACAGAAATGTTGCCAACGGGATCAGGGGAAAAAATTACCGTGTACGGTGATGCCGGGGCTACTTCTACAGAATATAGACATTTCGTTACTCAGGACGCCGCTGCGTCCACTTCCCATTCCACTTCTATTCAGCAACTTAGTTCCACCCTTAACGAATCCACTTCAAATTTATCGTGCGCCTCAGGTTCTACGTATACAGTTACCGAACCTAGAGATGAATATAAACTGACCTATAATAAGAACGACTCGGGCTGGAACGGAAAGTTTATTGTTGAGGAGCCTCAGACACCAAAGAGCAAAAGATCGGGCAAACAAATAGTGACGCACGGGGGGACGGTAGTGGAGCAGAGTTCCACATCTACATCGCACCAAGAGAGCTCCTCCCTAGCTAAAAGCTCCTCAAGCAGTTACGTGGTTGAAATAGTAGATGGAAAAGAACGGATTGTAGATAAAAAACATCACGAATCAGCTCACGCTGAGTCATCTAGCAACGATGAATTTTTGGCATCTAAAAGCGGCACAAACATTACTCCAGAAGTGCATTACAAGCAAAAGGCCAAAGAAAGTGCTTCCAAATATGACACGGACATTCCAGAGCTAAAGCAGCCGAAAGGCTACACTTCAGAGGCTCAAAGAGAGGTGCATCAAATAGGTGACAACATATCCTCCTCCCAAAGTAGAACGCGTGACAACGTTTCGACTTTGCTTAGCCATGACACCAAACATTCCCTGCGCGACAAAACGACTGATTTTATAACTAATGAAAAAATCGACACGAATGTGAAAACCGACAGGAGTAGTGATCTGAAACGCTCGTCCGTGACTCAGTCGCAAGTTGCAACTGATAAAAGTAGCAGCCTCAAAGAATCGTCCGCGACAAATTCTTCAACGATACAAACTTCCACCACCGACAATTCTTCGACATTTAAAAAATCTCCGACAGATAAGTCCCCTTCCAGAACCTCAAAGGACGAAACCACAACTACGTACTATGTAGACGAAAACCATGTGGACACCAACAAAATTAGGCAGTCTCAGGCCAGCACAGACTCCCGGGATTTTTACGGTCACACCGTAGATTCAAGAACCACTGTAGTAGGTAATGTGTATGATTCCACGGCTACCCAAAATACCATCGGAACTTCTGGCCGAGTGTTAAAAGACCACATTGGAGATTCGACGGACCTAATTTATTCAAACGATCGACTTTACGGTAAGACCGGGTGGAATGGCCACTTTACTTATGAACAGCCTCAACAGCAAAAGAAGCCTAGTGATATAAAATCACCCGAACGAAAGCCCAAGGACCTACCCAGCACTGAATCAACTTCAAGAATATCCCCCAGTGATAAGAGTAAACGTCCCGATCAGTCTCCCAGCAGAAAATCACCTGGTGATAAGCCTGGACGTCTGGGACAGTCTCCTACACGAAGTTCTGCTCAGTATATCGAAACATCCAACAACTTAGGTCAAACTGAAACTGTGACTACTACATATACTTACTACGACTCAAAAGGCAACGTGATAAAAACCCTTACAGATGTGGACACCCACGAGATTCCTGGATCATCTACTCAAAAAATTATCTCTAGTAGTGATAGCAGCAAACATGACAATATTTCAGATCATTCCAAAAGAGCTACTTACTACGTAGATGACAGTTACGTAGACACAAACAAAATTAGAACCTCGCAAACTTCTACAGATTCAAAAAACTTTTACGGCCATAGTGTCGATTCTAAAGATACCGTCGTTACCAATGTATATGATTCAAAGGCTGTTCAAAACACCGTTGGATCTAAAGGAAAAGTGATTTTAGACCGCACTAGCGAAACAAAGGATGTTGTATATTCGAACGACCGCAATTACGGCAAATCTAGTTGGAACGGGCAATTCACTTACGAAGCTCCGCAGGGGCCTAAGAAAGGCAGTCCTGTGCCTACGAGAAAATCGCAGTCCCCATCACGTAAACCTGAAAAAGGCCAACGTGTCGATTCCCCGACCCGAAGAGGACCAAATGATAGTTCCCCTGCCAGAACCCCCAGACCAGGCGATACTTCTTCGCCAGTCAAAAAATCTCCTACAGATAAGTCTCCTTCCAGAACTCCAAAAGACGGAGCTACAACTACATACTATGTAGATGAAAACTATGTGGATACCAATAAAATTAGGCAATCTCAAACCAGCACAGACTCCCAGAATTTTTACGGTCATACCGTGGATTCAAGAAACACTGTAGTAAGTAACGTGTATGATTCCACGGCTACCCAAAATACCATCGGAACTTCCGGCAAGGTATTGAAAGACCACATTAGTGATTCCACTGACGTAATTTACTCAAATGACCGACTTTACGGCAAGACCGGTTGGAATGGGCAATTTACTTATGAACAGCCTCAACAACCGAAGAAACCCAGCGAGAGAAAATCACCCGAACGGAAGCACAAGGATCAGCCTAGGACTGAATCACCTTCAAGAATATCTCCCAATGATAAAAGTAAGCGTCCCGATCAATCTCCCAGCAGAAGATCGCCTGGTGATAAGCCTGGACATCCTGGACAGTCACCTACACGAAAACCTACTAGTGATAAGTTGCCTGCACAGAAGGGCCCTAAAGGTCCTAGAGATACCAGTGATTTTTTATCAACCGAAATACAAGAAAATGTTAATCAATTCACAGACGTTACCCAATCGAGCAATATTGTCCAAGATTTCACAGACTCAAAGACAACAATCATAAGGGATTCCAAGACGTTTGTAGACAACAAATTCACAACATCCACAGACAGCACCATAATTAACGAAAATTACGTTATAGTTGACGGAAGAAAATTCCCAAGAGATAGCAGACCGGGCGATAAGACAACTCCAGCTCGAAAGTTTCCCATTGACGATACATTCACCACATCCACAGATAATACCATAACTAGGGAGAATTACGTTATAGTTGACGGACAAAAAGTGCCAAGAGATAGCAGACCCAGTGGCAAGATAGTCCCAACCGAAAAAACTCCCATAATTGATTCTAAAACTACGGTAGAAACATTCGAGTCCGTCTCGAAATTTTCCGATTCCAAAACATCTGTGACAAAAGACTCTCAGACATTTGAAGATCATCAAAGTTCGACTGAGCACTATACCACTCATGACACATGGGATAGTTCAAAGCCCAAAGGCCCTCAAGGACCTAAGGGACCAAAACAACCCACTGACTCTCGTAAGCCTTTGCCCCATACCACTGATGCCAAAGGACCTCAAGGTCCTAAAGGACCGAAAGAACCTGTCGATTCCCGTCAACTCTTCCCTCACACTTCTGATGTGATTGACATAGTCACAGATGACACCATAATAACAGATAAGAGAGTTTCAACCACTGATATTACTTCGAGCATAACTGAGGACGTCAAATTCAAAACGTCTGTTGACAAGAAATATACAACGGAGAGGACTTCGACGACAGACGTGAAAACCGACACAAAATTTGACAAAATCATTAAAGATGTGACAACCCTTGACTCCGTGGATCGAGTGGACAAAACCTTCATTCAAGAGAACATCGTAGACATCAAAGACATTGTAAGTTTAACAGTTTTTTTTTTAGGAGTTGAATTTTATTGTTCCATTTTTTATTGTAGAATGAAGTCGAGAATATCACAAATATCAAGAAGGTCACGGACAACAAGGTTATAAACATTGTGAAAACTATAAAGGAAAAGCCTGAGCCTGCGAAGATCAAGGTTCCTCTCAAGGAACAATGTATTTGCGAACTGTGTACCTGTGGGTAAGTCATCTTTATTATTATTAATATTTTTTGAAAATATCTGCATTTTAATAAATATCTCAAAATATATTTTTAATTTTTAATTAACTATTGTCAACTTCGGATCGCGTATATTACACAACTATTTTTTTTTTTACTTTTATATATTATATAATCGAGTTTTTAAGATCAAGATTTTATATGATATTATCCTGTGAATTTTAGTAAGCCTATTTTTAACATCTGCCTATTTTGATTTATAAAAGCTTACTGAGTTATTTTATTATGAAACCAAATTAATTTTACCTTATGTGGTTTAAACTTGATCAATAACAAACTAAAATTGAGTTCTATCTCCTAAATTTTAATATCAATTTTACTATTATATTTTATTATTTTTACTAAAATTATCTTTCTTTTTTTTGCTTGCTGGTGAAACAATAATAATGTTAATGAAATAGTTCAAAAAGCTATCTCGATGCAATAATTATTATTAATATTTATGAACAAAAAATGTATTTTCTTTTCTGTGCTAGTAAAATTTGCGAAAAACATTGTGAATAAATATTTTTTAAACAAAAAACGTTAACACGGAGCTTTAGAAACTGTGAGATATGATATAACTTTGACCAAATTCCGTTAAAAACAAATCGTTCCACAATAAATTATTTAAGTAGCAATAAGTACTGCAAATAGACGTTTATTTGATGGATCGAGATGTAATTTAATTATAGGAATCTCTCTATTTTTATACATTACGTTTTTAATTTTAATCATATTTTTAATTAGATTTTTCTATATAATGCTGGGTATACTATTGATATTTTAAACTCTTTGATCATCCGGAATCTCTCGTATCTTTACTCAGAGAAAATTCTTTGTAAATAAAAAAAAATTCCCTATAAGTTCTTCGATGTACAATTTGCAAACTCATGGTTTGACTTATATAGAAACAAGCCTTATTTATATCTTTGATATATGTAGAAATACGAAAGTAAATACACTTTACATACAAATTCAGGCGTTTTTCTAAAGAATTTAGAATGACTAAAGTGCGAAAACCATTGAACGTCGGGTAAAAAAGATGTAAAAATTAAAGACGTTTAACATTTTCCACTTTTTTTCATCACTTTTTTTTTTGCTTAATAATATATTAAATGGAAAAGTAGAAAGTTTTTCGTACAAATATTTACTAAATAAAATCATAGCAAAGCGTTTTCGACTTTCGCCATCTTCAGTGCTACTTGTCAGAGGTTACATTAAAAAAAGGGAGCATACATGGACAAGAACAACAAAAGAAACATTTACAAATGTATGTCACATCACAATACTTAAATACATTGAAAGTCTAAAAGAGGCGCTGTTTTCAAAAAAAAAAAATTTTGCTCTCTAGCACGTTTTACAAATTAACAGTGTTTGACTAGATCGCTTAAAAGGGTTGAAAAACAACAAGAGTTTCAATGTATTTGAGTATTTTGATGTGACATACATTTTTGAATGTTTATTTTGTTCTTGTCCATGTATGATCTCTTTTTTGAATGCAACAAAACTGACAAGTAGCACTGAAGATGGCGAAACCCGAAAGCGCTTTGCTATATTTTATTTAATAAATATTTGCAGGAAATACAAAGTTTCTACTCTTCCATTTAACATCTAAATGCACACAGCCACTTTCCTTATTCTCATAATAATATACTAGTAACAAATTCTAATATTGGACAGCCCTTTTACGTCCGATTAAACGTGTACGTATATCTTGGTTATCAGTTAATTTGTGATAAATTGTAGCTAATTTGTTTTATTTTTTTATCTACCCACATATGACTAGCTTTCGAAAATTCTGCCTCATATATTCACAAATCATTATTTATTAATATTAAATATGTCTTCTTCGTTGTTTTTCCTTTTCCCTAATCTAGAAAAGTTAAAATGTATATGAAATCACTAAACTACTGCATTCCAAACAACATAGGATCAAATCATACTTTACTTTTCCTAATAACAGGCAGAATTAATAACGAAGGAAGTTGCGGCTAAAGGAAATTTACCGATTTTTTTATTTTGCTTTTAATAGGCCGCCATTTTGTGCTACCATATTAGATTCGTACCAGTATTTTACCTATGTTACACTTGATTTTTGGCAAAATGTTAAATCAATTTTATGAGTATTTTTTACACTGATGTTTTACAAATTGCGTTAGGTCGCCATTTTGTTTCGCCATCTTGCATTCGTACTAAAATTTTCCCCAGTTTATCCCTATATTTGAATTCTTAGGCAAAATTTTAAATCGATCAAATAAATAGTTTTTCAGACTGACTTTTTAAATGTTTTTGTTAGGTTGCTATTGTGTTTCGTTATTTTGGATTCGTACCAAAATTTTTGCCAGTTTATTGATATGTATACAATACACTTCATTTTTGCGCCAAATATGAGGTAACTTAGATAAGTAGCTTTTTAGTAACATTTTTTTAAAGGTAAAACGACATTTTCTTCTGCCTTATTGCATTTTTACCAAAAAGTTACTATATCATCCCCATATGACTCTTAATTTTTGACCAAAATTTGAAATCAATCAGATAAGTAGTTTTTTAGTTATGGCGCGAACAGACAGACGGGCAAAGAGACCGATGAAATTTGAGAAAACATGTTTTACTTTCTTGGTAAAATCGAAATATCGTAATAGTCGTGAAAAACTTACCCTCCGATATTTTTTCAGATCTTCTCGTTTTTGGGTCCCTAGATGCTAAAAACATGTTTTCTTAATTCCGTCGGTTTGTCGGTCTGTCTGTCTGTCTGTCTGTCTGTCTGTACTTACCCTATTGACTTCAAATTTTGGTCAAAAATTAAGGCTTATTTGGGGATAACCAAGTAATATTTTGATAAAAATTCAATATGGCGAAACAAAATGGCGACCTAGTGAATGTTAAAAGAATTATTACTAAAAAAACTATTTATTCAATTTACCTTAAAAGTGAAGTATTAAGTATGAATAAAGTGGTAAAAATTTGGTACGAATTCAAGATGGCCAAACAAAATGCCGGCTTAATAAAATATTTAAAAAATCAGCTTGAAAAAACTATTCATTAGTTGATTTCAGATTTTATGCGAGAATTAAATGTGATCTAGGGATAAGCTGGTAAAATTTTAATGTGAATTCAATATAACGGAACAAAAGGGTGGTTTAATATGTTTTTTATTAAATCAATGTAAAAATCACTTATTCGATTTATTTTAAATTATGCCAATATATTAGGTGTGGCAGTGTGGCATCGATAGAAACTAGTAAAATATTGTATATATATATATATATATATATATATATATATATATATATATATATATATATATATATGTGTGTGTGTGTGTGTGTGTGTGGTAGTTACTACATGACTGTGTGTGGAACTAAATTCGGTTATTCTTCACTATTCCTAATAAACGTAAAGATTCATACCGAGGGAAGTGCCGGGTAAAGGAAATACCGATTTTTTTGCATCCTAGGGAGCCTGAAAAGTGAATTTCTGGAAATATCTTGGAGGTGGTTTTTACATGGGAAGTAAAAATGATCTAAATTGATACATTGATATCTTAATTAAATATTCTTAAATTAAAAAATAAATAAATATTCTAGTTTCAACCAAGCGCCCTTCAATCTTGACTGCATTTGTAACGCCATTTTGTATCTATTCCAAGAGCCAGAGAAATAGACAAATCCATGTCTTTCTGTTTTTTACCTTTGCCTGCAAAGGAATAGCTTTGTCATACTGTTGGCTAATTAGTTCATGATCATAGATTCGATTCCCAGGTAGCTCTAATGGTTTCCATATATAATATTCTTTCTCTAAACCACTCCTCATATGTGAAGTTACCATTTGGTATATATCGTTATCAAAAGAAATCTTATTTTATAATTATAGATCTTTGTTATTCTTAATTTTTTTAACTCCCGAAATGACCATAGTGAAATATATTGTATTATAAACAAAACTTACTAAAGCATACGCGTTGAATATACAGAGTATCTGGAAATATCGTTCCAATATTTGGAGGAGCTATTCTATCCTTGAAAATATTAAGAAAAGTTCCTATGAACATGGGTCTAGAAACGCTTCGATTTCGACATACACTGTGTTTTTGGTTTTTTTATGTACCTTGTACATTTCTAGAGATATTTAATTCAAATTGGGCAAACGCTAAACCGTAATTAGTATATATAAAATAAGCGTATTACATTTTAGAAAATTGAACAAAGTATAATTTTTTTTCGGATCTCGATCCGTTTACCCGCCTCAAAAAAAATTGCTATAGCTTTAGTTTGGCACAGCTATCGGATTTTCTGCTTCGTTCTACAAATTTTATGTCCCTTGAACTTGGATACCTTTCATTGTTTTGAAGTAATTTTAATAAAATGTGTTTAAAAACATGAACATTTTTCAAAATACAAGAGTTCTAACCATACTACACCACAACTTGTTACGTTCTGGACGCGCGTTTCGCTAACCAAGTTAGCATCATCAGTAGATGATATAAACTAAAGTAACTTATCCTTGGAAACCCCAAAGACAAAGTCGACTTGAGGGAGAGGAGTGGCATCTATGAAATTAGCTGTAATGACTGTGATCTAAAATATGTTGGGCAAACTAAACGCTCCATAAACATTCGTTTTAAAGAACACATGGCACATTTAAGATACGGAAGAACAGAAAAGTCAGCGTTGCCCAACATGCTTTGGAAAACAATCACCGAATAGGAATAAATAATCTTAAGTTGATTAAAAATGTATCTAATAATAGATTATTGGATGCATTTGAGAGTATAGAAATAGTTAAATGTGGTAAGAAAGCACTAAATAAAGACAGAGGGCCTATTCCCTATAGTCCCCTCTATTGTTTACTTGACAACGGTGCAGTCGGGTGCAACCAAGTGTGACCACATTTACCTATAAATAGTCTCTGTTAGGATGAGTTACTTTAGTTTATATCATCTGCTGATTGCTAACTTGGTTAGCGAAACGCGCGTCCAGAACGTAACAAGTTGTGGTGTAGTGTGGTTAGAACTCTTGTATTTTGATCTATCTTCCACCACAGGTTCCAGTGTTAGGAATGAACATTTTTGATTGGCTTTTAGCTTGTAATTCAGATAATAAAAAGCTGATGTTAAGTATTGCTGTGCTTGAAACCAACAAAACTGTCCATATTTTAAACACACTTTTTAGTATATCAAAAGAGTCCAAGGCACATCAAATTTGTAAAATAAAGCAGGAAATCTGATAGAAGCACCAAACAGTTTGGCTACCAACATTTTTTTTTGGGCGCTCAAAGGGGTCGTTATTCGAAAACAGTGACACCCTATAAAATTTCCTCAAATATATTAATGTCGTTTTATAGGGATTAATTATGGTTTACCGTGTACCAAATTTCAATAAAATATATTTAGAAATGTACGAGATATATCAAAAAGGCTAAAAAAAAATTAAACTTAAAACCGTGTATCTTCATATATATATATATATATATATATATATATATATATATATATATATATATATATATATATATATATATATATGTGTTTTCATTCCGGGTGCTAGAGCTAGAGGAAAACAACAAACTATCATTTTTAGATGTTTTGTTCACAAAACTACACAACGGACATTTCGAATACACCGTGTATAGAAAATCAACACATACAGACAGATATTTAAATGCAAAATCACATCATCAGCCAGCACAAATTCAAGCTGTGGCAAATACTCTAATATCTAGATCCGTGCGACTAACTGAAACACAGACGAGACAAAACGAACTTAAGGTAATATCTAGTGCTTTAAAGAAAAATGGCTACACAAATCGCACCATAGAGAAAGCTATTAATGCACAGGTTTCCCGAACAACGAACAACAAAAAATATGAGCCGGGAAAGCAACGAGTAGTCTTACCATATGTAAAAGGCACAACAGACAAAATCGGAAGAATTCTGAGGAAACACAACATACAAACAATACACAAGCCACAAACAACTATAGGTAAACTACTCGGAAACCCAAAAGATAAAATCAAACTGGAAAACCACGGAGTGTACAGTATTCCGTGCCAGGACTGTGAAAAGTTGTACGTAGGGCAAACTAACAGGCGAATATCAGCAAGAGTGGAAGAGCATACACTCAGCATCAGAAATAAACAAACAACCTCAGCTTTATTCCTACATCATCAGGAAACCGGCCATAAAATAAATTTCGATGGCTGTAGGGAGATTGCCAATATAGAACATCATAAGACCAGAATAATCCGAGAAGCCATAGAAATTGAAAAACAAGGTGATTTGAATAAAAGGGACGAATCATTAAAACTACCAACAGTATGGAAGACAATAATCGACAAATCTAAAATCGCAAAAACTCAAGCGCAATTAGCGCAACAACAACAGCACCATCCGGAAAACATAAATAACGACCAACGCCTGCGCAGATATAACCTTCGGCCCCGAGTGGGGGTATAAAAGGAAGCGTCGCAGTCACCAACACTTCAGTCTCTATTCGGACGCGAGAAAGAAAGCTTCGAAAATGCCAAATGTGATTTTGGCGAAACGTCAGCAAAACTGTTCTTTTCAGAACGACAGTAGTGAACGGATGTACACCCGGAATGAAAACACATTGTATTTTTCCATTCGTGTAGGAGTAAAAATCAACATATATATATATATATATATATATATATATATATATATATATATATATATATATATATATATATATATATATATATATATATATATATATATATATATATATATATATATATATATATATATATATATATATATATATATATATATATATATATATATATATATATATATATATATATATATATATATATATATATATATATATATATATATATATATATATATATATATATATATATATATATATATATATATATATATATATATATATATATATATATATATATATATATATATATATATATATATATATATATATATATATATATATATATATATATATATATATATATATATATATATATATATATATATATATATATATATATATATATATATATATATATATATATATATATATATATATATATATATATATATATATATATGTAATGTATATATACAGTATACACCCATTTAAAAGCTGAACACCCTAATATCTCAGGAGTTAACTACCAGGTTAGTTCAAATTTTGGTGGTGTTAATGGATTTCAAAATTTAAAATATGACTATTTTGACATATTCCACTTGGAGATCGCTCATTGGGATGCGAGCCTAGAGAGGGGGGAGAATGATACCATTTTTAAGAAAAAGATAGCGATTTTTTTTAACGAAATTTTGATTCTCAATTCTTACTCAACATTATTGAGAACCCCCCTTATACTAAATTTCAAATTCCAAATAAGTCATTAATTACCCATGGGAAATATGAGCTTTCAAAAAAATGCATTTTTTTGTTTCATTTCAAAGGCAGAAAACTCTTAAACCATGTCTGAATCAAAAAACACTATTTTACATTTTTTCATTATTTTGACCATTTTCATCGAATTTAGAAAACAAGCTCTAAGACGTACTCTAAGCTATGGCCGAGATCTTCAGCTCTGCATTGTGCTCCTTAATTATTTTCATTAAAATTATAAAAATAGAAATAAATGACTTATGTTGTTGAAATTTGGTATAAGGGGGTTCTTGATGATGCTGAGTAAGAATAGAGAATTAAAATTTCGTTAAAAAAAATCCCTAATATCCCTCCTCTAGACTTGCAGGCCAATGAGCGATGTCAAAGATGTGTCAGAATAATTATATTTTAAATCCATACACGTCACCAAGATTTGAAACTAAAATGGTGAATATATATATATATATATATATATATATATATATATATATATATATATATATATATATATATATATATATATACAGCTTTGTGGCAACATTTAGTTAAGTTACTTACACTATTCAAATGTAAAATATTTACATTTTGCTGTATGAAAAACACTTTTGTAGCAAATGCGCTGCTTCAAGCACAATAATGTATTCAGTCAGTAATAACACGCCCTAATTCTTAATTAACGTCGTTAATCGATGTTTTTGTTCGTCTATTTCGCAACGTCATTATCATTATGCCGATTCTAAATACCAACGGTAGAATTTGTATATACTGTTTTTTTTTATTCTAAAGGCCATTTTGTATGCTCAATTGGATTTTTTTTCTGTTGCCAATAATGTTGAACCACTTTAACACATACAGGGTCTTTGACTTTTAAATACTGATAATTCATGATGTGACTATTTCATTAATTTTACGTATATATATATATATATATATATATATATATATATATATATATATATATATATATCCAGAAACGCAGATTTTTCGAGATACAGGATGACCAAATTTTATTTTTTTAGTTTGTTTAAGCCGTATTCTGTGTTTAGAAAGATAATTGAATGAACATTAGTTCATTCAAATATTTGAAACCGTCTATAGGGTGATTTTTTTTTCTGGGTCATGAGCCCTCCTAATTCCTGAAGGTTTTTTATGTAACGACGATGAACCAAGTTAGTAGATTTTTGCCGAAATTTTTACCTTTTATACTTTTTCAATATTCGGCACCATTTAGAAGCTCTTTACAAAACATCCATTCGCCCATGGCAAAATTCCAGTGAAACAAGCCTGATTTGTGGACTTTTAGAACTTATTCATTTTTAAAGATTTTTGTACTGAAATTTCATAAGTAAGGAAGATTATTTTGCTAAAATAATTCTTAAACAAAGCAACATTTTAAAAAAATTCAACAAGCAAAAAGTTTCCTCATAGAATGAAGAATTTGACGAAGCTACCAAGTAAGCTCAGTGTTGTCACGTGAGAAGTTTAGGGTGGTAAAAGGGGTCGTAACCCCAAAAAATATTACCCTGTAGATTGTTCCAAATGATAATGATACTGTTCTACAAAATATAATATATGTACCAATTTTCATTAACTCCATTGGCCTTTCTGCGCCCTTTACCCTCGTGAGCCACCGGTCGACCCTTCTCCATCCGGATAAAAAGACGATTGGTTCGATCACGTTAAAAGATACACGATTTTCACACTTTTATTTATATTTATGTTAATAAATCTCTTTTTGGCGTGGAATAAAAAAAATATTCTTAAAATTCTAAAAAATTATACTAATAACTATTAAATGTGTGCCACAAAAACGAAACGATAACAAACGACAACCATAGGTATAACATCAATTAAGAAATCATGGTTCTTGGGATTAGACCGTGTCAAAATGGAATCACTTTCCGACGTTTCGCCTTCGATTGCACGAGGCATCTTCAGGGATTTTCACTTCACAAGATCCGAACACTGAATGAGCTCGGAGAGACCCAGGCCGGCTATTTATAGTCGACCTGTGTTCACCGAAGCGTGACTCGGTGTAACGATCGGTTTCCATGTATGATGTAGACTGAAGCCCGTATCTCTATTAAAATTGTTAGGATGCTTATAAATTTCAATAGATCCTCTAATTTTGCGTTTATAGAGTCCCGAAACCGATGCAAGAACTTTGGTTTCTTTTACATTTATGACATGCCTTGTGCAATCTGCTGTATCTGAACACCAACATTCTACTGGGCATGTCACCATATGTAAAAGAAACCAAAGTTCTTGCATCGGTTTCGGGACTCTATAAACGCAAAATTAGAGAATCTATCGAAATTTATAAGCATCCTAATAATTTTAATAGAGATACGGGCTTCAGTCTACATCATACGTGGAAACCGATCGTTACACCGAGTCACGCTTCGGTAAACATAGGTCGACTATAAATAGCTGGCCTGGGTCTCTCCGAGCTCATTCAGTGTTCCGATCTCCTAAAGTGAAGATCCCTGAAGATGCCTCGTGCTTTCGAAGGCGAAACGTCGGAAAGTGAATCCATTTTGACACGGTTTAATCCCAAGAACCATTCTTAACCACTTCCCTCATAAAAGGGCAGTATTGTAGCAGTGAAAAAATCACCCTCCGAGATTTTTTCAGATCTTTACGTTTCAGGGTCCCTAGATCCCGAAAAACATGTTTTCTAAATTCCGTAGGTATGTCTGTCTGACTGTTTGCCGCATATCTAAAAAACTACTTACCCGACTGACTTCAAATTTTGGTCAAAAATTAAGGATCATATGAGGATGACCTCGTAACATTTCGGTAAAACTAAAATATGGCGAAACAAAATGGCGGCCTAGTGAAATGTTAAAAAAATTATTACTAAAAAACTACTTACCCAATGTATGTCAAATGTTGCTCAAAAATTAAGTATTATGTAGGAATTAACTGGTAAAATTTTGGTACAAATAAGATGGCAGCGAAATAAAATATTTAAAAATTCAGCCTGAAAAAACTAATTAATGGACTGATTTCAAATTGTGTGCTGTAACTAATTGTGGTATAGAAATGAATTAGTAAAATTATGGTACTATATAAAATATTTGTAATCGTGAAAAAAATCACCATCTTAGGTTCTACATATTTCAGGTTTTAGCGTCCTTAGATGCCAAGACATGTTTAATCAAGTCCGTCGGTCTGTTGGGTCGCGGCATAGCTTAAAAACTACTCATCAGGTAAAGTTGTGGTACGAATTCAAGATGGCTGAACAAAATGGCGGCTAAATAATTTTTACTTCCTCCGTAAAAGGGAAGTATTGTAATCGTAAAAAAATCACCCTCCGAGATTTTTTCAGACCTTTATGTTTCAGGGTCCCTAGATCCCCCTGTCTATCTGTCTCTTCGCGGCATAGCTAAAAACTACTTTTCCGATTGAATCAAATTTTTCCCAAAAATTATTGGTCAAATGAGGATGACCTGATAAAATTTTGGTACAAACAAATACAGCTAAACAAAATGTCGGCTTAGTGAAATGTTAAACAGGATATTACAAAAAAACTACTTATCCAAATTATCTCAAATTTTGCACAAAAAAAATCAAGTATTGTATATCAACTGGTAAAATTTTGGTACGAATCCAAGATGGCGGAACAAAATCTAGCGGCTTAATGAAATATTTAAAAATGCAATATGAAAAAACTACTTAATGGACTGATTTCAAATTGTGTACCATAACTAATTGTGGTATTAAGGTTCATCTAGTAAAACTGTAGTATTAATTAATTAAAGATGGCGGTCAAATAAAATATTTTGTAATCGTGATGTATATTTTTGTGACAGTCAGTTCGCAGCATAGCTTTAAAACTACTCATCACATGGACTTCAAGTTTTTGTCATAAATTATGGGTCGTATGGGGATGACCTGGTAATATTTTGGTAAAAATCCATAATGGCGGCCTAGCAAAACGTTAGAAAAAGTTATTACTAGAAAAATTAATTATTGAGTGTCCTCAAATTTTGCACAAAAATCAAGTGTTACATAGAAGGGAACTGGTGATATTTTGGTATAAATACAAGATATCTAAATAAAATGGCGGCCTTATAACATATTTAAAAAATGGGCCTGAAAAAAACTTCTTATTAGATTAATTTCAAAGATAAACTTGTAAGGTGGTACGAATTTAAGATGGCCTACCTAAGGTAGGCTTTTTAATTCTTAATTTTATTTGTCAGATACCTTATTATTAGGTTCCTAATGCATATGCATTTTAGATCTGATGATACATGTTTATTTGGCGAAATGTGTAATCGTAGCTTTTTCATATATCAAACCACTTGACTGAGACCGAAACATTGTTTTCCTTTCCTGCAATTAAATGACTGTATATTGAACTAAATTGGGTCACACTTTACTATTCCTAATAAACGGAAAGTTCCGGGTAAAGGAAATTTATCGATTTTTTACATCTGTGAACACTGTCAAAAATAATAATTCTTCATTTCACAAATTTTGAGAAAAGTCGAATTGTTCATACCTATTTCATGTCAAAACTTCAAATCGGTAGATTTAAAAATAATTAAGTATTTGTTGCCCCATACCAAAACAAATTGTTCCTTCTCTTTCTATGTGATAAAACATTAACTAGCTAATTTTCAAATGTATTAAACTTTTAGTACCATCAAGGAGTGTATAAAAATTCTAAACAAACGTGTTAACATCAAATGAAACCGGCAAATAAGCATGAGATCATCGACGAAAATACAACGTTACTTATTTGCCAATTTCATAAGAAGGTATGGCTCAACAAGGTATTCATGAGCAAGAACTCGTTCTGTGATTATTCCGTTTTCACGTTGACTTCGTTCTTGAAGTTGAAGATACCGGGTCTAAGATAAAATAAAGCGAACCAATTCAAAATGCAGGAAGATAAAAAAAAAGTACTCAATGAGAGGTTTTTAAAAATTATTTAGTTGGGATTTTTTTGTTTTTATCCCTGACAACAATCACTTAAGTATTAAAAAACGTGGAAAAACAAAAAAAGTTTATCCCTATTAATAATAACCTTTTTCCATGGAATTTTTTAATGGAATGAATTTGTTTAAAGGATTTGTTTGGTTCAAATGCGACTTTTTCATAAATATTTCTTGAGTTTTTTCAACGGATCATTTCGGTGAATTTCCCACCGGTGTGACCCAATTTAGTTTAATCCATAGTCATTTAGTAACACATATATGCTGTATTTTCAAATATCTTTATTGGGCGCCATTTTGTTCCATCATATTGGATTCCTACCAATATTTTACCAGTTTTTACCTATACCACACTTGATTTTTGGGCATAGTTGAAAATAAATTTAATAAGTAGTTTTTCCATTGCCACACATCGCCATTTTGTTACGTCATGTTGAATTCGTACCAGTTTAGCCCTATATCACATTTAATTTTTCTAGATTATTTTCGTTGATTTGAAAAAAAAATGATTTGGCCGCCATTTTGTCCGCCATCTTGACTTAAGTCCATTAAATAGTTTTTTCAGGCTGATTTTTTAAATATTTTATTAAGTCGTCATTTTGTTTCGCTAACATATATTCATACCAAAATGATACCACTTCATTGCTATGTAACACTTGATTGTTGTGCAAAACTTGAGGTAAATTGGATAATTCGTTTTTTAAGTATCAATTTTTTAACGTTTCACTTTGCCGCCATCTTGTTCCGGCATATTGGATTTTTACTAAAATATTACCAGGTCATCCCCATACGACCCTTAATTTTGGACAAAAATGTAAAGTCAATCTAATAAGTAGTTTTTAACTTTTCTGCGGACAGGCAGACAGGCAAACCGACGGACGAATGGAATTGATAAAACATATTTTTTGGCTGGTCTTGTGTCTTTAATGAACACACGCATTTGTCGTTTTTTTTATTTTAAATGGTAGCCTATGGTGTATAGACTAGATTGAAAGTAAAAACTCGTAACATTTCCCACCTTTTTCCTGAAAAAAAAAATCGAAAATTTTCACAAATTTCACTACTTTTTCGTACAAAATCTCTTATGATGATTTGAATAAAATCAAGAAACAAAGTTATGCCAGTGTTGCCAAACTCACCTGATTTTCTGGAAATATATATCACAGGCTTTAATGATAGTTTTATTGACGAACCTGGACTAACCTAACATTAACGAGGCAGATTCACCTAGCAATATAAGGTTTGTTAAAAACTCCTTGTTTTAGCAAACCTAACCTAACCAAAATAAACAAACTTTTTAAAAATTTGCTAACAACATGGCAACACTATCCACATATAACGCATTTGACATTTAAGACATGACAATTCCTTTCTATATTATGTGAAATAAATTGTTAATTTTAAAAGTAATTTAGAAATACAAGAACAAAGTATATAAGTTATTTATGTTTGATTGGTAATGGAAGTTAATTAAAACTGTTTTTTAGTAATTTGTAAAAGCACACAAGCATAAAACTTTCTTAAACTACGATAAAGTTTAAATAAATAGGATCGGAAGAAGAATAGAACAATTCTTTTTGTTGATTATTACTTAAAAAAACAGTGAGAAATATACGGGTGTTCACTTTTAATCTACTCTAAACACCATTTGGCATTAAATGGCGCTAAAACGTGAAGATATGTAAAACCTGAGAGGATGATATTTTCACGATTAGAAACAATCTATTTGACCGTCATTTGGTTCCGACATTGAATTAGTACCACAGTTTTACTAGTTCAGTTCTATACCACAATTAATTATGGTACACAATTTGCGGTCTGTCCATTAAGTAGTTTTTTTGGGCTGAAATTTTAAAGATTTTATTAAGCTGTCATTTGGTTCCGGCATCTTGGATTCGCAAAAATTTTACCAGTTGATAATACTTGATTTTTTGATGAAAGTAAAATAAACTAGTGCAAAATTTGAAATAAATAAAGTAGTTTTTTTTTAGTAATAATTTTTTAACATTTCACTAAGCCGCCAGCGGAGGGTGATTTAGAATGCTTCCCTTTTACGAGGGAAGTAAAAATGTTATTTACAGAGTGTAAATTATGTCCAAAACTCTGGTAGACGATTTATCCCAAAACACAAAAAATATATATAAACAGAAGTCCACAAACACTTCATTTTAAGTGTTAATGTTAAAATGTTAATGTTTTTTTAGTTTTTTAATACACCTTGTAAATTTTTAATCAAATTTGGTACACGGAATACTACGATTAATGTCAATAAAATGACTAATTAAATTTTAGAAAAATCTACAGAATGTTATTTTTTCCGGTAGCTCTTTAATCTCCCGAACTTTTTCCTACGGCTTATACTGTCCATTTCATTCTAAAAATGGACAAGGACGTAATAATAAAAAGTTTGAAAGGGTTTAAGGGGTCGCAATCTGGAGAAAAATAACACTCTGTAGATTTTTCATAATTTAATTTAGTCCCTTTATTGGAATTATTCATAATATACCGTGTATCAAATTTGATTTAAAAATCATTAGAAATGTACCAGGTATATAAAAAAAAACTAAACAAATACGAACATTTTAACACCCTATATCTCGAAAACGAAGCGTTTGAGGACCCCTCTTTACATAATTTTTTTCTTTTAGTTTTATTAATTAATTTACTTCTTGCAGATATTTTCCAATCTTCTTTTCGAAATTTCTTTAATATTTATTAACTTTTAACTGCTTTAAAATACTATTACGAAATTTATTTTAAACATCGAGGGATTATTTTTTTTATTTTATGCAATCAATTTTAATACGTGATAATCCCAAAGTAACATAATTTACGACATTAATAGTATCAGTGAATCCTATAATGAAATTAATCCTCGGATGCTACTGATTTCATAAACGTGTTACAGTAATAATAATATCTATGTATTTTTATATATTAAAGGCGAGCGTTTTTTTTATTATTTATATATTTTTGAATTTAAACTCACCAAAAAAAAAATCGTTTGATCGTTTATTTTGAGCATTAGTTGGTACCATGTAAAATATGTTTAACCATGCTTATAGGTTCATATAAAAAGCACTAATGTTTTAAATTTAAAATAAGCTAATATTTCCAAAATTCAACAAGCACTAACGAAACTACTTAAAGCATATAGTGTCTACACCAATGACATGGAATTTGACGTCATTGGTCTACACCTAGTTTGGCTCGATCAGTAAAATTTTGGCGGCTGAATTTAAAATAAAGATAAATTAGTATTTAGAAAAATTAGAGTACACTAATGAAACTAATCGATGCACCAAAATGTACTAACGAACGAAGTCTAGTTTGCATCGATCAGAAAAATTTTAGAGGCTAACCCTGAAACGAAACTACTTGAAGCACGAGAATTTATTTGGGCAACCTAATTGATATACTACGGAAGCGCAGAAGACCCACAATTTTTTTTATTTTTTAATTCTGAGTTTAAAGTCGGAATTTAACAAAATTCTGAGTTTAAAGTCAGAATTTAACAAAATTCTGAGTTTAAAGACAGAATTTAACAAAATTCTGAGTTTAAAGTCGGAATTTAACTAAATTCTGAGTTTAAAGTCAGAATTTAACAAAATTCTGAGTTTAAAGTCAGAATTTAGCTAAATTCCGAGTTTAAAGTACTGAGTTTAAAGAATTTAACAAAATTCTGAGTTTAAAGTCAGAATTTAACAAAATACTGAGTTTAAAGTCGGAATTTAACAAAATTCTGAGTTTAAAGTCGGGATTTAACTAAATTCTTTGTTTAAAGTCAGAATTTAACAAAATTCTGAGTTTAAAGTAGGAATTTAACAAAATTCTGAGTTTAAAGTCAGAATTTAGTCCGTTCGATTGTATAACAGACTGGAACCAAAAAAACAAGTTCAATATTCTTGTTTGAATAATGGCAAATGTGTTATGAATTGTTCCACCAAACTACAGATAGTTAAAAAAATGATAAAAGGCGGAGGGTACAAAATAAAAGTTTCCTATTTTGATTTTTGAGTGTTAAATAAGTCCCTGACAAATTAAACATATGTTTAATTAGTTCATTTTATGTATTTTTATTTATTTCTATTGCTGAAAAAAAAGCCAATATGTACAAGGAAACATATACATTAAAAGGTTCACAAAATAAAAAAGGTAATACCAAATGATAAATAAGTCTTAAGAAATGGTTCATATATGTTTCAACGATTTAAGGGTGTCTCGCGAAACATAATGACAGAGCTCCCCCTCTGTTTCAGGGTGATTCAAGTTGAGTGTCCTATTAGAAATATCTGGAGACCCAAGGAATAGGATTTTTTGAGAATTTGGCTTTGGCCATAGATGAACATAATATACTCTCATTATAAAATATTTTAAATTGCGCGGTGTTGCCGCTTCTACCTCAAACCGGAGGCATCATCCGTTTTTTAAATGAAATGCCCTATATTTTATTAAATTTTTATATTTTTCAAACAAATCAAAGTACTTATTGAGTTACTTTTCTCATGCTTAAATTTAACTGTTTTCGAGAAAATGGCGCTAGAACAATGACAATTTTGAACCTTTGAAGCTCGATAAATCTCAAACGAGTTTACTTGCAATGAAATGGATTTCACTTATCTGTCTTAATATTTAATTATCTACCTCCTGACACCAATTTCAGGTTTTTCGTTAATTTCTGACTTTAAATTCAGAATTTAGTTAAATTCCGACTTTGAACTCAGAATTTTGTTAAATTCTGACTTTAAACTCAGAATTTAGTTAATTTCTGACTTTAAACTAAGAATTTAGTTAAATTTCGACTTTGAACTCAGAATTTTGTTAGATTCTGACTTTAAACTCAGAATTTTGTTAAATTCTGACTTTAAACTCGGAATTTAGCTAAATTCTGACTTTAAACTCAGAATTTAGTTAAATTCCGACTTTAAACTCAGAATTTTGTTAAATTCTGACTTTGAACTCAGAATTTTGTTAAATTCCGACTTTGAACTAAGAATTTTGTTAAATTCTGACTTTAAACTCAGAATTTTATTAAATTCTGACTTTAAACTCAGAATTTTGTTAAATTATGACTTTAAACTCAGAATTTTGTTAAATTCTGACTTTAAACTCAGAATTTTATTAAATTCCGACTTTAAACTCAGAATTAAAAAATAAAAAAAATTGTGGCCCTTCTACGCTTCCGTAATATACATATAAATAAGAATAAAAATATTACAATTCTATATTATCTATGTAGAAACGATATTATCATAAAGAATATTATTATAAACTAGCGGGTAGCCGCGACTTCGTTCGCGTGTATGACTATCATGAAAGGGATGTAAAGAGGTACTTAAATTGCCTCATTTCAGTACCTCTTTATAAACCACGTTTGTTGCCAATATGTACAAGGAAACATATACATTAAAAGGTTCACAAAATAAAAAAGGTAATACCAAATGATAAATAAGTCTTAAGAAATGGTTCATATATGTTTCAACGATTTAAGGGTGTCTCGCGAAACATAATGACAGAGCTCCCCCTCTGTTTCAGGGTGATTCAAGTTGAGTGTCCTATTAGAAATATCTGGAGACCCAAGGAATAGGATTTTTTAAGAATTTGGCTTTGGCCATAGATGAACGGGTAGCCGCGACTTCGTTCGCGTATATGACTATCATGAAAGGGATGTAAAGAGGTACTTAAATTGCCTCATTTCAGTACCTCTTTATAAACCACGTTTGTTCTTGCATTCTCCGGCTGTAATATAGCCAAGCTACTACGCCAACTTACTCTAGAACATGCGACACAGAGTTGACCATGGGAAAAACAATCGTAGCGGAAGTCTACTCAAGCTCTACTTTAAGATTGCCCTTGCGCTTTGTTAATTGACATGGCGAAACAAAGCTTTAAAGGTAACTGTACACGTTTAAACTGAAAAGGATAGTCTGACGGAATTAAAGGGTTTTAACCTGTAGCCGAGTTCCATTACACAATTTTGGTGGTTTTAAGGTTCGAATTAGCATCACTGGAGTCCCCACTTTTAAAGTTAACTCATGAGAAGAGATTCCTGAAGAGCTTAGAGAGTGTAGCAACTCGACCGGATAATTAACCGCCTTTTCTTGGTCTATAACTACATCTATTGAATAATATGTTATTTGTGGAGCAGTCGTTTTTTCCAATAAAGGTAGATTTTATTTCATCTGCTGTGCTGTTTTGTGGAGTTAATATAGCTCGTTCTTTAAACCAAGAAGCGGTTTTATTTTGACAACTTTCGAGCCCACTATAAACATTTAAGGAATATTTGCACCTCCTTGGAAACTGAGTTTCGAAGAATCCCTTTTCATCGAACCCCTCCACGCTAAAATCAATCTGTTTGCACAAGCTCAGGTTTCTACGGCAAACGGTTTGAGAAAGATCGCAAAACTTATTCAATGACCCGATTTTTTCAAAAACCCTGTATGCATTTATAAAAAATCTTAAAATATGTAATAAAATAAAATAAGAGGCACGTGTTCAAGTGTTTTTCCGAATAACTAACGGTTTTTTAAATAAAAAATATAATATTAAAGGGGTGGTTTCAGCCCCTTCGACACCCTGTCTGGGTTTTAAAATATGTAAAAAAATAAAATATAAAGCATATTATGTTCAAGCGTTTTCCGAATAACTATAATATTTAAGAGATGGTTTTATCCCTTTGGACACGTTGTATGAATTCTTTTAAAATCCTTAATTATGTCAAAAAATAAGTCAAAAATCACGTGTTTAGGCGTTTTTTCGAAAAACTAAACGGTTCTTAAATAAAAAAATTTATTATTTAAGTGGTGGTTTCACCCCTTTGAACACCCTGTATGAATTTTAAAAAAATCTTAAAATATGTAAACAATAAATAAAAAAACACGTGTTCAAGCGTTTCTCCGAAAAACTGAACGTTTTTTAAACAAAAAATATTGTAATATTTAAGGGATGGTTTCACCCCCTTGGAATTTGAGTTTTGAAAAATCCGTTCTTATCGAACCTCTACACCCTAAAATCAACCTGTGTTCCAAAATTCAGCCTTTTACCTGAAGCGGTTTGGGCTGGAGCGGGAGTCAGTCAACTAAGTATATATATTAAGAACATATATATTTAAAAGATGATTTATATTTAAAAGATGTTTTATATTTTTCTGAAAACTAGTTTGCTGGATCGTTATTTGATGAAAATCCGTTATCAACAATGTAAATAAAACACTTTAAACTGTTTTTATTCACACT
Organism: Kuschelorhynchus macadamiae; assembly: GCA_030620095.1. Classification (NCBI taxonomy): domain Eukaryota; kingdom Metazoa; phylum Arthropoda; class Insecta; order Coleoptera; family Curculionidae; genus Kuschelorhynchus; species Kuschelorhynchus macadamiae. The sequence continues at coordinate 272,018 of JAUTXW010004059.1, forward strand.
GCTTTATCAAACGTCACAAGGGAAATTTACCTAGAGACCGGTAGTTTCATTTGTGACTGCTCCTACCTTTAAACTTTCTAAAAAATGATAAGATATTGTTACAGAAAAAACCAATTTTGTATCAACCTATACTATTAAAAATTCGATTGATTTATTTAATTTAAAAATATTAAACTGCCAAATAATTCAATTTTTATATCGTGTGATGTAAAAACAATTTTCCAAGCATACTACCATTATAGACAATTGAAATTACAAAAATATTCATATTATAAACAAAACCAATCCTATCCTACAATCAGAAATTATATATGCTTTAAAAGTATGCAAGAACCAAAATTACTTCCAGTTTAAATAAGGAGTTATTTTCAGCCAAGGAAGAGCTTATTATGGGGAATTATGTTTTAAAAATGTATCAATACGTCGACGATTATTGGTCTGTTTTACTGCCACGATGAGACAGCTTAACATATTTTTAAAAGATTTAAATATCATATACAAAAATATACAATTTACTGTCGAAATAGAAACTAATAACTTTATAAACTTTTTAGATTTGATCATAACAAAGGTAGCAAATAAACACAAATTTTCAATTATATACACACCTGCACATACGGACACAACCATCAATAATAAATCAATGCACTCATTAGCACACAAACTAGCAGGATTTCCTAGCATGATACACAGATTAATTAATATACATTTAAAGAAAGATAATTGTCAAAAAAAATTAAACCTAATTAAACAATATTTTAAATAAAAAAGCCATTAAAAAAACACTTTCAGAAATTTACCCTGTACCACCCAAAGAAAAAAATAAATATAAGATACTTACTTATATCGGTAAACCTACAGAAAAGGTAGCTTCTATACTGCGTAAAAAGAACATTATAAATTGCCTTTAAAACAAATAATTATCTGAGTAAATTTATAAACAATAACAAAGAAAAAACAAATAAAAATGATAAATCCGGAGTTTATAAATTAAACTGTGGATCATGCCCAAAAGTGTATATAGGCCAGACTGAGAGAACTTTTAAACATAGTTTAGCAGAGCATAAAAGAACTTTTATTAAAAATAAAACAGATTTAACATATGCCAAGCATTTGTTAGATAATAACCATGCTCTCGATTAAAAGTTTGAAATATTACATACGATAAACAAAAGTAAAAAATTTTCACTTTTAGAGTCAATAGAAATTAATAAACGTAAAAACAACCAGTATCTCTTAAACGGCCAAATTCACCTCTTTTTAACCTATTTTGTTAGAAATTTCCGTCCAGATGTTATTTAGGTATCTCTTATGCCATAAAAGTCTCTACCAAAAAAAATTTTTTTGTACAAATCAAGCTCGTTTAGCAAATTGTAAGTTTTAATACCGTTTGCCTGACGAAGTTACAGTGTTAGCGAAACATTTGTCACAAGTTGTTAATAAAAGTGAAAATCTAAAACAGTATAAAGTGTTTTATTTACATTGTTTATTTTTTTCTTTTTGATGGACAGGAATTTCCAAGTTATTTTGATTTCTAGTATTTAAATTATGAATATTATTTCGAAATTAAATTTTTTCACATACATAGTTAGGCAATTTTATGAACAAAGCAAGATAAGTGGATTTTGCTACCAAGCGGACAAACGTCTTCATTGAGCAACTTATTCTTGTAATTAAATGAAATTCCAACTTTGAATGAATATGTCTAAATGTTTTTCGTTTGAATTTACATACATAATTTAGATTGATTTGTCTCTAAGATATTTATTAATATCTGGAGAAGTATGAGCAAAGCTCAGGAGCAGCCATGGGATCTCCGCTGTCACCAGTGGTAGCCAATATCTTTATGGAAGCTTTTGAGGAGGAAGCCTTAGAGTCGTCCCCACTAAAACCAAAATCATGGTTCAGATACGTAGACGACACTTTTGTAATATGGCCTCATGGTCCAGAAAACCTCCCTGGGTTTCTTGATCATCTGAATCAACAAAATGCTAATATAAAATTTACAATGGAAATTGAATCAGAAGGCACGATTCCCTTTCTAGATGTTCTTGTACAAAGGAAAAGAGATGGTTCCTTAGGACACTTTGTATATAGAAAACCAACGCATACGAACAGGTACTTAAATGCAAATTCTTATCATCATCCAGCACAAAAGCAATCAGTTATTATTTGGTTGGTTTACAGAGCCCTCGCAATTTATGGAAATGTAGTTCTTCCATTTATAAAACATTTATAAACGGAACCACAGACAAGATTGCAAGGTTACTTCGCCGGTCCAACATACGTACAATCTTCAACACACAAGAAAATTGGACAATGTTTGCGATCGCCAAAGGACATTATTCCTTTTCAAACGGAAGGAGTATATGCAATTCCTTGTTCCTGTGGTGATGTCTATATTGGAGAAACTGGACGATCCATATCGACTAGGTTTAAGGAACATGAACGATGTAACAGAAAGAAACAAATTGTAGAATCTGCTGTATCTAAACACCAACATTCTACTGGATATGTCATAAATGTAAAAGAAACCAAAGTTCTTGCATCGGTTTCGGGATTCTATAAACGCAAAATTAGAGAATCTATTGAAAGCATCCTAACAATTTTAACAGAGATACGGGCTTCAGTCTACATCATACGTGGAAACCGATCGTTACACTGAGTAACGCTTCGGTAAACACAGGTCAACTATAAATAGCTGGACTATTCCTATTGCTATTATCAGGAGTCACTGTTTTTGTCATAACTGGAATATTTGTTTTATTATTTGTTACCTTTTTAAGTGTTCGATTGTTAATACCTTACGGACGGTCATTATCCTTGACTGTGTTTACCTTTTGATTAGTAGCAATTTTGATATAATCATCGGAAGAAAGGAATCGAACAAGATATATGTTTGTTATTTCTTCTCTAATACTTTTTAAAGCATTATTAACTTTAGAAATTATTTGATTTAGTTGTTCTTGGTTGGCGGATGAATCAGGTGACAATATTTAGTGTTTCTGCTTTCTCATTTTGATTAGGGAATAAATCATAAAAGTAGTTGTATGGGATATCACAAGCTTTACAAAATAATTTAAGTTTTCTTAAATTGATCACAGCACAATTAAATACTTTTAAAGATAAATCAGAACATCTTCTGCAGAAATTTTTTTCACATATGGTTACTTTAGTTATTTCATTGTAGGATACACAGGATTTTTGATAGCTCGAGATTTTGATATTATTATTTTTTATTTACAATTTCAAAAATATATTTAATGCCTATATAATACCTCAGAACTTCTTTTTCGTTAATTAAGAATTAATTTATTTAAAAATTGGAATAACTTTTTTAAAAATTAAAGTATGTAGAATTTTTGATATATGAATAGATAGATAATATAATATGAGGTTTGTGTGGTGCATACGCTAAAATAACCTTAAAATCACCTCTCAAATAGAGTCTTATCGTCAGATCTGACGATAAGCCGTAGGTTCCGTATACCTGTGTAAAAACAACTAAGCCAATAGCATAGTTATGTGTTAGAGGTAGGCCGATATCCAGCAGTGGATGAAAAAGGCTAGTGATGATAATTTCAACGAAAGAAAAAACATAAATTTACTCCGAATTTTGCGCGGACGTCTTCAGGAATTTTATCTAAATATCTAAGCAATAACTAGGTTAGATGATTCGAGATAATGACCTTCATCAGATCTTATTACTATATTCTTTAATATTTAGACGTAAAATATATCTTTACAAACAGGACAAATTCAATGAATCTCTGAAATGATATTATAGAAACCAAATCTGAAGATTATAATCTACAGAATTTTGCATTGCATTACTTTGAATTGATAAAAAACAGATAATTTATATTATATAATACTGTGATTGCTTGCATTATGCAGTAGTTTTGGCTTAAATTATAGCAACACAACATATTTTTATTAAAGTTTATTATATAGCAACATAAAACTAAATCATTTTGTGTTATAACCTTTAACCCTAACTAAGCATCTAAGCAAGTACATATTTTTGTCATAGTTGAAATAGGGTGATATACAGGGTGTTTGACTAAAAATTCTAATCGCCGTTTTCTTATGAATTAATGATTTAAAATTTGATACAAAGTGTTCATTTGGTGGGGTAAATTGGCGCCATGACCGACGCCAACGCACCCCGAGAAGAAAAGAAACAATTGCAAGTGTAAGTCTCGATTTAGAAAATACATGTGTTTCGAAGACATTTTTGTTATCTGCATTGACTTAATCGAAATTTGTTGAAAAGTAGTTATTTATTCGGGAAAAAGTAATGAGGATAGAAGAATTAATAAAAAAAGCACGCCGTCATTAGTCCAGATAAAACAAAACAATAATTGCCGAAACTTTATAAGTCTGATAGCCGGTTGCACAAAACTTAATTGCTGTTTAGAATATTTAACCGAGCTTTCGGATTTGATAAGCTGCTTGTAGAAATCTAGGAACTCGCTGTCAAATTTGACATTCCGTTAAACATTCTAAACTTTAACTGATCTTTCTGCAACCATCTATACATTTCACATTTATGTTTATTTCTGAGATATATTGGGTCTTTTAGTGGAATAATGTTTTTTAATACCTGGTTTTTTTTTTCAATAATAATTTTGTTTTACTTTTAATCTATTGTCTATCCTAACATAAATCAAAAGTAAGTCTCTAAAGCTTATTATTATTTAAAACATATAAATGTTTCAAAACAAGTGGGTATCTAATTCAAATAAGCATTGTCTACTAAAAATCAGAAACATCAATTTAGTGCAAATATTCTTGGCGTCGCGATGCCTATACTATTGACGGCGTCGATTTATCGAAGCCGTAATTAATTACGTTTTACTTAATTAAATGAACTCTTCCAACTTTTTTATACTTATTTTATTCCCGATAAAACACCGTTCGGAGTTTTAAGTGAAACATATATTGTTTTGGTCAATACTATAGCCATATAGTATACCACGGTTCTTCTAGTTTTATTTAAAGATTTGCATGTTTTACCTGTATAGTTCCTGTCGACATGTTCTCAAACGTTTTTTATAGGAGCAAGTTTGTGGTACTGGGATGGCAGGGGACCATCCCACTGATTTATTTTTTCGTATGGTATCGGTTCTTTCGTAATTCTGAAAAATGTTCAGTTTCGTTATCTTGCTGAAATAGATGAATTAAGGCACGTTTTCTATTTAATAGGGTACTATAACGATCCTGAATATATCCAACATGACATGATCCACTATGCCCATAATTCTTTGAAGTGAACCAATACCTCTCCTGCAAATGCAATCCCCCACCATTAATGAAGCACTACCATGTTTTACCGTAGGAGAGGTGTACTTGGAGTCTATTTTTTGCCCTTAGAACATCGAATATACACCATATCACTTTTAAATAAATTAAATTTGGATTCCCACTTACTTTCTTTGCTTAAGATAGAGACTGCTTTTCCTGGCTAATACTCTTTCTATAAAGGGCGGTCACACATCTGTGAAATTGGATGTGGTGGTGTGATGTTTACAAAAAATAAAATCAATTACATTTTTTGTACTTGATAACTGTTTATCTATAGTTTTTCAAAACTAGTCACTCGATTTTTCAACTGCGATACAATATTTATAACAGTACTAGCGGGTACCCGCGACCTCTTTCGCGTATATGACCATAATGAAAAGGTTATAAAGAGGTACTTAAATCGCCTGATTTGAGTACCTCTTTATAAACCACGTTTGTTGTTGCATTCTCTGGCTGTAAAATAGCCAAGCTACTAGGCGAACTTACTCTAGAGCATGTGACATAGAGTTGACCACGGGAAAAACAATCGTAAGGCAAGTCTACACCAGCTCTACTTAAGGATTACACTTGGGCTTTGTTAATTGTCTCTGGCGAAACAAAGCTTTAAAGGAAACTATACTCGTTTAAACTGAAAAGGTATACGTGGTATACAAATTGCTTCTCCCAGACAAGGGCCAGAAATAATAGTAGACTCTATTACATTGTTTTGTAATGTTTTAACCTGTAGCCGAGTTCCATTACACAAAAACTCAGCTTTCTACGGCAAATGGTTTGAGAAAGATTGCAAAAATTAATCATTGACGCGATTTTTTTAAAAACCCTGTATGAATTTATAAAAGATCTTAAAAGATGTAATAAAATAAAATAAAAAGCACGTGTTCAAGTGTTTTTCAGAATAAGTAACCGTTTTTTAAATAAAAAAATATAATATTAAAATGTTGGTGGCAGCCCCTTGGTGACCCTGTCTGAGTTTTTAAAAAATTTTAAAATATGTAAAAAAATAAAATATAAAGCATATTATGTTCAAGCGTTTTCCGAATAACTGACGATTTTTTAAATAAAATATATTATAATATGTAACGGATAGTTTTACCCCTTTGGACATATTGTATGAATTTTTTGAAAATCCTAAAATATGTAAAAACATAAATTAAAAAACACGTGTTTAAGCGTTTTTTCGAAAAACTAGCAGGTTATTAAATAAAAAAAAATATTGTATTATTTAAGTGGTAGTTTCACCCCTTTGAACACCCTGTATGAATTTTTAAAAAATCCGAAAAAAATCATTTAAAAAACACGTGTTCAAGCGTTTTTCCGAAAAACTGACGGTTTTTTAAATAAAAAATATTATCATATTTAAGGGGTGGTTTCACCCCCTTGGAATTTGAGTTTTAAAAAATCCCTTCTTATGGAACCTCTACACCCTAAAATCAACCTGTATGCCAAAATTCATCCTTGAGCGTGATGAGTGAGTCAGTCAACTAAGTTTTTTATATATTAGTATAGAGTATAGATAACATTTTTAAAATTTATCCTCTTCGCTAAACTATTCATCTCTGACTTGTATTGGTTAACTATTTTGTCTTAAATCTAATGAAACAGTTTTAACGCCCAATTCTATCATTAATATTATTTTACCACAAACAAAATATTAAATAGCAGTTTATTAAAATCTTGCTAGATTTATCGCCATAGAATAAGGCTACAAAAAGTAAAACAATCTGTTGAGAAGAGACAATTTTTAATCTTAGTTTAAACATTTTTCTTACTTATATATTCATACAATACAATTATCAGTGATATGCTTTCAAAAATAAAATACGTCTCAGAAAATTATCAATAACAACTATATATGAAAATTAATTTTGTTGCTACAATTATAGCCAATACTATATATTGATTTCGTTTCTAGACGACACGATACACAGAACCGATTGCTTTAATTTAACACTGCTGTAAATTATTTCCAAAAGGTTGAAACCAATCGATTCATAGATAAATTATAAAACAACTTTACTGTCTTAATAGCCACGTATTTAGATTTTCAATATTTGTAGGCATTAGTCAAAATAGGCGCCTATTTAGTTTTATTATTATCGAAACTAAATATAAAATATATTTTTTTAAATATATTTAATAATGGTATAAATATTGTATCGCAGTTGAAAAATAGAGTGTCTAGTTTTGAAAAAATTATATAAACTTTTATCAACAACAACAAAAAAGTTAATTGATTTAATTTTTTTTTGTAAATATCACACCACCACATCAAGTTTCACATATTTGTGACCGCCTTTTATAGAAATAGTCTTAGCCAGGAAAAGCAGTCTCTCTATCTTAAGCAAAGAAAATAAGCGCGCACAAATATTGACATAGTTATTGATATATTTGCAATAATTATTGGTCATATTTAAGTAAGTTAGGTAGTATAGATTATTAATGTAATTTATAATAAATAACACGTGGACTCTCCTTTTATTACAATGTGTTTATAAGATTTTTGAAACTCATACAGTTTTTCAAAGTTTACAAACTCGTTAAACAGACATATGGTTACTTAATGTATACAAATAATATATTCCTATTATTTATATACATTAAGTAACAGTTTACCTCCAGTGTTAAAATAAGAAAAAACATCACTTTTTAGATTTAACAGGTTATTTTTCTCGAATGCATTGACCTTTAAAACGTGATATCATTTGACCCCTAATTACATCTAAAATTTTAGTGGTGAAGTTCTTCCCCAGTAGGATATTGAAGTAACAAGGTTGATAATATACGGAAAACAAAACAACGACTGTGACGAAAAATAAAAAATCGATTCTTTTTCGTTTTCATTGGTCCAGGCAATATTGTCTTTCAAATCCAGTAAAAGCCCAATTTCGGGTAGATTTAATTAAATATCAATATCATAATGTCATAACAAACCTACTATAAGGGTCATTTAAGTCCGATATAAACTTAAACCTTGGTTTTTTGTTTGGCCAATCTGTCACAGAATCAGCTATTACTGAATCCCGTATAGTTATTTTACCGAAGTAATGCGAACTAAATCAAACTCGTTCAAAGAGTCAGATAAACGAGACTCGGAACTTTACAAAGTGAGTCAATTATTTGAAACGTTCAGCTAACTGATTCATGCAAAAAGATTCGTTCGTTCGCGAACGTAAAGGTGCGTACTCACTTAGCGAACACATACGGCCGCACGGTGAAAATCGCATGCTTTCACCTGGACGTGGATAACAACCGTATGCGTTTGCTTGCGGACAAGTTTGTTCGTCTGTCGGTACATCAAAAACAAAAATCGTTGCATGTTGTCAATTATGTACGTATTTTCACATATTTGGTCGGACGCTCAAGAAGGCAGCATAGCTTAATATCCTATTTATTATTTAAATACTTAGCACATGATCATTACAAGGACGGATGCGAAAAATAGCAACTTCTAGCAATAAGTGTACCTTTGTAAATGTATCTAAAAATAAAACCAATCTAAAAAAAATTAAAAATAATCATTTAGTAGCTAATATATAATATATAAAACACATTCTGCATTTATTAAATACTATATTTATTTTCCCTTACCTTTTTTATTTATAACTATTCACTACTTTACAGAATATATCAATTTTAACTAATATACATAAAATCAAGTATATATATATATATATATATATATATATATATATATATATATATATATATATATATATATATATATATATATATATATATATATATATATATATATATATATATATATATATATATATATATATATATATATATATATATATATATATATATATATATATATATATATATATATATATATATATATATATATATATATATATATATATATATATATATATATATAATATATATATAGAATATTTTTGGTAAACTTAAAATTTGATGAAAATTGATTTTTTGCTTTGACCAAATGGGATGACTTTTCATAAAAATTAATGGGGAATTTCTTATAATGGTTTTTAGTGGCTCACATTGTTGATTTTCTATGCATTTGCTTCTATGTCTAGTGTCTCTTCTCATAATTGAACACTCCCAATATAGGTTTAATTCAAGACAAATTCATTGAATATAAAAGTGATAGAGTTTAGTAGGTAGTTGTGAATTAATTATTATTTATATATACAGGATATCTTAAAGATGTGTAGCAACTCCAACAAATATATTTTTTAATAGAACACCATGTGTATTATTATGCTCATCAAATAGGTCGCAACTCGCTGGTTATAAATTTACTGTGTTTGAAACCTTTATCTTTAAAAAATCCGTACAATTGTGACCAAAATCTTGCCGTAAAAGGTAAACGGAAAATGGTTTTCTATTATAGTGGAGCCAATAGAAACGCATTGCTTCTTACAGCAGCGATTCTCTGTTTCTCAAATTTATCCGGTGTTTTTAAAGACAAAAAGATGTTTTTAAAGATAAAGATATCAAGCCCAGTGCATTTATAATAATCAAGGAGATGTTCATTTTATTAGCATGTAACACGCTGTTTCTATTAAAAAAGAAATATGTTTTTTTAATGGAACATTATTGGAATATAATATTCTATTAACTATGTAACAAACCCTGCAACTTATACAGTTAATCATTTTTCTTCTCTTGAAATTAAGCTAATATTAGGTGCAGCGAATTAAGAGAAAAGACCCAGTACATCAATTTCTCTGGAAGATTTGGCCAATCTGCATGATTTTTTTCAAGAACCATTTAGGATAGTACTGAGGTTATCTTATAGCGAGCAGATTTTAAAAATATAAAAATTGGGTAACGGCTCCATTTTGAATTTTTTCCTGCGAGAAAGTTGAATGCTTTAATATAAACTGAAATATTGAAATTTCATGCGTAAACTGCAATTAATCCAAAAAAGTAAAGAGGTGCATCCTCTGACCTATGGGGGTGCAAACTTTTTTCTGATCAAGCTAATTTGGTAGATAACAATAAATATTATCAAACATATTTGTTGTCTCGTATTTCATATACTTTCCGCAGTTTTTAGGGGCACCAAGTTCGATTCTAATTCTATTAATTATTTTAATTTGTAACAATTAGTATTATTGATTTTCTATGTAGATGGCTTTTTATAATTATAATATAGTTATTTGACTATTCAATTACTTATCCTCATTCTAGTCAAATTTTAAGTGCAATAAACCAGAGTACCTGTTCTCGTTATTAGGTACGTCCAACATTTTAACCTAGGGTTGCCCCTCGAAAACTTTGAGCCTGATCATTTTAGTAAGACTTCTTATAAATGAAACTAAAAAGAGGAAATTCAAATTTTGCATAAAAAAAGTAAAACTAACATCAAAAGAAAACATTGAAATGTAAGAGATAATATTTTATAGTTATTATTATAGGTCATGGTTGGGCGCGGACGTCAGGACATAACATTTCCAAGATAATGAAATGAAATATTACTTTTTATTTTTCAATATTTTCTTTTCACGTTGGTTTTCTACTGCCAATGGAAGTTTTTTTACATTTTTCTACTTAAAGGTTTTATATAAGGTTGTGGTTTAAGGTTTGATAAAATAAGCAGTTTTGTTTATTTTTCTTAGTAAATTGATAACACTTGTGTGATGGTTTCTTCGGTAAAAATAGGATTACTATTTTTATTATATTATTTTTATTTTATAACACACTATCTATTTTATGTCCATCAAATAAATATCTTCCTGCTGATTATAACTATACCAGGTTTTATACCTTTATCTTTAAAGACACACGAGAAACGTGAGAACCCTACCGTAAGAAGGAATGTATTCCCACTGATTCACTATGTAGATCATTCTCTGGCGTCTTTAAAGATCACGGTATCACACCTGGCATATTTGTAATTAACGACATGCGACCCATTCGAGATAATATACAATGTTTTACATTTTAGAAACCCAAGTTCGGAAAAATTAAACACTCTGTATTTCTGGAAACTACACAAAAAACATTTTACAATTTTAAGAAGAGAGAATCTTTTGTATTTAAATTTTTTGAATAAATATCTATAAATGTTAATTGGGGGTTGCCCTTATAACTAAAGACCCTGTACAATAAACATATATTTAAAATGTTTTTATGAAATTAAAAAAATCCGTTTTTTCTTCTGTATATAAATACTAACATTATGTGACAATATGCACTTGAAATTTTTGAAAAGCATTGGTTCAATATTCGCTTTAACGTCTACATTGACTGAACATTTGCGTATGGTGTTATTCGCCCGCTTTCCGACAATCAGTTGCTTCACAGGAATTAAAAACAAATGCATGTTTACACCGTGTGCGTTCGGTGTTGTTCATGCGGTCTTGTTCGCTAAGTGAGTACGCACCTTTAGAAAACTATTTGCAACCCGGCCGGCGGAGTCTTCTTTGGCTTCGACACTAATAGGCATAATGCCAATGTAACTAACCTTCTCTAATATTATGAGATAATATGAAAAAGTGCCAAAAATGGTATATAAATATAAATTCTGAAAGCCAGATAAAACATTTTTTGGCAGCAAATGCGTCTAAATTATTCTAAAAAAAACTATCGCTTATTATCTAAGATAAACAAACACCTTATTGTAGAGATAGTTTAATTATAATTATGAAATAATAAACGATCGATAAAAGTTCTATTGTTTCAAAAGTCGGTTTGTCAAAAATAATTTTCTACTTACTCGTGAATGCACCTTCTCTAGATGGTGACACTCTATATCATGGTGATGAATATTGATGAGAATTCTGTTCCCGTAACAGTGCGAACGTGATTTCAATTACAGATTTTTAGTCTTTTAAGTTTTATTCGTGCGAATTACAAGTCTAATTAATCAAATTAGCATTAGGGAAAGGAGATTTCGTAACTTGGTTATTTTATTAAGTTCCAATACCTTTTTTTTTGGTAGAATTATGTTAGCAATGTTAGGGTATATCATTTGGAAATGCTATTAAAAAGCTGCTGAATTTAGATAAAAAAGCTAAGTAAATCAAACAATATTCAACTATATTAGTATAATGTCACCCAGTGGTTTGCGGGATATCTATTCCTACGTACCGTTGAAATTTAGGTTTCTCTTTTTTATTCTTTCATCTCTCCGAAATTATATCAACAGATTATATATTAAAAATGCAATTTAAGAAAAAAAATTCTTTCATAGCAGTAATGCACCAAACATTTAAAGTATTTTGATATTAAACTTTAGAAAAGATTTAAGTATTACAAGGAGCAAAGAACTTTTTTATTACAGTGAAACCTCTCAACAACGGACAGTAGCCGTGCCACAGAAACTGTCCGTTGTATAGAGGTGTCCGTTGTGGGGAGTGAACAAATTAAATACCATTGTAATTTCATTTAAAAATTTTTTTTATATTTTTAAGTTAAAAAATAATATGTTTAGTATTATTAATACAATTGTTACTACGTATACACCAACATCTTTTACATACATATATGTATACAATAAAAATATACTACCTAATATAAAAAATATATACAGTTTGATACAGTTCTACTTTATAAAAAGTTTCTATTTAAAAAAATTATAAAGTGTTGTTTGTCTTAAACTAGTAAATTTATTTTTAATAATTTGAGATTCCATTTTAGACGCAACTAAAAAGATTTTTTCCTCTAAAACAGAATCTCCAGATATTGTTTTCAATATCCCTTAACATTTTGTATGCTTCCTTAATGTTCTTAATATTGGGAGAAGTAATTTCTTCATCATCACTGTCAGATGAAATTTGACCGTTCTCACTATTTTGAAATTCAATGATGCACTCACGTACACTTATGTTAGGACTTTCCGTGAATAAACTTTCATCAATTTCTGAATATTAAGTTAATCCGGAAGATAATACATTGATGTTTCTACATAATTCCGATAGTGGAACATCATCTTCACTATCGTAGTCAAAGTTTTCCTCGAGAATTTCGCTGAATCGAGCTTTGCGGAAGCAGTTATTGATGGTCTTGGATTCGACTTTTTTCCATGCGGCAACAATCCAAATCAAGGCACTTACAACATTTGAGGAGCAACCACGCAAAAGTGAACAAATCAACTTTTATTAATTTTGCATAAAACGATATTCTTTGCTATAGTCCTAAATTTAAATAAAATTTAAAACTTTTTTCTTTAAAAAAAATGGAAAAAATATAAGATATTAGTCTTAAAATTTGAAAATTTTTGGTAGAATATTACAAGAGTTTTCGATATTTCATATGGATTTGTTTGCTTTTGCTTGAATGACATGGATCTGTACTGTTTTGCTTGAAGCATTTTTTGGATTTGTTCCGTTTTGACCGGCAAATATTAAAAAAACTGTTTTAAGCAGTAACATTTTTTTATTTAATAAACTGACTAGAAATTAACTTAAAACACTCTTTCATGAGAAACAGTGAATAAGTTAAAGTAACTGTATAAATTGTCACACAACACATTCTTGAATTTGGATCTGTATATTGGACAACTCGTGAAACGACATACTGCTAGATTTTTTATTAAAATTTGACTTTTCATACCCCTTCTTTCCACTCTTACCCTTTATGTTGTACTAAAATATCAAATAGATTTCATAATTAAGATCTGTATACCCGAAAACATACAAAACGACGTATTACACGATTATTTTAGGAAAATATGCCATAAACAAAGAACACAATAACAAAATAAATTTCAATATAGAAACATAATCCCGAATGTAAACACACTCCAAATAATACCAGAGAAAGTAAAGCAACGATATTGGTGACGCTTATTGATGGCTAGAAATATTAGGCAAAATCGCATTACAGTTTTCTTGGCTAAAATCTATTAAGAACTATGCAACAAGGGTTAGTTGTCATATCCCATACGAGATTGCGGGTCATGCACAAAATAGGAAGTTTTATTCCTAGTTCTGAAGTATTATAGGATTTGTTTACTTTTGTATGATTTGTGACATTGCGTTCATATCTACTAGAAGGATTTGTCGCCTTTTGTCAAACCAACAATGGAATTAATGAAGATTATTAATTCATGGATTTGTTATTTTTTGGTTGAAATGTTGGATTTCAGCATATACTTTTACAACGACATGTTTATTTTCGGCTGAATTTTTGGATGGGATCTTAGAGAGGCGATCGATTTCTACCAGATGCAATGCCTAACTCATTTTTCGGCAAAAGTGGATTTGTTCACTTTTGCGTGGTTGCTCCTTATTTATGGGTTTCTACAATTGTTCGGTAGATTCAGAATACTCTATGGATGACAAAAGTCGCTTGATTAAAAACTTTCTGTAGTGGTTTTTAAAATTTTGAATCACGCCAATGGCTGGCAATGTGATCTCGTATTTGGCGGTAATAAAATTATTTTAACATTTTTAACTCCAGTGTTGGGTGAGATGCAGCATTATCCAAAAATAAAACTACATTTCTGTTTTGCCTTTACATTTTTCGGTCAAATTTCATCAACCAATCCGAGATTATATCCCTCGTCATCCATGCTTTCTTGTTATAGTACCATTCAAGTGGCAATTTTTCCACGCTTGATCCTTTAAAACAACGGGGTTTTTTACTTTTTCTAATCACCAGTGCATTTTCTTTTTCTCCATTCATAGGGGAGCAAAGTAAAATAGCGAGTCTCTCCTTGGGCGCTTTCACGCCACGACATGTTTCGCCTTTTAAAGAAATCGTTTTATTTGTCCATTTTACCTGAATCAAGTCTACAGCAGCTGCTTCGCCACAGATGGATTTGAAAGAGATATTATGACGTTGACAGAACTTCTCCAACCATCCGTTTGATCCTTTAAAACCAGCAACTTCTAGATTTCTTGTGCTTTTTCCTTTATTATTGTACCGGATATTGGAATGTTTTTGGAACGCACTTTACAAAACCAGTCGTAGACAATTTGTCTATGGCATCACCCTCAGTTTTATTAGTAATTTGAGATTTTCCTACACAGAATTGTTCGGCTAATACTCTAACACTAAGTTTGTTTTTTTCCGCTTACTGGATTATTTCAACTTTCTCTTAAAGACCCAAAAACTTTTTTTTGTTTGATTTGTTATTTTTTGGTTGAAATGTTGGATTTCAGCATTTACTTTTACAACGACATGTTTATTTTCGGCTGAATTTTTGGATGGGATCTTAGAGAGGCGATCGATTTCTACCAGATGCAATGCCTAACTCATTTTTCGGCAAAAGTGGATTTGTTCACTTTTGCGTGGTTGCTCCTTATTTATGGGTTTCTACAATTGTTCGGTAGATTCAGAATACTCTATGGATGACAAAAGTCGCTTGATTAAAAACTTTCTGTAGTGGTTTTTAAAATTTTGAATCACGCCAATGGCTGGCAATGTGATCTCGTATTTGGCGGTAATAAAATTATTTTAACATTTTTAACTCCAGTATTGGGTGAGATGCAGCATTATCCAAAAATAAAACTACATTTCTGTTTTGCCTTTACATTTTTCGGTCAAATTTCATCAACCAATCCGACATTATATCCCTCGTCATCCATGCTTTCTTGTTATAGTACCATTCAAGTGGCAATTTTTCCACGCTTGATCCTTTAAAACAACGGGGTTTTTTACTTTTTCTAATCACCAGTGCATTTTCTTTTTCTCCATTCATAGGGGAGCAAAGTAAAATAGCGAGTCTCTCCTTGGGCGCTTTCACGCCACGACATGTTTCGCCTTTTAAAGAAATCGTTTTATTTGTCCATTTTACCTGAATCAAGTCTACAGCAGCTGCTTCGCCACAGATGGATTTGAAAGAGATATTATGACGTTGACAGAACTTCTCCAACCATCCGTTTGATCCTTTAAAACCAGCAACTTCTAGATTTCTTGTGCTTTTTCCTTTATTATTGTACCGGATATTGGAATGTTTTTGGAACGCACTTTACAAAACCAGTCGTAGACAATTTGGTCTATGGCATCACCCTCAGTTTCATTAGTAATTTGAGATTTTCCTACACAGAATTGTTCGGCTAATACTCTAACACTAAGTTTGTTTTTTTCCGCTTACTGGATTATTTCAACTTTCTCTTGAAGACCCAAAAACTTTTTTTTGTTTGAAGACACATATTGGTCGCACCAGAGTAACATCAAACTAAGATATTCTATTGATGAAAACTACATTTTATAAAAATAAGTTGATTTATTTATTATGCAATTCACCGCAATTTACCTAGAAGCCAGACAGCATAAGCCAGCCTATTGTTAAACTAGTACTATTAACAATAGGTAGGCGCCGCGCCGCTTATTAGCATAGATCTAAATATTGCCCATAATGTGGAATAAAAATACCGGCATTAAATGTGGGTTTTTCAAAAATTATCTGAACTTTTGTCCGGAGGAGGTAAAAAGGTATTAAAAATGTTCCAGATTTTACTGTCCGTGTCCGTTTTTGAGAGTGTCTGTTGTCAAGAGCGTTTAATACAAAGGAATACATATACTGACGGTCGGTGACTTCAAAATTGTCCGTTCAATAGAGGTGTCCGTTGTTCGGAGGTGTCCGTTAAGGGAGGTTTCACTGTAAATCTTTAACGAATCCCCATTCTTGACTTCTCGTGATGAAGTATTTATTTCGACATGTAGGTAAAGAAGTTGACATGATTCGTCTCTCCTTTAACATTAATCCTTCTTTTCAATTCCTTTTTTCTGTCAAATAATTATACACTACTTAATAACAAAAAGCCCTTTGACCACTATGGCATACAAACTACTCTAAAAAAAATAGCTCTCAATGTATTCTTATCTTTACACGTCTTTCTCTACGACTACGATATATTTTCTGGCAACTATTGTGAACCTGTCCCAAAAAATAATGTTGTTGACACCTAGTCCATTTATCCTGTTGGCAATCGATCGACACTGGGACTGTCTAGCGTTTAAAAAATAGCACAACTAGCTATACTGCTGCAGTTAGGATAGAATTGCTGAGGCTCGCGTTTCTTGGATCAACAGGTTCCTCAATTTCCCGTCACCTGCCCGTTCACCAGACTTGACGGCTTCAGACTATTTTCTGTGGGAATACTCTAAAATATCACGTACATCATTTTATTTTCATAGTGTCCTGTGCATATAAACATACAACATTGGTAATTCAAAATGTATTACTGCAACCCACTTCATCCTTATCTGCTAAAAGTAATAATAGCTTTGACTTTACAGAGGACATTTGAATCAACATAAATCTTCTCAATTTATTCGCTCCCATGTGACGTCATTGTCCGTTTAAACAAGTAAGACATGCAACCAGACTAATTTACTCCGTCTTGCAAAACATCTTTTATGGTCGGTCACTAACTCAATAAATAAAGAAATTACCGCTAGGCACGTTTCTTATTAAGACTGTAATCACGCATCGTTATAATATGTAGTGCCATATCCATATACAGTAGGCGCCGTACTTTTTTTAACATTAAGTGAACCTAATATGATAAGCTATCTTGAATAAATAATTATAGATGTTAACGTCTTTAAAAGAGCAGTCGTATCTTCGGCATTGCTCTTTGAATAGTCTATTTTATAGAGACAAAGAGTTATAAATTATTCGAGAAAGTCCGATTTTAGAGAGTGGACAACAAAAAAATTATAGCATACGTTTTAATTAATTTTTACGAATAGTAACCTATTTTGTTGTTTGATGGTAATACACCACAATTAGTTAAAGTGGGCAAAATCCATTAAAAACTAATTTGCACACAAATATATTCTTTCTACTACTAATAAGTATTGCCTACTTTATCAATATGTTATTGGAGAGGGGCAGATAACTCCAAAAAAATTGTATTCGAACTTACAACTCTTTGTGAATTATAAAATATAAGTATTCTAAGTGACTTATGAATGAATTATATGTCTTTTAAGTGACTTATAAATATTAAAATTCTGATAAAATATTTTGTATTCCTATTCAAAACACCTTCAGATTACTGTAAAAAAATTTTTGTATTAGTTTTTTTAAAAATGGGTGATCTATAGATAGATCACTGGGCCGAAGCAATAAAAATTGACCTAATGTATTTTAATAAAAACTTTATTTCGTTACTAAATTATAATACAAAAGGATTAGGTTCTATCTATGGTGTTGTAAGCAAAAACATATATATGTAAAACAAAAGGAGGCTTCTTATTTTTGATGGTGAGGCCAAAAACAATTAGCACAAAACATAACATCGCATTTAGAACAATAGCTCTGTGGTCTGCTTTTGCAATCTTTGCGCTGACATCTTTTCTGTCCCGAACTATATAGTATAAAATGGTTTAATGGGAAATTCCAAACAGTTTAGACTATCACGTTCGTGCATGCCACGATACAGAATGCATGTGTTACCGCCATATCTAGAATGCGAGTAAACATGGGCCAATACCATTTTTTCCCGCGTATTTTTATGCCATATTTACCGATAAGCCAGTCATGGTTGTCAACACCACCCATATATTTGTTGTAATTCTGAATTAGTCGTGGTTGGGGCACATCTACTCTTTGTCTAACATCACGTTTCCAATGGGCTGCTTTAGCTAAGGGGTTAATCGTCTGCATTCGTATAATATCTATAGTCAAATGAACCACGTGAGTCTTTACCCAACTCCTTGGCCGTCTTCATTGGACATTTATCTGTTCTATTATCGCGTACTGTTCCAGTTGCACGGAATCCAATATTTTTTAAATGAACAAGCAAATCTCGGTTTTCTATAAGAGGGCGAATTTTAAAAGCTCTGTCGGCTTTATCTTGTTTGTCGTTATCAGCAAAATGTAACATTGATTTTATCTTTGAAAATTTATTTCTTGACATTGCCGCTTGTACAATTGGAACTCCTAAGTCCGTATCTGTAGATCAGTACATTCTTTCTGCTGGAATTTGATAATACCCAGAAGTATTCCAATAAAGCATTTCAGTTCGTCACTATCGACCAAAACAGAGGTATCATTTTGCACGCGCTGAGCGTAACGAACAGTCTCTCCCTTTATATAGTCTAGCATATCGCTTGAAAGAAACTTTTCAAAAACCTGCAGTGGTGTAAGGTTACCATATTCCTTTTTCAGATTATCTGCTTTTTGTTTGTGTAACGCAGTAAAACCTCGGTGAATAAAATTATATCTTACTTGGATCACTCTTCTTCCATTTCGGTAGCAAATCGAAAAGTCTTGGTTTTGAACGCTTTTGCACGCTTTTCTGTATTTCTTCACTATCCTCGTCCCCATTTTCCTGACCTTCTATTTGTATCTCTAACTCTCCTGGAACATCTCTAATTTCGGCGATGCCCACCTCGTCTTCGTCGGCTTCGTCTTCATCCGTCAAATAATCCGGATCTGGCGGTAACACAACAATGTCGACATTCGGGTTGCCATCACCAATCAAGAAACCGGGGGTGTTTATAATTTCTTTCATTTCATCAAAGGTTAAAGCTTTTTTTGGATCCATATTCTGAAACAAATTTTACTATTTTATACATTATTTTTCATATTATTGATAATTTTAGGTCAAAAAAGAGAAGGTTACTAAATGTATGAAAATAATACAATAATTTTACATTACGTAAGCCTATATAAATGATTGAACTGGCTGAAGAGCCGTACAGAACACTACATTATTTATTGACAAGAAGTATATGATAGAACAATTACGTAAGACAAATAACTGTACTTACCATTTTCAATTTTTATATATGTATATTGGCTCTTGTAAAGAATTTTACCCATGGAATTTAACAAATTTAAAATATACATTTGAAAGATTACCTTTTTTTAACAATTCCCATACACAAAAATTTATGGATGAGGCACTTTTTCGAATTATATCCAAAAAAATTAAGGTTTCGGAAGATTGCACTGAACTTGTTTATGGCGTATCGCTAAAAACATATTTTTCACAAACTTAATTTATGCACTACGTAAAAGACTGATTATATTATAATGCTTTATAACACCAAAATTATTATTTCTAACTAAAAGTTAGAAGTAATTATTATATTAAACGTTATTAAACGTTTTTAAACATAATTACAGCTGCTAAATAAAGAGAGAGCGGGAGTGTCGTCTGTTGGACGGAAATCCAGTGTGCTGGGGATACTACGTTGCCAAGTTTATTTTATATATGATCTATATAAATTATATAAGAAAAAGAAAATGAATATGTGGGTTGTGAAACGGTACCAGCAGGAGCGCAAAGGCACTAGGTGAATTGGTACCGGGTTAGCACCAGGTTAGGCGCCGTAGGCGTCATCGTTAAAGGCCTAAAAGACGAACAACAACGCAGGGCATTACTGGCGAAAGTCTAATATTCGGCATCGGCCCAGAGGGCCGATGTCGAATGTTAGGCTTCCGCCAGTGATGCACCCGCCTGTTGATTAGTGTTGACCGCACTAGGTAGATTGGTACCGGGTTAGCACCAGGTTAGGCACCGTAGGCATCATCATTAAAGCCCTAATATAAAAGGCGAACGACAGCGAAGTACATCACTGGCGAAACTCTAATATTTGGGATCGGCACAGGGATCCAAATGCGTTACTGTCGGGAGACAAACATGAAAAATTTAATACAATACAATAATGTAGGTTTGGCAACAATGCAAGATAGCCTTTCTTCAAATTGTCATATTAAGGAATATGGCGCATTGGAATACAGTGAAAATATCGAATTTCTTTTTGGTTTTTTTAATAGAAAAAGTGGTCCATCCATTTCTTTTATTTTCTTAAAACAGTTAAATGAAGGTAAACTTTCTATTTTATATTAAAAAATTATCAAATTCCGTGGGTTTAATTGTTTACAAGACCCATGTATATTATCTACGCGTATCTCAGAAAAAGATATAAACACTAAACTGACTAAACAATAAGTGAGTAAATACAATTCGGACAGTGACGTCGCTCGCCGCTAAAACAATGTCAAACATGTCTTGACTAGGGCTGGGTTATATTGTCGATATATCGACTGGTTATCGAAATATTGAATAACGATAGGTAAATAAAAAATAACGATATATTGATAGGATAACTATCAAGTGGAGTAAATATTTATAAGGGCGAGAATTCTTTTTTGCCCTTTTGTTTTATTTGCGAGGACATGTAGCCTAAATGTATTTCATATTTATGAACCTAGAGCGGGCGGGGCTCAGTAATGTTGAGACGCTAAACGTAATTATTGGTTTTTTAAATATATAAATATTTTTTCTATGGGCGTTCGGGTCGTTAGGGCAGCATTTATTACAAAGGCGCGGGGGGCAGGGGCTTAAGTCACCTCTATTCCGTAGCTGGGAACGCTACTGGCGATGACCATCGATAACGAAATTTTACCGATAGGAGAGTTGTTATCGCCAATCCCAGTGGTATATATAAAAATCAGCAAAGTTTCACTATATATAAATAAACAATACAAAATGTTATCTTCAAATTGGTATATGAATAAATATGTTAGAGATGTATTTTGAACAAAAAAAAACATTACGTTTCTAAATATAAATAAATATATTCAGTGATTCTGTTTTTTTTTTCGTTATTTCAAAAATTCAAAAAAAAATTCTAAATTAAGAAAAGGTAAAAATATATTCTTATTACGTTTAACTGGTCCTAATTTATAAATAAATAAGCATACAAAAAAATATAAGCAACTTACAGATTAAAAAAATATATACATTTATTATGATCTATAGATAGATCACTGGGCGCTAATGAGTTTTAAGTATTAATATGACTTAGAATGACTTTGAAGTCTTTTCGGGGACTTTAAGTGAATTTTAAAGCATTTAGAATACTTTAGGTGGCTTTCCAAGGATACTTTGTAGAAATAACAATAAGCAGGTGTTTAATTTCGTTGCATCGTTTACTTATATACAAGGTGTTCCGGTGTACCTCAGAACAACATTCTAGACGTTTCTTAAGAACTATTATTAGTGCCAGTATTTAAATCTGGGCTTGAAATTTAACATAAAATACTTTTTAAGAAAAAAAAAGTGGTTTACAAAAAAAAAAGATCGATAGTAATAAAATACTTGTATAGAGTAATTATTTTTTATATATCGATATATATTTTTACCTTTTATTTTTTGAGATACACAAAAATATACGTCATACAGTTTTTCATCTAAATCAGTGGCTTTTAAAAATATTTATCTAAAAATCGATTTCTAGATTTTTTTTTTGAAATTCCACTCTCAAGCAATTGCTCTCATCTGAAGAAGCCACAGTGTTGGCGAAACATGTCATGAAAGGTACTTTCTTTTTCATATAGTTGAAGTTTTTAAGTAAAAATTGTTTTGTTTTTACTTAGTACCATAAATCTAAGTTATGGATTTCCACCAAGTATCGGTCCAATCGATCCAGTTTTTAAAAATTCAGCCTGGAAACTATTTAATGGCCTGATTTCAAATTATGTTCCACAACTCAAGTAACTGAAGTAGTAAGAATTTAGTACTAATTCAAGATGTCGGAACAATGAACTACTAATATTTTGGTACGAATATAAGAAAACAAAACAAAATGGCGGCCTAATAAAATATTTAAAAAATCGGCCTAATGGGTTGATTTCAAATTTTGTGTAAGTGTTATATAGAGATTAACTGGTAAATTTGTGGTACGAAAAATGGCGTGTGGAGTAAATGTGGCGGAACAAAATATCGCCCAAATAAAAATTTTATAAACTCAACAATTTTATAAACAACAACTATCAAAATAAATATGATATAGGGATATTCTGGTACGAATTCAACATGATGAAACAAAATGGCGGTGTGTATCCATTTAGAAACTACTTATTGAATTTAATTTAAATTATGCCCAAAAATCAAGTGTGGCAAAGGGAGAAATAGGTAAAATATTGGTAGGAATCCAATATGATGAAACAAAATGGCGGCAAATAAAAATGTTTGAATATACTGAACTAAATTAGGTCACACTCTACTATTCCTAATAAAAAGAAAGATTCATTACTACCAATCTTTGCCAAACCAATGTAAAATGTGAAATCGAAGAACATTTCTTATCTGATCACCTACTGCAAAGGTTAAAAATCAGAATCAAACCACCCGCATGTGAGGCAAATGTACCAAACAAAAAGATACGATCCCTGTCAGCCGAAAATCTGAACGACGTATGCTCAGAAAAGAAGATTGGAAGGAAATATGTGGAGAGGACGTAGATGTGTCCTTTAACAGTTTTATCACGAGCGTCACCTGGCATTTTGATACAACGTGCCCAATAAAATTGAAAAAGCCACCCTTAAAGGATAAAGGATGGATAAAAGGCGTAAGAAGTGCTAAGGAAGACATAAAAGAGCTATACATGATAACAAAAAACAACCAAAGTAATGAAGAACTACTACAACTGTATAAGGAGAGAAAAAAATTGTACAGAAAACAGGTCCAGGAAGCAAAAATAAAGTACAATAAGTTGAATATAGAAAACTCTACAAACAAATCTAAACGAATTTGGCAAATAATTAATTCAAATATTAACCCCAGAAAGGAGGAAGCGCCAATAAAATTAAATTCGAATAACCAAGAAATAATGGACCCCAACAACGTGGCAAATATTTTTGGAGAGTTTTTTTCATCCATAACAGAATATAAAATTAACAAACACTTTGGAGCAAATAGGTCAACGTCGCCCACAAAACCATGCACTCTTAGTAACTCCATTTTTATAAAGCCAACTACTGAAGGTGAGGTACGTGATATAATATCATCACTCAAAAGTAAAAAAAGTGCTGGATATGATGGTATCTCGACCATTGTTCTCAAAACCATCTGTGAAGAAGTCGCCAAACCTTTGAAAATCCTAATGAACATGTCAATAAAGAGTGGAAAGTTTCCATCAACACTTAAGCTGGCAACAATTGTACCAATTTTCAAAATGGGGATACATCAAATATTGAAAACTACAGGCCCATATCTCTCCTGAGTTGCTTTTCTAAACTACTTGAGAGGCTTATCAGATTTATAGACCTCTTGAATACATTCAATATTATATCCAAAGACCAACATGGCTTCTGCAAACGCAGATCCACTGAAACAGCATCATTTGAATTCGCTGAGTTTGTTCACAGGGAGCTTGATAAAGATCGTATAGTTATAGGCCGATTCTTTGATCTGTTAAGAGCATTCGACTCACTTAACCTGGATTTTGTACAGGAAAAACTTCATAGGTCGGGAACAAGAGGAAATGCTTCGTCACTAGTAATGCCATTTCTTCATAATAGAAAACTACGGGTAAAGGTGGGTGAGTAAATTTCAGACCAGTATGATATTGATATTGGTGCACCACAGGGGTCTGTGCTAGCACCACTGATGTTTATTATGTTTATGAATGACCTAACTGTTCCAGGGACAACAATAAAGTTTGCAGACGATACGTCAGTGGCCATATCAGCAGAATCAGAACATGAGATTCTACAGCAAATTGAGAAGGCCTGTCAGGATATGAAATGAATATGGAAAGGTGGTGCTTCTCCAATCAACTGATACTCAACAGTAATAAGACCCAAACTGTGCATTTCTTTAAGACTAATCATAGGGTTGACATTCAAAATATGTCTCCTGTGGTTAAGTTTCTGGGTACTTTCCTAGATTCAAAATTTAAATGAGAACCACAGATTGAACACATCTCAAAAAAACTCAACACAACCTATTTTGCACTACTAAAACTCAAGCATACTGTTCCACTGAGTACGCTACTAACAGCATTGTATACCCACAACTGTCATACAATATCATACTCTGGGGTCGGGCAGTAAATGTAAATAGGATTTTTGTGTCAAAAAAGAGAATACTGAGACTCATATTTGGTCTGAAGCCGCAGCAATCGTGCAAACAAACCCTCATAGACAACAAAATACTTACCTTGGTATCCATATACATAATGAAACTTGCCTCGTATGTATACAGGGTGTCCCAAACTGATTTAGCCAGGCTCTAGTTCCCAAACCGTTTGGGACATTTAGTTGGAATAAAAACTAGAATTTGTAGCTATGAGGATACTTTAAAATGACTTTGAAGAAAAATGTTTGAAAAAAAATAGTCCCAAAAAATTCGACCCTAACCTTAAAATTTTTAACGACACCCTGTATATTTTTGACATATTTTTGTAGGATTGTAAATTCCCTATTCAGCACTTTTTTTCGATTAAAAATCGGTTAAGAAATAGCTTTGAAAATTAACATTTTATCTTCCGATCAAGTTAGCCATGGGGTAAATTAAAAATCCGCTTAAAACAAAACAAGAAAATTACAATGTGTTTTTTTATTTTACAGATTATCTACGGTAATAAATGTTCAAATTGTAAACTTTCAACGGCAACGCAAGCTTCAAATCTTGTCAAAAGGTTTCGCGTACATGTAGCAATTACCATTTGTGGCGTTATTCTGCGACAGGCATTTCTAATTTTATTCTTCAAGTCTTCTACGTCATTGGATTTACTTAAATATACCATATCTTTTAAGGTTCCCCACAAGAAAAAATTTAAGGGGGAAAGATGAGGCGAACGTGCAGGCCACCTTATTACGGGAGAAGCATTTGCGATGAAATTAGCCTCAAACCTGTTCTGGAGAAATTTAGTAACTATGTGAGAATTATGAGCAGGTGCTCCATCTTGCTGCCACCACATTTATTGTCTTTCAGCCAATGGAATTTCTTCTAGAAGTTGAAGTAAAACGTGTTGTAGAAAGTGCAGGTACCTTTCTCCCGTTAAAGTCTCTTCATGAAACATCATTGGACCCTATGTCCAATGATCCTTCCATTAAATAATCCACACCAAACATCGACACTCCAAATGCGTTGAAATCTAGTCTCCATTACCCAATGTGAATTAACTGGAGACCAATAATTGGAATTATGCCTGTTAATGAGACCATTATTGTGGAACTTGGCTTCATCACCCCACAATATTTCAGCTAAAAAGGCTGGATCGTCTTCAATTTTATCTAATATGCTTGCAATAAATTGCAGGCGTAAAGTCTTGTAAAATACGCTCAACAGAACTTCTTGTTATATTAAGTTCTTCAGAGAGTTTCCGAATTGACACATGAGGATTGAAATGTTCATATGCTAAAACATTTATAATATTTTCTTCATTACGTACCGATCTTCTGGAATTATTGCGATTCCCAGTCGGGAAATGTCCTTGCCTCAGGATGCGTTCTAGATTCACAAATGTATTTTCATTTGGCGTTGGACGATGAATGCGATATACGTCTCTGGCTCTTTTATTTTTTAAGTACTCACCGTAAATTAGAATCATATCAACGTATTCTTCTGCAGTAAAAAAACTTGGCATTTTAACACGAACCCGACAGGAATAATAAAGAACCTCACTTGCACTCTCATTTAGTTCAATTTGATAAGTGTCAAAAATGTTTTGTTTTTGTTTTATCGAATCATGGCTAACTTGATAGGAAGATAAAATATTACTTTCTAAGCTGTTTCTTAACCAACCGACTTTCCATCGGAAAAAAGTACTGAATAGGGAATTTACAATCCTACACTATTATATAAAAAAATATACAGGGTGTCGTTTAAAATTTTAAGGTTAGGGTCGAATTTTTTGGGACTATTTTTTTTTCAAACATTTTTCTTCGAAGTCATTTTAAAGTACCCTCCTAGCTACAAATTCTAGTTTTTATTCCAACGAAATATCTCAAACGGTTTGGGAACTAGAGCTTGGCTAAATCAGTTTGGGACACCCTGAATAAAAATAAGTCCAATTTTGCTAGAAATCAAAAAGTCACAAGACATAGAAGTGACTTAATTATCCCAAATCACACAACTACACTCTATGAAAAATCTCCCTATTTCTCGTGTACTAAAATATATAATAAGCTTCCTGCAGAAATAAAGGGAGCCCAGACAGAAATTTCGTTTAGAAAGCTATTAAAGAAGTACCTCTGGACAAATGCCTTCTACAGCTTCAACTAATTTAGTGATTAACTTTGTCAGTTAGTTAGCTACTCGACTGTATTTTATACACTATATATATATATGTTGCGCAATTTTTGTCAAATCTAACAGTTATGTTTGTATGTTACTTTTTTAAATCCTTTTTCTATGTTTTGTTTTATATTTTGTAACAGTATACCTAGCATTAAGACACACATAAGTTGCATGAATTGACCTATCTAATATCATTATATGTGATCATTTGTAGGTGAAATAAAATTTGAATTTGAAGGAAGTTCCGAATAATGGAAATGTACCGATTTTTTATATATATATATATATATATATATATATATATATATATATATATATATATATATCAGGGAAAGTCAAGTATTTATGACTAATGACTTCCACAATTTTTCGAAGTCTGAACATTTAGTCCAACTAATTCTGTTTTCAATTCTAATGATATCAATTTACGCATTTTCGAAATATGAACTTTTTACATTTTTATATCCCTTAAAATATCAAAGATCTACGCCCATGACACTAACCTACCTAGATTAATGGTGCAAATTTGACCGTTCTCAAGTATCGCGCGCAAATTTTGTTACACACACACACATCCGTACAGAAATTATAATTTCTTCTAGCAATATGTTTCTCGATTTTTTTGGGGATTACAATACTTCCCCTGTATACGGGGAAGTAAAAAGTAAAGCTAGTTAAATGTTAATCAAATGTACAATTCAATAAAAAATGACATTGTAACAGCACTAAATAAACATCACTGTTTTGGTTGGTATAGGAAATTAATTTCATTACCATTTTATTACAAATTATCTCACGGGTCTTCTTATTTGAGGCTTCTTTTTCCCATGATCCCACTAATTTTCTGGCTTCCATTTATAAAAAAATCAATTTATATCAAAACAAAATTGGCATTTTATTTTAACTATGGAATGCTAAATCAATTTTATTTACAAACAAACCAGTTTAAATTTATCTCGGGTTTTATTTAAAATAACTGTGACCAAATCGTTTAGTCTAATTTTTTAAGGTCAATTTGTATCTGTTCACTCCAATTAGCAATGATTTGGAATTAGTCGTGGACAAATTAATACAGTTCGTGATAATACAAGAAAATTGGACCAAGATAACTTGTGGCCAGATTCCTATAATAGAAATGATTCACATGGGAAAAGAAAATGAGACAGAAAATAATAAATAACCTATGGAAACAGCTGCTTTAATATATTTAAGGGCTATTAAACTAGGACAGAGAAAAACCAAAATTTTTCATTTCTTAATTTTGCATTTTTGTTTTCTCTCTTGGAGCCTCATGTTTTTTTTTTCTTTGATATTTTACAGACCTCGGCATCTGCTCTACGTCTAAACATTTTATTACTTATTCTTACATTTATGATATCTAATTGAAAAAAATGTTTTGCATAAAATGATTATTGGGCACTTTCCATTCACCAGAGTTTGGATTGAAACTACTGCATACACATGTTGGTCAAAAGGCGCAAATGTGTACATGCTTAGCATTATATTATATGTTAAACTTTATCCTTAAAACAAACATTTTTTGGACAGCTTCTGAAAAAAATTGCAAAAAGTTGTAAAAAATGTTTATCTGCACACTTTCCAAAATATAAAAAAATATGTATTAATTTTTATTGCCTCATATTTTTATGATTGTCCATATTTAATCGTATTCTTATAAATAATTGTTTAGTCTCACATTGTCCGTATGGTGTTATCTTCCTTAAAGGGTATCCTCTCATGTGGTAAATAATTATTAAATTTGTCTATTTTACTTTTTAGCACTTCTCCTAAATTTCCGATTCCGTCAATCTGTCTGTCTGTTCGCTGCATAGCTTACAAACTACATACACGAGTGGTCAAATGGGTTACATGGAGATGACCTGAAAACATTTTGATAAAAATCCAATATGGCGAAACAAAATGGTGACCTAAAACATTATTACTAAAAAACTATCCAATTTATTTCAGTTTAACAACAAACGGTAACATTTTGGTAGAAATCCAAGATGGCCAAACAAAATGGTGGCTTAATAGAATATTTAAATTTCAGCCTAAAAATCTATTAAGATTTTGTTGTTTTCTCAATTCAGTCGGTCTCTTTGTTGGTCTGTGTGTCTCTTTGTCAGTTCGCGGTACTACTTACCCAATTGACTCCAAATTATGGCCAAAAATTAATGGTTATATGGGGATGACCATGGTAAAAATCCAGTAGGGCGGAACAAAATGGCAGCCTAGTGAACTATTAAAAAATATTACTAAAAAACTAATTTTACAATTTACCCGTATTACATAGGAATGAACGGATAAAATCTTGGTATGAATATGGAAGATAGAAAAACAAAATAGCGACCTAATAAAATGTTTCAAAAATTAGCCTGAAAAAAAATTCCACCAGTTCATTCCTACATAATACTTGTTTTTGTAATAATTTTTTAACATTTTACTAGGCCGCCATATTGGATTTTTACCAGTTCATCCTTCCCTTTTACAAGGGAAGTAAAAACCGATTTATAACAGCAGTTCTTAACTTTTAAATGTCGATTAATGAACTTAACTATTTTAAATTTGGTCCCCGGTCCCGTTCAAAATTTTCATATTCCGACTAATTTATCTCAGAAGGTAATTAAGAAAAATAATTAGGGAAAAAGTATCAAGACTATCTTTGTTTAAGATATCCACGTCTTCCTCAGAATTAAACACATTTTCATACAATATTAAGCAATATTTGATGCTTTTTAAATACTAAAGGACAATATATGAACTTAAATGGACTGCCTTTTGAAATGCAAAAAGTCACTGCGCTGGTGAACAGATCTATAAAGTGCGGTTCTAAAATCTAAATAAGGCGTATTTAGCTTCATATCTCACCATCTAGTCATTAAAAAATGAAGGATGACTTAGTAAAATAGACAGAACAATGCACATTTTGCCGTTTTGTACGTAAATAGTATTTCTCTCTCGGGCGGATATACGGTTTGGTAACCTTCGACAATGCTACTTATAAGTAAAGACCGGGTGATCATTTTTTAAATTTAGAATTTTCAGAAATACCAGGAGTGTGCATTCATTCCAATAATAAAACTTTATTCGTTCTCTTATGATTGTGCATCATATTTATATGAATTATACGTGTGCCAGTATGTAAACAGATTGGGACAGGTCTCCCAAGAAACCAGGGGCGGGCGGTGAATTTGTAATGTAATTCAATTCTTCGATCATTTTTTGCAAATTCGTCAATGAGGTCATCATAAAAACGTCGATGCTCCGACATATTTTGGAGAAGTTTATTTTCAATGGACAACAGCGATGTATGCGAAAGTCTCTCCTGCCCCGTTGAATTTCTCACGAAATTTTTTATACGTTTAAGTGTTGAAAAATTGCGTTCTACTGATGAACTTGTGGCAGGTTTTGTCAATACTAATTCACATAATTTCGACACTTCGGTGTAGGCATCTTCCAGCTCCTTGTCTTTTAAAAATTGCATTAGTTCCTTAGCGTTTTTTTTTGCGCTAATGTTATCAGTTTCGTAAATCACTTTTAGTTCAGATCGCAGTAACACTCGGTCGAAGAACTGGCCACAATGAAGAAGAGATCTAAACGCATCTTCTGGAAAAGTTTTTCCTTTAAATGCATCAAAATTGCAGAGCTCGAGGAATTTAAAATCATTTAAAAAGTTAAATCTATAGTTTATTTGTTGCTGAATTTGATCGATTATTTCATAAAAGAGGCGTCTGTATGATGTTTGTTTCCCAAAATAGGTCAGTCATCTCTTTTTTGGCTTAACATGGACTTAAAAATCATCCACTTTTTTTAGGCAAAAAGCAATATCATTTGTTTTAGTTTGTAATATATTAAAAACATTGTCCGAGAATGAAAATATATCTGAAAATATGTTCAACAAATAATTAAAATTAAAATCTCGTTTCAAACAGTCCAAAAACCCCCTTGCTTCTGAGTCCCACGTTTTATTATTTTCTATTATATTCTCAAATAGTTCAATCAGTGATTCACGATTTTCAGATACTGTTAACACAAGTCTTCCATTATAGTTCCACCTAGTAGGAGCTACTTTGGGCAATCGTTTGTGGACAATGGAGTCCAAAGCTTGTGTACGTTTTGTTGACTTGGAAAAAAAAGGCAGCCATGCCACTTAAAGCAACGAAAAATACTTTACACTCTTTAATGTGATTGATGGACTGGGATAAAACTAAATTTAATTTATAAGCAAAACAATGGACAAACACAGCACTTGCAAAAGTTTCTCGAACTTTAGCTTGCAGACCCCCTAATTGTCCTGCCATCACTGCAGCTCCATCATAGCTTTAAGCAACAAATTTTTTCTCACCATTAATTTCTTTAGTAACGTTATAAACTACGGTATAACGTATAACTGCTGTACGATTTTCGGACACATTTTTAAAACCTAAAAATCGTTCTTAAATACTTCCGTCTGTTTTAACGTAGCGTATTACTATAGATAATTGGCTAAAATTAGTGATATCAGTTGTTTCGTCCAGAACAATAGCAATGAACCGCGCCTCGCCAATCTCCTGCTTAATTCTTTTTAGAATAATGGTTGCAACAGCGGAAATTAAATCATTCTGGATTCGATTCGACGTTCCGCGAAAAACGCTAGACTGCTCTAAATGATTTTTTAAGCAATCATCATATTTAGCCATTAAACTAAGTAAATCTTGAAAATTTCCTCTATTTGAAGAAACCTTTGTTTCGTCATGACCTCTAATTCCCAATTCGTGCTGTCCGAGAAAACAAACAACATCGATAAGTCTTCTTAATATTTGCCTATTTTTTATCGACTAGTTCATTGTGTTGGCGGTGACTAATTTCCAACTGTTTATTAAGGACGTGTTCAATTCTGGTTTTGCCGAAGACTTTTTCTTTTATGACGGCCTGCAAATCCGCTTTGAACATAATGTGTCTTTTTACAGCTTTATGGAAATTGTTTAAATCGGAAAAACCAGTTTTATTCCAGAGACCTTTTTCATTTTCAAAAAGTAACATGGCCAACAAAATAATTTAATTATATTTTCACACCTGTTAGCCATTTAAATTGTTCGTATTGTTTTTCCGGATAAAAATTAATACAGTTTTTCATTTTTGTGGTTAAATTTTTCATAGGCGGTTTTGCCCTTCCTTTGAAAATTATTTCAAGCTTATCAGCGAAGTTTAATGTTAAAAATCCTTTTATTATTAAGACACACATCACACATTCACCTATACTCTTCTTACTAAATTCTCCAACATTTTCGACGTTATTACCGATAGCCGAAGTTGACGGTATTTGCATATCCACATCCAAGCACGCGACTGGAGTGCAAAAATTGCAAACAGCCGGTGGTAAATTTAATAACCTCTGGCTCGATTCACAGGAAATCAAGCATACAGGACTTGGCTGCAGAGAAGCTAGCGGCCCGCATAGGTTCTATTCCATTTTCTATTGTCGCTCGGTCGGAGTCAAGGCCGCATTTATTATGGGCTTGATAATTAAGATAATATTTTAGCATTTTTAATATAAACTGAATTAATGATTTTCTATTTCAAGCGGTTTTGTAATTTTTTTTTTGGGGAAGCACTGCTTCCCTTGCTTCCATTGACTGCACGCCCCTGCAAGAAACAGTTTAATTGATATGAAAGTCTTCAGGAATCTGATATATAAACTCTTTATTAACGTTTCATAAAACCTTTTTACTTTCCTCATAAAAGAGAAGTATTGTAATCGTGAAAAAATCACCATCCGAGATTTTTTTCAGATCTTTACGTTTCAGGGTCCCTAGATGAGAGAAAACATGTTTTCTCGATTGCGTTGGTCTGACTGTTCGCGCCATAGCTAAAAAACTACTTATCCGATTGACTTCATATTATGGTCAAAAATTAAGGATCATATGGGAATGACCTGGTAACAATTTGGTAAAAATCCAATGTAGCAAAACAAAATGGCGGCCTAGTGAAATGTTAAAAAAATTATTACTGAGAAAGTGCTTATCCAATTGATCTTAAATGTTGCACAAAAATCAAGTATTATGTAGGAATCAACTGGTAAAATTTTGGTATGAATCCAAGACGGCGGAACAAAATGGCGGCTTAATAAAATATTTAAAAATCTAGTCTGAAAAAACTACTTAATGAACTGATTTTAAGTTGTGTGCCATAACTAATTGTTGTACAAAGATGAACTAGTAACAGTTTGGTACTAATTCAAGATGGCGGAACAAAATGGCTGCCAAAAATGTTTGTAATTTGAAAAAATCACCCTCTCAGGTTTTACATATATTCACACATTTGTCAGTTCGCGGCATAGCTTAAAAACTATTCATCAGATTGACTTCAAATTTTAGTCAAAAATTAAGGCTCATATGGGGATGACCTGGTAATATTTTGGTTAAAATCCAATATGGTGGAACAAGATGGCTGCCTAATGAAACATTAAAAAAATTATTACTTGAAAAACTAATTATCCAATTTGCACAAAAATCAAGTATTATGTAGTACTAATTTCATATTGTGTGTCATAATTCATTGTAGTATAGAGATGAACTAGTAAAAATGTGGTACTAATTCAAGATGGCGGAACAAAATGGCAGCCAAATAAATTTTTTATAATCCCAAAAAATCACCCTAGCCGGTTTTACATATTCTAGCGTTTTGAAATTTTGGAAAACAATTAAGGCTCATATGGGGATGACATGGTAATATTTTGGTAAAAAATCCAATATGCCGGAACAAGATTAAAAAATGATTACTAAAAAAAACTAATTATCCAATTTTGCAAAAAAACAAGTTTTACATTCAAATTTTGGTATGAATATATATGACAGTAAAACAAAATGGCGGCGTAATAAAATATTGAAAAAATCAGTCTGAAAAAAAAAACTACTTATTAGATTAATTTCAAATTTTGTGCAAACATTAAGTGTGATATAGAGATAAGCTGGTGAAGTTTTGTTACGAATTCCAAATAGCGGAAGCAAATGGCGGCCAAATAACATGTTAAAAAAATTAACGTCAAAAAATCTTTTTATTCAATTGACTGTAAATTTTGGAGAAAAATTAAATGTGATATAAGGATAAACTGATGCTAATTCAACATGACTTAACAAAATCGTGTAGTGTGTCAATGTAAAAACTACTTATTGAAATAATTTTAAATTATGTTTGAAAAGACAGTAATTTAGAAGAAATATTCAGAAATGCATTATAAACCAAGGAGGCTATATAGAAAACCAAAACTTAGTTCTTTAAGCTAATATTTGCCTACTTTATATTATTGATTTTTTATAGTATTGTTTCTTTCCACTATTCTAACTTTTCGCTTAAGTACTTTCATTCAATTGTTTAACGATGTTTAATATTATGCTACGAGTCGGTGTTGGTCTATCTGGAAACCGTCTATGATATTCGTTACGAGCTACCATGTAAACAAAATAATTCTATCGTTCAACCTATTAGATATTAAAAATGCTCGTAAATAGATACTTCTGACAGGTAAACGTCAAAAAGGCGTCGTTCATTGCAATTGTCTTGACCATGGCTCACTATGTTTTAGCCTAAATTACCTTATCATTTCTTTAATGTTTAAACGCCTTTATATCCAAAGCTAATTCACAGAATATATTAAAAGTATATATATTTGAAATTAAAAAAAAAGATCTTCAAGAATATGATTTAATATACAGGGTGTTTCACTTAAAAAACTGACAACCTGTCAAAATTTGGCATTTCCAATAATATTTTTGCACTAATGATATAATATTCTAAATCTTCATAAAAAATCCAACAACTTTTGTATTTACGACATTTCCGTCTCTATTCAAATAAACTCTCTAGGTGGGTGGAAAAATATACGGGAAAACCCTGTAACTACTGAACTAAATTCGTTCACGCTTCATTATTCCTAATAAAAGGAAATCTTCATAATGAGGGAAGTTCCCGGTAAAGGAAATTTACCGATTTTTAAATTATATTTTCCAAAAATTATCACTTATCCTTTCTTAAATTTATACTTACATTTAACAACAAAAAACGAAATTTTTTAAACAAAATTGAGATAAAACGAATAATTAGCAATTATTATTATTATTATTATTATTATTATTAAATTAAAGTTAGTGTCGTGTCTTAAATTTAACTTTTTTTTTAAACAATATGGTTTTTTGTTTGGAAAATTGTCAATGTATTTATCTTCGTTTTACTTAAGAAATCTCTCAAGTGTTTTAAAATTCTTGTTGCCTGATGATGCCAGTTAGTCGCGAAACCGGTTGCTGATATAATAGAGGATTTTTGGGTAAATTATACTTTTTCTTCTTCGGTGCCTACTATTTAAAAGTTACTTAGTGGAACCACAGATATATTATACTTCGAAACATTCAATGTAAATTAAAGGATTCAAATAGGTGTACGCTTTATAATGTAATCAGGGGTAGATTTAGAGTTCGGCCATTTGAAGCGGATGGATGGGACGTATTAGATACATGGAGTGGAAAAACAAATTGCTATATAAATGTAGAGATTAGCGTATTTTGCTATAAATCATATGCAAGGACCAATGTGCTATTTAATGAAATACCACTACAAAGCAACAAGGGCGCTTCCAAGGAGGGGGTAATTACCTCTCCCTTAGACACCCAATACCTAATATTAAAAAATATTGATAAATATCTTACCTCTAATATTTTTAACAATAAATTATTAAACGGAAAATTTGATAGATATTATTGTGATAATTTTTCGATGTATGAAAAATATTCGACTGAGATGGCAACAACGTCTTGCACACATAAGGCGTTTTGCACAAAAATCAAGTGTTGCATAGGAATGAACTGGTAACATTTTGGTACGGATAACAAAATAACAGCATAATAAAATATTTAAAAAAATCAGCCTGAAGAAAACTACTTCATTAGATTAATTTCAAACATTGTGCAAGCATTGTGTGTAATATAGAGATAAACTGGTACAGTTGTGATACGAATTCAAGATGGCGGAATAAAATGGCAGCCAAATATTTTTTTAAACAAGATAAAAAATCCTATTCAACTGATTTCAAATTTTGTAGAAAAGTTAAATGTGATATAGGGATACGAATTCAACATGACGTAACAAAATGGCGGTTTGTGTCAATGTAGAAACTACTTACAGTGGCGTATATACACTTTGCTTTTAGGGGGGTTTTGAAACGATAATATTTCAACAACAAAAAAAAAAGTCATTACTTTATTTTCATATAACTAAAACACTCCAACACTGGCTCTGGGGGGGGGTTGCCCGCCAATATCGACAAAAACACCCCTATATGGTATTATTTGTACCATTTAAGCTTAAATAATAGTAGCTCTGAGGTGGTTAACCCCCAAACCCCCCTCAAATATGCCACTGACTACTTCCGGATAAAGGAAATTTACTGATTTTTTAATTTTCGGTTTATTCAACTTTATTGTGAAAATATATTTAATATCTCCATAAACATATACGAATTTATTTCAATTTTATTTTTTTCGAACGGTTAAATCTCTTATGCTAGTATGGATATTTTCAATTTCATGCAACTTTTAAAAAAAGATATCCATAACATCAAACGAAAATGAAGCCTTGAAAAATCACTTCACTTGAAAGCTTCTAGGCCAGGAAACGCTTGGGGTCTCCTTAAACTATTGTACTGTCAGTTTACCTAAATAAACTTTATAAGTTGCGTTCCAACGTAGGAAGTACGAAGTTAATTTAATATTCCCTTGATTTAGCACCGTTTAATATGAACAATACCATCAATATAATATACTAATATCATTGTTATTTATAGCGAGACGATATCAAAACGAACAAACATCTTACAGATCGTGGTCTGCGTGTCTGCATCTATAAATTAATTTTCAATGACCCACTTAACTTTTTAAATAAACATTAATTACCAAGTATGTCTGTGCTGGTCAATGTTAAATTCCGCTAAACCTACATAAGTGCATGCATCAACAGTCGAATACAAATACACTTGAGTGAGTACGTGTAGTACTTTTTTTGTCGATATTATTTCTATACTGTGAACCAAATTACTATCATATTAGAATTACATTAATTTGTCAAAATAGACAATTTAATAATAAACTGGCAAATTTTAATTGTTGGTTTAATCAATCAAACATATTACTACATCATGTGTTTCCGTTCATTTACGTCAAACTGTATTTTTCTTTGTGTGTTTTTCGGATACTTTTCTGAAATATAGGTTATAAACGGTTATATTTAGTTCCAACGTCAAAACTATCACCCATTTTTGTACCACAAATGTGTACTTCCTTTTTAAGTTTCGTTTTTGTAGGTTAGGTTTTACGTTCAACGTTTATGGAAGGTTCATTGTGTTCCAAGCGTAACTCCTATCACTTATCTAAATTTTACATGTGTAAAATAGAAAACCCATAGCGAAAAAAAATGAGTCAAAATAAACTGCTCAACAAAAAGATCGACCCTTTCAATTTTTAGTTCTTTCTTCATATTGATTTAACTTTTTTTAAACTTAACTTTTTCCGATGTGCATTTCGATTCTAAAAAGCCCGGCTTTTCAACACTATGTGACAAAACACGATTTTTCAAGGCGTTTTCATAGTTCTGTGTTATATGGGGTAATGGTGATTAATAAAGGCATGTAAAACTTCAAAAAGTTTGAGTGTTTGCCATTTTGACAAAAACAAATTTTACGCATTTCCATATATGGTACATTACCACGTTTTTGTTGATTTTTTAATTACGAGTTTTTGACAGGAGATACTACTAAACATAGTGTCAGTAACACAAATTTCAATATGCCATATCTTGAAAACAGGTTAACGAACTTTTTAAACTTATTTACACATTTTGCATTTTTCAAGAAGATTTTCTGTGTTAATGTACAGGATGTCCAATTTTGGTTGTAAATGCAAGGTATCTCCGTTATTTGCAAATATTTAGGGTTGAGGTTTCCGCGACACCGTGCCACTTTTTTGTCAAACTCAAGCTGCCGTAATCAGATTTTCCATAGCCCGCCTCGTTTCGGAGATACAGGGCCAAATTGAAAAAATTGCATTTTGTATCTCGGTTATCTTTTAACGTATCGAAAAGGTAAAAACTGGCTCTTATAGAGTTTTTTACGTAGAATCCAGTGGCGTGGACAGATTTTTACTCGGGGCCGTCATTTTTGATACATGACCCAAAGATATATAGTTATCTATACTTATTTTGAAAATAAGGCTACAGTTTAAGTTTTTATGAATATATTAAGTATATCTATTTTTCGTAATTAGCCATGTTCAAAAGAACTGCTCAAACTGATTTCCATTTTCTCTTAGACATCTCTCACACACTCTTGCAGTTTTACCCAGTGCATTTGAAATGACTACATTGCGTGCTTGTATTTGCAAAAATGCCTGCTCAGTGGTGTTACGCAGGTGGTGTTACGCAGGTCCCTATAAAAAGAAGTCCAATATGGATAGGTCAGGCGACCTAGGAAGCCATCGGACAGGTCCGTGCGTTCCAATCCAGCATTCGGGGAAGTTCTCTTCTAAGTACCGCCTCACAATTTGGGAGTTATGTGCTGGAGCTCCGTCTTGTTGGAAATATGTTTGATTCACATGTGCTAAAGGGACATCTATGATTTCTGGCAATATATTTTGCAATATTTCAAGATAGCGATTAGCAGTGAGACCTCCTTCAAAAATATGAAATTTTATTTTGATTCCTAGTACGAAAAAAGCGACATTAAAGCCAAATCTTTCTTGTTGCTCGCGTGGAAACATCAAATGTTGATTTTCAGGTGACCAGTGTCTCGTATTGTGCCTATTAAATATTTCAGCACTAGTTATATACGATTCGTCGGACCATATAACCGCCCTTCCAAAATTTTGGTTAGTATTAATTTTTTGTAAATACCACTGGCAAAAATCAATACGTCGTTCTGCATCTCCAGGATGTAGATTTTGCACAACTCTGACTTTATAAGGTTTATACTTATGTTTCTTTAAAATCGTTTGAACCCGAGACTTGATTACAACCACTTCATTCTCTATTTTTCTACAGGACGTTACAGGCGTTACATTTACACTTGCTAAGACGTCAATTTCATCAGCCTCACTATTCTCTTTGTTATATTTCTTTGATCTGGGCTTTTTGAAAGAGCCAAAATTTATTAAATTAGATTTCAGCCTATAGAATATTAATTTATTTGGCTGCCTCCTTTCCGGATATCTATATAATAAAAGTTTAAGTTTTAAAAAAGATTGCAATAATAATTATGAAAATAAAACATTACCTAATGAAATAAAGTTCAGAAGCAGCGTATATATTTTCATGACTCTCTATGAAACAGGTCAGCATATCATATTGCTCAAAGTTTTCAAATAATTGATTTGAAGCCATTTGTTAAAAAGTAATAATCAGAGCGACTAATTTAACACGTCCATTAGTATTAACATCAAAACTTCATTTACTTTATGACAAAGCAGTGACAAAGCAGTGACAAAGCCATTTTTGACAATCAGTCCATGGCTTACTATGAAAAATATAGATAGATATTATTACAAACCTAAATTGCAGCCTTATTTTTTAAAATAAGTATAGATAACCATATATTTTTAAAAAGCTCATAATAAGACTAATAGGACTCCGTAAAAATATACAGAGTGTCCCATTTAAAAAAACGTGACATTGGGTCATGTATCAAAAATGACGGCCCCTAGCAAAAATCTGTCTACGCCACTGGATTCTACGTAAAAAACTCTATAAGAGCCAGTTTTTATCTTTTCGATACCTTAAAAGATAACCGAGAGACGAGGGGTGTCCCAAAATGCAACTTTTTCAATTTGGCCCTGTATCTCCGAAACGAGGCGGGCTATGGAAAATCTGATTACGGCAGCTTGAGTTTGACAAAAAAGTGTCCCGAAAACCTCAACCCTAAATATTTGCAAATAACGGAGATACCTTGCATTTACAACCAAAATTGGACACCCTGTACTTTTGTCTCACATTACACCAGCGTCACAACAAGGATATCATGATCCCTATCTGAAATATATCCTGCAATACCGCCTCATTTTCATTTAAACGACGATGGCAATTTCGCTTCATCAGGCCACGATAGACTAGCGAGACCCATGTAGGGCAAATGTACAAATGGATTCATAGAAACAGCTAGTCCGCTGGCTAATACCACGACCAGCATTGAATTACACTCTTGATTCATGACTTTCGCATTTCAAACATGGATAAACAGATAAAACTGTTTTGACGTATTGATTCTAACCTCAAATTTTTTTTTAGCAATATAAAAGCACATGCTACTTAGTTTATAACATTACATTATTTGTCGTATTTTACAAAAGTATTCATTACCATTACATTATGAAAAATCGTTTTTATCGCATAATGTAAAACAAAAAAGTTGGTTTTTTAAAAAAAGTTAATCAATTTGAAAAAAGGACTAAAATAATTAGGAGGTTATTAAGTAAAATGAGATGTCTTGCCACATGCAAATTTCTTTTAAATCTAAATAACCTAAAAACTTTTTTTTTTAATGATGCATCAAATTAAAGCCTATTGAATACAACTGTAATAAACGAACATAAAAAAATCGTAATGAAATACCGAAAAAATCACCCTCCCAGTATGTCTATTGGTCGGCCTGTTCGCGGCATAGCTAAAAAAGTACTTACCCGATTGTCTTCAAAATTATTCAAAAAATTAAAACTTATACGAGGATAAAATGCTAATGCTTTGGGAAAAATCCAATATGGTGAAACAAAATGGTGGCGTAGTGAAATGTCAAAAAAATATTACTAAAGAAGTAATTATTCAATTTACCTGACCTTCTGCACAAAAATAAAGTATTATGTAGGATTAAACTGGTAAAATTTTGGTACGAATCCAAGATAGCCAAACAAAATGGTGGTTTAATAAAATTTTTACATAAACTACCTGAAAAAATTACTTATTAGATTGATTTCACATATCTTGCAAGGATAAAGTATCAAAATTTAGGGTTCATTGGGGGATAACCTGAGGACATTATGACAGAAATCCAGTTTGGTGAAACCAAATGGCGGCCTAATAAAATGTAAAAAAAATATTGGTCAGGAACTAATTATCCAATTTACCTCAAATTTTGCTCCAAAATCAAGTCTTACATTAGTGGCATGAACTGGCAACATTTTCGTACGAATCCAAGATCGGAAAAAAAATGACGACCTAATAAAATATTAAAAAACCAGCCTGAAAAAACTACTTATTAGATTGATTTTAATTTTTTTGCAAGAATTAAGTGTGACATAGAGTTAAACTGGTAAAAATAATAATACGGATTCAATATAAGGGAACAAAATAGCGGTCTAATGAAATTTTGAAGGAATCAATGAAAAACTATTAGAATTTATTTTAAATTATGTTTAAAAATCATGTGTTGCATAGGTAGAAACTAGTAAAATATTGGTATGAATCCAATATGGTGGAACAATTTGGTGCCCAATAAAAATGTTTGAAAAGAAAATATGTGTTACGAAATGACTACGTGTCCTAATAACATGAAAAATGCAAAACGAGGGAAGCTAACATTTCACGAGGCCATATTGTTCCATTTTTACCAAATTATTAGTATTTCATCCCCATATGATCCTTAATTTTTAACCAAAATCGGGTAAATAGTTTTTTTAGCTATGCCGCGAACAGACAGACAGACCGACCGACGCAATTGGGAAAACGGCATCTAGGTACCCTCAAACGTGAAGATCTAAAAAAAATCTGGTAGGGTGATTTTTTTCACGATTACAACACTTCTACTTTAGAAGGGAAGTAATAGAAAAAAGGTTCAATGATTTAAAATGTTTATAATTCCGATGAAAGTGCTAATTCCAGATTTTTATAAAATTTACCTTATTAAGATTTACCAGATTATGATAAAGTTTACCGATTTAAAATATGTTCGGTAACCTCTGATTATGACCCCATTAGTGAGGATGCTGAGAGTTTTGGCGCTGACAGGGCTGATTTTGACTGCGGAAACTATTTACTTTTACGGTTTTCATTCCTTTAATCAAGCCTTTTACTAATATTGAAACTAGTGACTTTTAAGTTCTGTTGTTTCAAGTTTTTGGGTACTTTGTTAACGTATGTATTTTTTGTTTATTTTATTGGTGTTGTATGCTTGTTTTAAACTATAGACTGTAATCCGTATCTATATTTGTAAAACACTTAATATCACGCACTAGCATTTATATGCTTTAGTAATTATCATGTTTTTATTATTATTAAATACATGATTAAAACTGTATTTTTACATTCCTTTTGAAAAGTAAACATCATTGTTATTCTTAGTAGTATTAATCAGAATAAGGTTATGCGATAATAGTGCAATTATCCAACTTTCTTTTTTTGGTAAAAAAATAGTATTAGTAAAAACGTATTTTTTATTGCAAAATAATCAATGTAGTTTTTAATTAATGTTCCTTGGGGCGGGAATTTTACCCCCAGATTCACTTCTAGTCAAGTCAGTTCTAGTTACCATGGAAATTAAAACTTCCAGTTTGCTAGTTATGTTTTGTTTATGTAACTGTCATTTTATAATTGTGATGTTTAGAAAAAGATTAGCTCCATTGGTGTAAATGTAATCTTAAACCTATAAGCAGCAAATAAATATTCACAATTTGACATATTACACTTTTTATAGAAGATCGACATATAAGAAATCATGATTCTTGGTTTTAGACCTTGCCAAATTTTAATTATTTTCCTACGTTGAATTAATAGCAAAGAAAATGGTAGCAGAACTCTAAGCCCTTAACTT
The DNA here is from genome assembly GCA_030620095.1 of Kuschelorhynchus macadamiae. NCBI lineage: Eukaryota > Metazoa > Arthropoda > Insecta > Coleoptera > Curculionidae > Kuschelorhynchus > Kuschelorhynchus macadamiae. The sequence continues at coordinate 315,059 of JAUTXW010004059.1, forward strand.
AGAAGATTGTGGATGCTTATATAAGAACTGGCACACTGGACAGAAATCCTATGCATCCATTCCAGCACGCTTACAGGACGGCTCTTCATAGTCTAGTCAGTAGACTCTAGGTGGGGTCTACTCCAAGGAGATGGCTCTGGGTGTATTCTTGGATATCGAGAAGGCGTTTAACAACACCACCTTTGACTTCATTAGTGAGGCTGCTGAGAGTTTTGGCGTGGACAGGTGGGTTCGCGTCATGCTTGAAAGCAGAATCATAACATCTTCTCTTGGGAGCATGACAGTGTGGTGTCTGCTTCTGGATGGGCTGCTTCATACTCTCAATGAGAGCGGAGTGTATGTTCAAGGCTACGCCGACGATCTTGCCATTCTAGTAATAGGCAAGTTCCCAATCACTATTATAAGGCTCATAAAGAGGGCTTTGACAATGGTGGAAAAGTTTTGAGAAAAACACGGTCTGACTGTTAGTCCGGATAAGACTGAAATGGTACCATTTACCCACAAGAGGAAAGTAGACCTTGAAGGCTCACCCTCTTTGGGGAAGAGTTGAAACCTTCTCGGTCGGTGAAATATCTGCCTGTCTTAATAGACCTCGACTGACCTGGAGGGGTGGTATTGAAGGGATCACAACTTGGAGTCTAAAACCTCGTATTGTGCATTAGCTTTACACGTCAGTGATAAGGCCAATGATCACTTATGGCGCTCTTGTCGTTGGATACACAGAGACTGGAATTTTGGGCATACGCAAGTCTGGACTGAACTGATCAAATTAGACCCTCTTCTAGCTAAGAGAGGTGCCATTATTCCGGTCTCAATTGCACCTAAATTTTTTGTGTAATTGTTCCTGAGAGAGAACAATGGAGGGATCCCTACTCGTTCTTCCTCAAACCGGAGGGCCTTGTCTGGTTTACAGGAGGCATTCTAAAGAAGGAGGGATCTGGGGCGGGAATCTATGGTAAGCGACCCAGGGCAAGAATTAGTGTTGCTCTTGGGCGCTATGCGACTGTATATCAGGCTGAGATTACAGCAATCTCGGATTACGTACAGGAAAACCTTTCCAGTAGATATCACGACAAGCATATCTATATATGCTGTGATAGTTAAACCGCGATTAAGGCTCTGTCTTCAAACAGGGTCAATTCGCTGCTAACATTTGAATGCAGCAAAGTCCTAGAGAGATTGTGTGAGGGGTTAGCCTCATTTTGGTGCCTAACCAAACAGCAGCACTGTTTTCACTGGGCCGGAACCTTCTCTTGGAATTGCTCCTTCGGCTGTCAAGGTCTCACTGTCGAGGAATTCCGTGCTGAATGGCACGAGCTAGTAGGACTCAGATAGTCTAAGGTCTTCATATCAGGCTCTTATAGCCGTTCTGAGTCTAATAGGCTTCTAAATCTATACACAAGCCAACTTAGAACCATTACCGGGGTCCTAACTGGACACTGGCTGATGAAATATCACCTGCAAAAGATTGGACTCGACAACGATCTATACCGCAGGTTTTGTGCTGAGTTAGATGAAACTACCGAGCATCTGGTCTGTCGATGTGACGCTTTAGTCAACGCCAGACTGCTTTGCTTGTGACACCTATGTAGAACCCGAGCTTGTGAAACGTGCTCGACCTGAAAGGGTCTTTTCCTTTCTAAAAAGCAGTGGGCTCTTGGCCCTACACGCCTACTTGGGGGGATAGCACAATTGGCTCCAGTGAGCCTAAGTGCTGCCCTTGTTGGGCTCCCCATCTGTGTCAATATCTATGTCTAAGCCATAAATAGTTTCGGAGATGTAGCGGTTCAAAACTGGTCGAAAAAATGGAACAAATTTTTTCTAGGAGCATGCCCAAAATAGATCCTTTGCAGACGCAGTTAAGGTTCGCAGAATTTAATTTTGCGTACTAGTGCGCAAAATTAAATTTTGTCCCCGCATCTAAATGTCTAAGAACTGGCCTATATTATAACTCATTAAACCTATTAAAATATTGTTCTCCATTCATAAACGAAAATGAAGCTATTGCTGGAGATTTTGAAAAAATTAGTACAATGTGTACGGTGAACAAATCGTTTATTTACCTTACCCATATTCAAATTCTATTTGACTTTCAATTCTCTTAAAAATAGTGGATAGTTATCTATGTAAAAGGAATGGCTTATATGAAAGCAGAAATGAAAGCTACAGTTAATATTCTGATACCCGTTCCTGCCTTAATAGTCATTCCATTTCACATATTACATCATAATGCAGCTAATAGTCGCTTGCTTGTTTTTTATATATTACATAAAGGTATATTTACATGAATTTTTAAAGTAAACCACATAACTACCAATTTTAAAATAAATTTATGATTTTTTGTCAACAACGCAGATAAGGTCTTGTTAAAATTAACGGTAGTACCGTAATAGAGAAGATACACGCAGGTTTGAGAGCACAATGTTCTTTAAGAAATACAAACATAAGGTATACATTTAAGTACTTAACAATGCACGTGGATTAGAACATTCTGAACATTTGAACAATCTACACGTTTTTGCTTAACTTCTGTTCATTAAAAACACAGCTTGCAACAGAGCAAGTAAAAATTGTTTTGGCAAAGTAGTATTTCTCCGTTTATGTATGCCCATGTCTTTCTCAATTTGAGGCACTTACCTTTATAGCATATTTTTACTTCCCTCGTAAAAGAGAAGTATTGTAATCGTGACAAAATCATCCTCCGAGATTTTTTCAGATCTTTACGTTTCAGGGTCTCTAGATGACCAAAAACATGTCGGTCTGTCTGTCGGTTTGACCGTGTGTCTGTCAGTTCGCGATATAGCTTAAAAACTTCTTATCAGTTTTGCTTCTAATTTTAGTCAGAAACGAAAGATCAATATGAGGAACACCTGGTAAATATTGGTAAAAATCCAATATGTCGGAACAAGATGGCGGGTTAGTGAAACGTTAAAAAAATTAATACTAAAAAACTAATAATCCAATTTATTTAAAATTTTGCACAAAAATCAAGTATTATCTAGGAATCAACTGGTAAAATTTTGGTACGAATCCGAAATGGCGGAACAAAATGGCGGCTTAATAAAATATTTAGAAAATTTGAAAAACTATTCAATGAACTGATTTCAAATTGTGTGCTATAATTTATTGTATTATAAAGACGAACTAGTAAAAGTGTGGTACTAATTTAAAGTCCCGGAACAAAATGGAGGCCCAACAAAACTTTTGTAATCTGAAAAAACTCACATTCTCGCGACATTTTAGCGTCCCTAGATGCCAAAAAATATATTTTATTAATTCCATTAGTCCGTCTGTCGGTTTGTCTGTCTGTCTGTCAGCTCGCGGCATAACTTAATAATTACTTATCAATTTGAGTTCAAATTTCAGTCGAAAATTAAAGGTCATATGAAAATCCAAAACGGTGGAACAAGATGACGGCCTAGTGAAACGTTAAAAAATTACTAGTAAAAAAACTAATTATCCAATTTACCTCAAATTTGGAACAAAAATTAAGTGTCACCTAAGAATGAACTGGTAACGTTTTGGTATGAATGTAAGATAGCAAAACAAAATGCGAAATCAACGTAAAAAAATATTCTTATTCAATTGACTTTAAATATTGGAGAAAAATTAAATATGATATAAGGATAAACATAGGGTGGCATAGGTAGAAACTGGTAAAGTATTGGTAGAAATCCAATATATTGGAACAAAATGGCGCCCAATAAAAACGTTTCAAAAGACAGTATATTATATTATGTGTGTTAAATAACTATGTACTAGATCAAAATACAAGAGTTCTAACCACACTACACAACTTGTTACGTTCTGGACGCGCGTTTATCTAACCAAGTTAGCATCATCAGCAGATGATATAAACTAAAGTAACTTATCCTAACCGAGACTATTTATAGGTAAATGTGGTCACACTTGGTTGCGCCCGACTGCACCGTTGTCAAGTAAACAATAGAGGGAACTATAGGGAATAAGCCCTCTGTCTTTATTTAGTGCTTTCTTACCACATTTAACTATTTCTATACTCTCAAATGCATCCAATAATCTATTATTAGATACATTTTTAATCAACTTAAGATTATTTATTCTTATTTGGTGATTGTTTTCTAAAGCATGTTGGGCAACGCTTGACTTTTCTGTTCTTCCGTATCTTAAATGTGCCAATGTGTTCTTTAAAGCGAATGTTTATGGAGCGTTTAGTTTGCCCAACATATTTTAGATCGCAGTCATTACAGCTAATTTCATAGATGCCACTCCTCTCCTTCAAGTCGACTTTGTCTTTAGGGTTTTCAAGGAGATTTTTTAAACTGTTCTCCGTTTTGTAGGCTACTCTAAAACCTACGTTTTTAAATACTTTTTCTAGACCTCTCGTATATCTGGGATCATATAGGATTACTATGAACTCATTAGGAGCCTCAGGTGCTTGAAGAGTAGTGGCATCTTTTAACATTTTCTTATGCTTATGTCTATTTACTAATTTATGTACAAAATTACCATTATATCCATTATTTTTAGCTATATTTTTAATCCGATTCATTTCATTGTTAAAACGTTTTTTACTTAATGGAAAATTGACTAATCTGTGAGTTAAGAAATGAAATGCTGCCAATTTATGTTGATGGCAATGAAATGAGTCGGATGTTATATACCTATCAGTATTAGTAAATTTCCTGCAAATATCAAATTCTAATTTATCGTTATTTCTAGAATTTCTAGAAATAAAGCAAAGAAATAACGTCGCCGGGGCAACCAAGTGTGACCACATTTACCTATAAATAGTCTCGGTTAGGATAAGTTAGTTTACTTTATGTCATCTGCAGATGATGCTAACTTGGTTAGCGTAACGCGCGTCCAGAACGTAACAAGCTGTGATGTAGTGTGGTTAGAACTCTTGTATTTTGATCTATCGTCCACCACAGGTTTCGGTGTTAGGACTTAACTATGTACTAAACTAAATTGGGTCACACTTCACTATTCCTAATAAAAGGAACTATACTATATGAACTATAATGAGGGGGTTTCTGTTTTTAATTTGACTAAAAACAGCTCACCCAAACTGTTTTTTTTTCATTTTTATAACATTTAAGAATATCGAAGATATACTACGCCCATGACACCCAAAAACTAATCCCCGGGAGACCTTGAGCTAGACTATTTTTGATGCAAATTTTAAACGAATCGACTTAACCGTTCTCAAGATATCGTTAAAAATATTTTTTCGTGATCTAGGAACTCTAAAACGTCAAAAAAACCCAACTAAACACTGCCTGTATATAGCCCATATAGTATATTAATAATATAATAATGGGCTGTTATAGGGAAATCATTCCAAAGCAAGAGTTTTAAACTTTCTTTTAAGTTATAAAACCGGAATGCGTCCCCCTGTTATTTTACATTATTTAACATCTTAATTTCAAAAAAGGTCCTCAGTTTGCTTTATACATATTTACTTTTTTTCGCCACCCCTTGAGAGAAGTCGTAGGCTAAACGTCCGAAAGAAATTCCAATTTGACACAGTTCACACTGTCTTAATCCAAAAACCATAATTTCTTGAATTGAAAGCTTGTTGCCCTTGATAATCGAGATGTCTTCATTTTTTTACAACAAATATTAGGCAACATTTTTAATACAATATATTCTAAATATATTTACAGCAGTTTTAAAACACTCTGTGTATGGTTCAGAAACGTGTCACTTTCATTTCAAAAAGAAAATGTCAACACGATTTGTCCTTAAAAGTCACATTTTTTTAAAATCAAATACTACATAATCACGTATTAACTTAAATAAATCTTCAATACAAGGCTGTATTCTGCACAATTTTTTTTATGCATATATTACTCGCCTGAGGCCACCGCTTGTCCTGGCCATATTTAGATGCGCCAAGTACGACTTCCCAGTACCGTTGCGTTGGGTGGTATCAACCAGTTTGTTTCAGTGGTTCACTTTGGGCTAACATAAATGGTGCGCCGTATTTAAAAAAAAATAAGTCGATTTCTTAGCATTCTCAAATTGGCAATGATCCCTTTTTATTAATTTGTTGCATAAGTAAACAAAAATGATGAAATGATATTCATATTTCGAAAAAAAACTTAATGTTGCCAATTCAATCAAAAGACATAAAGAGAAGCGTGTTTATTTTTCTTATAGCTTCACTTATTCGTGTTTTTCGGTAATAAAACTTTCAAATACGCACTTTTGACCCCCTTGTAGTTTTCGACAAATTATACGTAAATGTATAAAAACAGGGCTGGATTTAGTTGTTGTGTGTGCACAGATATTAAAAAGGAAATTGTTTTGTATAGCTGCTTAGTCATAGTTCGTTTTTATTAAATTCTTCTAAAGTATTTTATACGGATGAAACTTTAAAATGTTTTTAAACACTGAACCAATAAACACTAGATACATACATACAACTAACTTGTCCTAAAACCGCCACTTCAATAGTGTCATTTGTTACGCGTCTATCGACATTTCGTTTCATGTTACCTACAGACCCAGTTTGACGAATTTTTTTATTAGTTTCAAAACGTAGCTTCGATGCATATATTTATCTTCGTGTTGTTGATCGAACACTTCATCTATCCTGTTTGCATATTATTACCAAAAAAAAGAGCAAGGATTTCTAACCTCTCTGTAATCAAGTAAATCATTATTAAATCTAAACATAGATCCAGTGAATAATATAATAAGTTTAAACTAGGCACTATAATGAAAACCGCAACGGTACTGAATGCTAAAATTCAGAAAAACCAATCGGATAAGCAGTTTTTTAGCTATGCCGCGAAGAGATAGACAGAAGATAAATAGACCGACGGAACTGAGAAAACATGTGCATCTAGGCACCCTGAAACGTAAAGATCTGAAAAATCTTGCAGTCTAATTTTTTACGATTAAAATAATTAGTATACTATAGTAAAAAAGGGAATTTAAAAATTAAAACGTTCCTTTATATGCGAAACAGCTGTGTACTGTGGAAAAAAAATTATGTTTAATAATAAAATTAGTCAACAATAATTGTTATTTAGTGATTTAGCAGAGTTGCATATGTTTTCATAATTTTGATTAATCAATAATAAAAGTGCTTAAGTGACTATTTTACGTTTCAAATTTATTTTCTCGATAATTATTGTGTTTAATTTAAAATGTAGGTATTGTTGAAAAGAGAATTGAAATATCGTTCAAACAAGGTTCTTCTTGACCCCCTTTCCATTTATACAAGGTCTGGCAATATGATTGAACGATTTTTAATAGGCCACCGCGAAGATACAAAAATATATTTGGACTTTTTGTTACTTTGTATTTAAGGACGAGAAGGGAATTCTTTATGCAAATAAAGAAATAGGGGATCATTATATACGGAGACCTTGCGGGCCATGCAATGTCCCCAAATCATGAAATTAGCGATTCGAAAACATGTGCTGAAAAACAGCGATGGTCCTTCTTGATGTATGCATTGTTGCGTCATCCTGTTGGAACCAGACTTCACCTTGACCCTTTCTTTGGAGCTACGGGTGTTCCCAACATACCGAGTTAAATAATTGACAGTAACGTTGTGGCCGTTTTCTTCCAAAAAGTATAGACCGATCAAACCAAATTCGGAAACTCCACACCACACTGTTACCTTTTGGTCATGAAGTGGTTTTTCAGGCACTTCTCTTAGATTGTGTTCTGCCCACTAGCGAAAATTTTGTTTGTTAACGTACCCACTGAGGTGAAAATGAGCTTCGTCAGACATAATCATTTTATCAAGAATTTTTTTATTGTTGTTCAATATTCCCAAAAAATGCGGGAAGAAATTAAGACGATTTACTTTATCAATAGGAATAAACTTCTGAACTATCTGTATCTTATACGGATAGAATTTCAAATCCTGATGTAAAATTCGTAGCAAACTTCGCACTTTAATGTGCAGTGCAGCTGATTGTCGAATTGCAGAACGTTTTCGACTATGTTCAACAGCTGCCCTGACTCTTTCATTATTTCCTTGTGTACGAACTGTATTGTACTGTTGTACTGTACCCATCTCAAAATGGAATTTGTTTTGGAACTATAGCATGCACTGGCAAATTAAATTCACGTCGAAAATTTCAGTCAGAGTCAGGATAAACAATTTTACAGCAAAGATCCGTTTATTATTTGGCCAATTTGCCATTGTAACACAAAATGTTCAACAACAAACTTCAGTTTTAACAGTATTTGACGTTTGCTAAATAAACTGTATTTTCATGGCAACTTTTGCAAAACAGTCCAATCCTATTGCCTGACCTTGTATTTTAGGAGTTAACTTCACTTCAGGAGTCGCAGGTAAGGGGTTGCACATTATATCACGAGAGTTTCCCCCTCAACAATAAAATTAACAGCTCCGGATAAAAAAAATTGCGTTTGACTTGCAAAAAAAATGTTTTTAATATTATATTTTTTACTTGTCCATCATGTTAATAACTGCTATCTGCCATTGGAACAGGGTTATCGAGCGGCTATTTATTATATTTAAAATTATTTATTTATTTTATTTATTTATTTGAAGCTTAGCGGGCAACTCTGTCACAATACTGGAATTACCTAATATATGATAAGTAAAATCAAAGGTACTCTGTAGGCTTCTTCGTAAATTATAATTTAACATGTTATCAATTATAATTGAATTAAACATTTTATCTCACCAATTCTGCGGCCATATAAACTCGAACAACAGCAAACTGCAACAACGATGGTATCTTTTTTTTTGAATATATATTTATTTTAACTACCAGGTGGTTTACTTAAATAAAAGATTTGGTTTTTAAAAACAACTTAAAAATCTATTAACAAAAGTAAAGAAAATGAAATGCTTTACAAAAAAATAATACTTAAACCTAATAACAAAAAAAATGTTTAAATCTAGAAAATGAGGGAATTATCTTAAAATCCCCAACCTTAGTACAAAAGAAAAAAGAGAAAAAAAAACTTTAAATAAAACGTAAATTTAACTCTTAAAGCCCAGTTACTCCCCAGATAAAACATAGAATAAAATATCTTTGAAAATTCCTTAGCTTTAATATCCCACTGTATACATAAAGCCCCATAACCACCACAAAAGAAGAATTTCAAGATCAACTAAAAGAAACAAAATTCTGACACAGACTCACTTTTAGTCTTCCCGTAAAATACAAAGTTAGCTCAGCTATTACTAGATCCACCCCTTAAACCGATCCCCTCTTTGATGTTATTAGTCAGGACGAAACGAATAAAGCTGTGAATGGTCAAGCTTAAGTCCCTACTCTATACTTTAAGTTCGGAACTTCGTCTTAGAAACAAGAGGTGTCACCCATGATAATAAAAAGTGAATAGATAGATTAAAATGATATTCACTTCAATTCTTAGTCGTAAGATTATGTATATAATTTAATATATAAGCCTATACTAACTTATACACATTATGGGTCCGAAAAGTCATGACGAAAAAAAGGCACGAAAAAGCCTTTCAGTTTATCTTGTCTGAAGGGAAAATTATGCCCCAAAAACATGGCTTTTCGGTAATGTTCCTATTACAAAATACTCTATTGTATTTTCAACATAGTAAATTGACCATTTATTAACATTGCATCGAAACAAATAAAATGTTTCAATTAATATTTGTAACAAGTTAAATTAAACAGACCAAAGAAAGATTACCATGAAACAGGGAACATATGTGATCATAAACCCTCGAAAAGGAAGGCATAAATTGTAACCTTTAAGAAAGCTTATCCATAAATCTGTCTATACTCTAAAATATAGCATTTGAGATATATTATACTTTATTTAGGGTTTAAAATTCTCGAAACTAATATTAGACAAATTCACTTATAACTCTTGTGAAATAATCAAGCCTGTTCACGCGTGAACATGAGAACCAACAGTTTTAGTAAAATATTGCTTGAATTATATTTAGAATATATAAAAATATATACTATATACCGTTGTTATAGCCTATTCTGTTACACCATTGATTATACTGTGCAATAATAAAAGTGATATATAATAATACTAAACATTAATAAGCCAGAAAAATAGTACATAATAATAAGCAGTTTTTCAGAAAGGAAATGGACATCACGAGTTGTTTACGTGCATCTAAATAATGTTACTTTTCAAAAGAAAAATAATTGGGGGAAATATATAAACAATTACCCAAAGTGTCGAGAAATAGTTTTTCTTTTTATAAAAAAATTATTTCCCTAAAAGTTGTAAATATTTTGAAATCCTATCTTTTGAAAGATGTTCAGTAAAAAAGTGTTAATTGTTTCCAATAAAGCGCGAAAATGACTTTTTTTGCAAATGTCAATAACTAATATAATTTGCAACACCTACAAATTTTTGACGTTAAATATGTCATAATATACCGTGTGACTTCATTTGGTAATATAATTTTTGCCGGGAGGCATAGTTGTGTTACAAACGTATTGTTTAAACACTAGTTGTGTTACAAGCAAGTCCAGAGAACTCCAGGGGAGTTCATTTTGTTCGCCGTGACTAATATTACAATTTGTAATTATTGTTCACAGCATATAAATTTGCAAAATTTTTATTCTGCAAATATGGTGTCAAAAAATATGTTGATAACTTTTAAATAAAAATGTCTACATCGTTTCTGATTTGATACTCAAGTAGTTGGTATTTTAGGTTAGGATAGGTTAGGTCTAATTTTTTCATTTTTCGAGGTCGTTCCAAATGATACTTTGTCAGGATAAGTAATTTGAAAGAATGGTTTAAGGGGCGGTAAAAATTAATATTTATGAAAAAGTGGAATAAAAATCAGAGATTATGCCAATGTTGTAAAGTTCTCGAAGGCATTTCATGCCGAATCTTGTATATGAAATGAACATAATTTTAATTTTATATAATAAACCAGTAGTGTCCTGACATTAACGTTTTATATTTTGCGTTATACGGGATATATAAAAGAATGTCTCTGATTGTAATACGCAAAACACTTTCTTATGCTATATTCATGAATACATGGGGTTTACAGCAAGGAGTACCTGTCTCATTTTCTTTTTTTAAATTATACTAAATATATAAAAACAATAGGTATATTTAAAAGTTATCAACCGTTGAAATTTTAAATAAATTATTATGTTTTCGATAGCATTTTTGACGTTTTCTTTTGCAAATTTCCACAACTACAATAAGTATATATTTTAGTGTCAGTCACGACCAACAAAATAAAGTCTCGTAGAGGGTTCTGTTTGCTCTCATTTAAATCGGAATTATTGTTTAAACAATACCTCTCAAGTCTCAAATATATGAGCTGCTAATCGCATTTGCAAAAAAACTGATTTTTACGGTTTTATTCGCGATTTCATCTGAAATGTATTAATGCTTTTCTACCAGAGACAAAGATAGAGTTTCGAAATATCTACAACTTTTAGACAAATCATTTTGTTTTACAAAATGAACCCATTTTAATATAGAAGAAAAAATCGGTAAATTTTCTTTACCCGTAACTTCTTTTGTTATGAATATTTCCTTTTATTAGGAATAGTGAAGTCTGATCCAATTTAAATCAGAACATAGTTATTTCGGAATATATATACTGTTTTTTAAAATTTTTTTTGGGCTCCATTTTGTTCCATCATATTTGATTCCTGCCAATAATTCACCAGTTTCTATCTATGCTTTTTTTTGGGCATAATTTAAAATAATTTCAATAAGTAGTTTTTACATGGACATACGCCATTTACATACATACATTTGTTACGTCATGTTAAATTCGTACCAGTTTATCCTTATATCACATTTAATTTTTCTGCAGAATTTAAAGTCAATTGCAGGGGCGTGCGGTGAAGTTTTAAGAAAGGGAAGCAATTTTTAGAAACTTACCTATTTGTAATGTAATTCGATTCTTCGATCATTTTTTGCAAATTTGTCAATGACTTCATCATAAAAACGTCGATGCTCCGACATATTTTGGAGAAGTTTATTTTCAATGGACAACAGCGATGTATGCGAAAGTCTCTCTTGCCCCGTTGAATTTCTCACGAAATTTTTTATACGTTTAAGTGTTGAAAAATTGCGTTCAACGATGAACTTGTGGCAGGTATTGTCAATACTAATTCACACAATTTCGACACTTCGGTGTAGGTATCTTCTAGCTCCTTGTCTTTTAAAAATTGCATTAATTCATTAGCGTTATTTTTTGCGCTAATGTCATCAGTTCAGATCGCAGTAACACTCGGTCGAAGAACTGGCCATAATGAAGAAGAAGAGATTTAATCTTCTGGAAAAGTTTTTCCTTTAAATGCATCAAAATTGCAGAGCTCGAGGAATTTAAAATCATTTAAACCGTTAAATCTATAGTTTATTTGTTGCTGAATTTGATCGATTATTTCATAAAAGAGGCGTCTGTATGATGTTTGAACTGCTCCCACCTTGTCTGTTCGAAGACGCTTAGCTTGTGGCTCTACATTTAACGTCATCGTTTTCTCCCAAAATAGGTCAAAGTCATCTCTTTTTTGGCTTAACATGGACTTAAAATCATCCACTCTTTTTAGGCAAAGAGAAATATCATTTGTTTTAGTTGGTAATATATTAAATATATTGTCCGAGAATGGAAATATTTCTGAAAATATGTTCAACAAATAATTAAAATCAAAATCTCGTTTCAAACAGTCCAAAAACCCCCTCGACCTATTTATTGCTTCTGAATCCCACGTTTCATTATTTTCTATTATATTCTCAAATCTTCCATTATAGTTCCATCTAGTAGGAGCTACTTTGGGCAATCGTTTGTGGACAATGGAGTCCAAAGCTTGTGTACGTTTTGTTGACTTGGAAAAAAAAAGCAGCCATGCCACTTAAAGTAACGAAAAATACTTTATACTCTTTAATCTGATTGATCGACTGGCATAAAACTTAAATCTAATTTATGAGCAAAACAATGGACAAACACAGCACTTGGGAAAGTTTTTCGAACTTTAGCTTGCAGACCCCCTAATTGTCCTGCTATCACTGCAGCTCCATTATAGCTTTGAGCAACTAATTTTTCTCCATTAATTTATTTAGTAACGTTATAAACTACGGTATATAATGCATCTGCTGTACGATTTTCGGATACATTCTTAAAACCTAAAAATCGTTCTTGAATACATCCGTCTGTTTTAACGTAGCGTATTACTATAGATAATGGGCTAAAATTAGTGTGCGTGAACCGCGCCTCGCCAATCTCCTGCTTAATTCTTTTAGAATAATGGTTCAAATTAAATCATTCTGGATTCGATTCGACGTTCAATGAAAAACGCTAGACTGCTCTAAATGATTTTTAAGCAATCATCATATTTAGCCATTAAACTAAGTAAATCTTGAAAATTGAAGAAACCCTTGTTTTCGTCATGATCTCTAAATCCCAATTCGTGCTGTTAGAGAAAACAAATAACATCGATAAGTCTTCTTAATATTTGCCTATTTTTATCTACTAGTTCATTGTGTTGGCGGCGACTAATTTCCAACTGTTTATTAAAGGCGTGTTCAATTCTGATTTTGCCGAAGACTTTTTCTTTTATGAAGGCCTGTAAATGCGCTTTGGACATAATGTGTCTTTTTATAGCTTTATGGAAATTGTTTAAATCGGAAAAACCAGTTTTATTCCAGGGACCTTTTTCATTTTCAAAAAGTAAACATGACCAACAAAATAATTTACTTATATTTTCACACCCTGTTAGCCATTTAAATACAGTTTTTCATTTTTGTATCAGCGAAGTTTAATGTTGAAAATCCCTTTATTACTAAGACACACACCACACATTGACGGTATTTGCATATCCACGTCCGTATTATTGCCTTCCATATCGCACCATGCACGACGCGACGTACGTATCACACAACACACGGATAACCGTTCAAACAAAGAACCTACTCCAACGATAGCTTCCGCCACCACTTAAAGCATGCGATTGAAATACAAAAATTGCAAACAGCCGGTGGAAAGTTTAATAACCTTTGGATCGATTCACAGGAAATCAAGCATAAAGGATTGGCTGCAGAGAAGCTAGCGGTCCGCATAGGTTCTATTCGATATTCTATTGTGGCAGGGTCGGAGTCAAGGCCGCATTTATTATGGGCTTGATAATTAAGATAATATTTTAGCATTTTTAATATAAACTAAATTAATGGTTTCCTATTTCAAAAATTATATTTTAGTTGTGTTTTGTAATTTTTTTTTGAGGGGAAGCACTGCTTCCCTTGCCTCCTTGACTGCACGCCCCTGGTCAATTGAATAAGACTTTTTACGTTGATGTTTAAAAAAATGTATTTGGTCGCCATTCTGTTCCGCCATCTTAAATTCATAACACAACTTTACCAGTTTATCTCTATATCACACCCAATGCTTGCACAAAATTTGAAATTAATCTAATAATTAGTTTTTTCAGGCTAATTTTTTAAAAGTTTTATTAGGACGCCATTTTGTTTTGCTACCGTATATTCATACCAAAATGTTACCAGTCCATTTTTTTGTAACACTTGATTTTGTGCAAAATTTGAGGTAAATTGGATAATTATTTCTTCTAGTAATAATTTTTTAACGTTTCACTAGGCCGCCATCTTGTTCCGGCATATTGGATTTTTACCAAAATATTACCAGGTCATTCCCATATGACTTTTAATTTTTGAATAAGATTTGAAGTCAATCTGTTGATGAATAGTTTTTAAGGTATGCCGCGAACAGACAAACCGACAGACGGACGGATGGAGTTGATAAAACAATTTTTTTTGGCAACTAGGGGCGCTAAGATGTGAAGATATGTAAAACCTGATATAGGGATTTTTTTCATAGCACAAAAGAATTATTTGGTCGCCATTGTTCCGCCATCTTGAATTAGTAACACAGTTTTACTAGTTAATATTTATACCACTATTAGTTATGGCACACAATTTGAAATCAGTTCGTTAAGTAGTTTTCTTCAGGCAAAATTTTACCAGTTGATTCCTACATAATACTTGATCTTTGTGCAAAATTTGAGGTAAATTAGATAATTAGTTTCTTAGTAATATATTTTTTAACATTTCACTAGTCCGACATTTTGTTTTGCCATATTGGATTTTTACCAAAATATTACCAGGTCATCCCCATACGATCCTTAGTTTTTGACGACAGACCGACGGAAGCGAGAAAACATGTTTTTCGCCATCTAGGGACCCTGTAATGTAAAGATCTGAAAAAATATCGGAGGGAGATTTTTTCACGATTACAATACTTCCCTTTTACGTGGGAAGTAAAAACCATTTGTCGACCCTTTAGGTAGTTTATATGTTTTTCTTAATTATTGTTTAGACGGTTTTGTAAAAAAATGCATTGCATGTACATGACATGACAAGTCGCCTAGTCCTTATTAGGTATGGGCGTTTTATCGATATATCGCTAGGTCAGCGACATATCAAATAACAAACGGATTCATATTTTTTTCTTTTTTTTTTGCTCTTCAGTAATTTTGTTCCAAATATATCGATGAAAACTATTGAAAATTCGATAACTATCGACATATCGATAAATAAAATATATCGATAGATATGCTATCCCCTATCGATAGGTAAAATCTAAAATCGCCCATCCCTAGTCCTTATAGCATGTCATTAATGTTCTGTTTTCCTGGTGTATAAATTATTTCTTCGAATTATGTTCTCTCGTGCTGTATACTTGGAATGGAAGATAAAATATGCAGATTCTGTAATTAAAGAAATGTTTTACTACTTGGTCAACCACGTTTTTTTATTATTATTGCCTATTGTGTGGTTTGTGACACATGACGAATCCGCGGATATTTTAAGCTTTATTATTAGAAGATTACATCATATTAAATACTTCTTTTCACAAGATAAATAAAAAAACTATGAAGTTCCATATAAAAATATTTGTTTCAGCAGCAACTAAAGACAAGAATAAATAATACTGTTTTATAAACGTTTTCCTATATTCTTGAGCGAATGTCCAATTTTGGGTCAAGCAAGACGGGTAAAGTGATTTAAAATCTAACTACTCGTTGAGGCAAAAACTGTGAAGAAAAATAATTTTTCGAAAATACCCTTAAATATAAGAAAAACGGTCATATTATTTAAAAGGCTTTCGACAAATAGTTTCAACTTTCCCATATTTCTATTATCATTTTTAGTTATTAATTAGTATTATATACACATTTTTATTTTCCCCTTTCGATTTGCATGTGCAACGAAGTGCAAGCTAGTTAGATATAAACAGAATCTGCTTTTGCACTTCACTGCTGCGCGCCATCCTGAATATAAGCCTGTCCTCAGGGGCTACGCGTTTAAATCATTATTATTTAACGTTGCTTTTCACTGACCCGTAGCAACCATCTTACAGTACAGATTTACCACCCTGTGATTTTTTTAGGTTAAGATTCTGAAACGGGATTTTAGGATAAGTCGTATTACGTAGCTACAAACATATTAAAAACTCTTTCTTTTTTGTTTAAAGCCCAAATATACGTTTTTTTTAGCAAATGAAACTTGAAACTCGCAAAGTAAATGAATTCAAATATATTTTTTTCAAAGAAAATAAACTTAACAAAGAACAGCGGTATGCGCATTTAAATCATATGAGCATTCATCAAAGGAACATATTAGTAAATAGGTAAAAGTATATTCTGATAAACTTTAGTTGGACTGATAGAAACATTCTAGTTGCACAACAGATCAAAAAATTCATTTTGCCATATAATTTTAAACATTTCGTTTTTAAACAATTATTGTCCTGAAGGTTTTAAAGAATGTAGAATGTTAATAAATAACCATTATATCGGAAAAAAACTTGCATTTTTTTTTTCACAACATGTTTTTTATAACTATCTCCAATCAAAGAAAATTCCTAATAAATATAATACGTTGCAATGCCCTTTACATACGGTCTATGAAAAAATAATTTCTTATTGTGGTATTTAAAGGGCAAAACTATCTGTTTTAAAGCACAGAATTTGTAAACGTTTTCACCTTGAAAAGCACAAGAAATTTTAATTTAAAATAACGAATGTCATTTTTCAATTTCATGTTTAAATTGCCCAAAAAAGTACATAGGAATGACATCACAATACCTAGATAGTCGATTAAACGGCCACAAATACACAAAAAATGCATCTACTGCACTTCACAAACACGAACATACAGAAAACATGAATTCGATTTTAAACAAACCAAAAGATTAGAGCAAGAAACTAATTGTCGAAAACTCACAATAAAAGAAATGATACAAATTAAAAAAGAGAAAAATGCCGTCAACGATAAAAAAGACATCAATAACTTAAGCCAAATTTATTATAATCTGACATCTAAGGAAATCTATCTAATAAATAAACTACTCCATACATAAAACCCTGTACATTTCAGTAAGATCATAAACCCAAACTCGGTACAGCAATAAAAATCTAAGTAAATATAAAAAAAGAAAAAATTTGTCTTGTTTTTATCTACCAGAATTCCAGACGTGTCGACAAAAAACTGACATGTTTCCAAGGTACGTACTCTGTATAATATTAATGTTGTTTTAAATGTATTTTTGTTTTCATGATCATAGTTTGTTTTAAATGTAATGTTTTTTTTGAGTGATGTTTTTTCAATAATTTTTTAACCAATTTAAAAATTTAAATACTATACATGTTTTTATTGTAGAAAATAAATATCTTGAGAAAGCTCAATATAATGAGCGAAACGTCGATTGAATTATAGTTTTACTTCCCAATGAGTTAACCTATGCCCAAGAAAATAATTAACAAAATATTTATATATGTTTAAAGAAAAAAAAAACTAAATATATATATATATATATATATATATATATATATATATATATATATATATATATATATATATATATATTATACCTACAGCAAAAAAGTTAAATAGAAAAAGTTTTAGAGGAAACTTAGCGCATTCGATATCTGGCTTCAGATTTACATTCAGTCAATTGGTTTTGGAAATATCGGCAAAAAACCGAAAATGGCGAATTTCGTTTTTCGCCAGTAAATCCAAAACGGTAAATTTAACAACTGCCAAAATATGACATTATTTGGACCCTTTTTTAAGACAAATAAGATGGCGTGTATGGCGTGTCTCCATGGTCTTTTGTTATCCCGCAACCCGCCTTAACTTTCATTTTTCTTATGGCCGCCATATTGGATTTTTCGATTTTTGGAAAGAGCGTAAAATTTCCGGTCTAGTGATATTTCACAAGTGAATAAAAGATTTAAGTATCATCAAAATATCACACTTCCTAAAGTTAGGTCCCAATCTTTTCTAAGGAGGCCATGATTTATTTGTTACACGATTACATTAATAAGTAACGTATTAAACGCATTGAACTTTCAATGCAACATAAACGTAAATAACGTCTAAAAAAATCTAAATAAGTTCTTAACTACTTCGTACCTAGGTTACATTAATTTATAGGTTTGCAAAATCACGTCCATGTATTTCCGTTAATGTTTCTAAATATGTCCAAAATTCTTTGTCTCAGGATTTCTATGGTCGCAGGGGGATCAAATTCATAGACCTCATTCTTCGTGTAACTTCAGAGGTAGAAATCCATGGGCGAGAGGTCAGGGGATCTAGGAGGCCAAAATATTGGACCATTTAAGGAAATAATTATGTCGTCAAACCGCTCTATTATGAAGTTCCTGACTTGAATTGTTGTAGGCCGGTCATCCATCCCTATTAATTTTATTTTACCCATAAGCACCTGGATTAAAAGAACATTTTTATATTTAATATTTTATTTAACCAGTAACTAGGAAGTAAAAGAATATTTTTTTTCTATAGAATTGTGAAAGTTGCCTTCAGCGCTCATGCTTACGGTTTTTTTTATGTGGCAACCCTACCTTAGGAGGAAGAGTATTTTCTTCAAGTAATAAACTGAAGTGTTTGCTGTATGAAAATGTTAATTGTTCCTCAGATGCAACAGCTGGATGCAGAATTTGATATTTAAACCATATATACAATTGCATAGGTTAATTGTGTAAATGTTATTACTTGCTTTTACAGTAAATATTGTCCTGGATTTAATAAACTTAAGAAGAGAAATATGATGATAAAAATAAAGTTCTACCGTACAAGTATAAGAAACTACTGTTACAACCTACGTGAATAGAAAGTTTAGAACGGCGGTATAAAATCTTTAACCGGCGTGCGGCCCCTGATGCTGTCGAAATGCCAGTGCGTACACGACAGCCACGATGTTTTAAACTATATAGAATTCCTTTTTTTAGAGATTATTTGACAATTTCAGTTGCCTGATTTTTCATCCTAATATGTTTAAAACAAAGATATTTTTGAGGTACTAAGAGAACGAGCAAATGCTTAATATGTTTAGTACTTATATGAAACTACGTGTTCCTCTCCTCTCTATTCTGTATTATTTTGAGGAATAGTAAGAAAATAGGCTTGTTTTTCAGTAGAATAGCGGAATAATACAAAACCAGCAGATCTTGTTTATTTTACTAATTCATAAATAAATCGGCTAATGTTTTAGTTTAGTGGGGAGGGGGGGGGGTACATCGACATGGAAACACAGTGGGTATTTTTAATGATGTTCATGGGAGGACTAATTTTTAGAGAGAATTGGAAACCGAGAAATTGGAGTCCAGCGAATTCACCATTTCATAAATCTGCTTTTTATCTTCAAAATGCTGATTAAATTTAAAAGGAGAAAAAAATCATATGTGGCATAGGTAGAAAACTGGTAAAATATTAGAAGGAATCAAATATGAAAAGACAGTATATATATATATATATATATATATATATATATATATATATATATATATATACACACACACATTTTGGTATAATTTAAAATAAATTCAATAAGTTTTTTTAAATTGAGATACATCGCCATTTTTGTACATCATATATAATTCGTACCGCTTTATCCCTATATCACATTTAACATTTCTGCAAAAGTCAATTCAATAACATTTTTCACGTTGATTTAAAAAAAGTTATTTGGCCGCCATTTTCTTCCGCCATTTTGAATTTGTACCACAACATTATCAGTTTATCTCTTTATCACACTTAATGCTACCAAAATTTGAAGTTAATCTAATAATTAGTTTTTCCAGGCTGGTTATTTAGATATTTTATTAAGCCGATATTGTGTTTTCCTATCTTATTTTCATACCAAAATGTTACCAGTTCACTTATATGTAGCACCTCATTTTTGTACAAAATTTGAGGTAAATTGGATAACTAGCTTTTTTAATAATAATTTTTTTAAACTTCACTAGCGCCATCTTGTTCCTTTTTGTAGAGAATATTATAAGTTTTTATTTTATATATCACCATATTTGTCTAATGATAAAGAGAAAAAGAATAATTGTACAAAACCAATTTCTTCACTCCAATTTGCACATTTAGGAGGTCGCGCTTTCATCGGAGGAACTAGAATTTTTAATATGTTTTTCGTGCCCCCATCTAGCTATGAAACAAAAAAATAATTTTTTCCATTTTTATATGATTTTTTTGATCCACCGCTTTTATAAAAAAGAATGGGACTTGTGATCATAATTTTTTATTTAACTTAAATTTCAAATTTTCAAAAACTATACAAATTTAAATGATTTATGTGTCTTCTTATGAATTCAGTGGAAATACTGTTTATATCCTACAAATCTGTATATTACCAATAATACAAATTTATAATATTTTTAGGCGAAAAAAATTATTATCGGGTTTGTCATGACTTCTTAAGTTTCTCTGTAAATATAGCGCTGCTTTCGTATGTAAGATATATAGCTTGATTACTTCTACAGTCAAATAAACTATAACCAAACCTTTCAGAATTCTGTTTTTACCTTTTGGATCTATTACTGGTACGACTACATGTAATTGCTGCTAATTGCTTTAATTAGCAGCAATTACATGTATATTATCTGGTAACCTGCTAAGTTTAAAAAATTTACAACATCGATAGTCAGCTGCGTTTTATTCTATATACATATAACACTAATGTTTCTGTGTTTGCTGATACTTTTTAAGACATTTGAAAAGAAAATTAGATGCTGTTAGTAGAATATATGAGAAAAGAATTTGGGTAAAAAATTATTTAGGCAGGGACTCTTTTTTTTTACTTCTCTCGTAAAAGGGAAGTGCCTATTGTAATCATGAAAAACTCACCCTTCCTGGTTTTTCATATAATCGCCTTTTAGGGTTCCTAGATGCCAAAAAAAAACATGTTTTCTCAGTTCCGTCGGACTGTCTGTCTGTCGGTTTGTTTGTCGTCTGTTCGGGCATAACAATTAATTATGCCGGAACAAAAGGGGGGGCCTAGTAAAATGCTAAAAAAATATTACTAAAACAATACCTATATCCAATTTGTCTGAAATTTCGCATAAAAATTAAGTATGACGTAAGATTCAACTGGTAAAATTTTGGTACGAATCCAAGATGGAGAAACAAAATGGCGGCTTAATAAAATATTTAAAAAATCAGCCTGAAAAAACTACTTCAATTGATTTTAAATTTTGTGCCAAGAATTAAGTAACATACAGAGATGAACTTGTGAAATTGGGCTACGAATTCTAGATGGTGGATCAAAATGACGGCCAAATACAATTTTTGTTATCGTCAAAAAAACCACCCTCCCAAATTTTATATATCTTAATAACAAACATAGAAAAAGACTCCAAGTCTCGGTCTCATTAAATTATAATTTTTCTATGTTTGTTATTAAAACTAGGTCTCTTTGAGCAATATGGACAATTTCTTCGATTTTTATATATCTTCACGTTTTAGCAACCTTAGATCCTAGATGTTAAAAAAAGATGTTTTTGTTTTCTCAATTTCGTCTGTCTGTCAGTTCCCGCTATACCAAAAAAACCAACCAAAATGACCTCAAATTTGGGTGAAAAATTAAGGGGTCATATAGAGATGATCTGATAACATTTTGCTAAAAATCCAATATGCCGAAACAAAATAGCGGCCTGGTGAACGTTAAAAAATATTACTAAGCAAACTAATTATTCAGGTTACCCCAAATTTTGCACAAAAATAAAGTGTTATATATAAATGAACTATAGTCAAAAGCAGTGTTATCGTGCGGGTCATACGATTTATCAACGACAAACTTTTTATGTTTGTTTTTCTTTTATTACGTGTAATCATATCCTTCGCATAAAATCCGGAAGTTGAATTAGATAGACCTATGATAGGATAAACATATAAATACCAGCAGTTGCAAAAGTCTTTGAGCGATATCACTTCAAAGTCTGACAAGTCAGTGACAAAATGAGTAATAGAAAACAATTTTCGGGTTTATTGCATCCACAAGCGAAAAAAATGTATTAAATCTAATAAAATATTACGAAAATGAAAATTCACCGGCCAATATCCAGGAGACAGTAGCAAAAGCTCTGGGAACCGGTATAAGGACTGTGCAGAAAATTGTGCATGAAAAAAAGCATACGATTTATATAAAAAACTAATATAACCCCTTCAAGTTTTAAAAGAATCTTTAAAAAATCGAGGCATATTGGAAATTGGACTAAAATCGTTGTCAAAATTAATAAAAATGTTGGGTTTTCGATATAAAAAGGACTGTAATCGAAGATTTTTATGCGAGTTGCCACATATCGCAAGTCAGCGTATCCAGTTTTTAAAGAAATACACGGAAAATGTTAATTCAAAATTTGGAAAAGTGGTATTTTTAGATGAGACTTGTATATTTTCTAATGGAAGTGGTTCGAAATCTTGTCAGGACTAGTCTGTAAAAAGTGTCAAGAGAAAAAATGGATGTGGGACGGGAAAACGGTTCATCATTTTGCATGCAGGTTCTTCAACAGGATTTCTCCCAGGTGCTAGTTTACTGTTTTCTTCAACATCCAAAAGTATGAACTACCATGATAATATGAACTGTGAACTGTTTTAAAAGTTGTTAAAAGAACAACTGATTCCAAATTTAGATGCTCCATCTTTAATCATTCTAGACAATGCATCTTATCATTCAAGAATCTTAAATAAACAAATTTATTTGTCAATAAATATCTGCTTATTTCAAGGTACGTACTTTTATAGTGTTGAATATAAATATGTTTTAACGTGGTAATATTGTTTTATATACAGTGTGTCTCTTAAATGTTAATGTCTGTATTTTTATAATTTTAGCATAAAAAAATTTTTCTGAAGATGCCCTAAATTACACGTCAAATAAATGAAAAATTAAAATTTTGGTATTTAATTCGAACCTAAACCCAAGAATTTTCCACTTTTGTATATATATATATATATATATATATATATATATATATATATATATATATATATATATATATATATATATATATATATATATATATATATATATATATATATATATATATATATATATATATATATATATATATATATATATATATATATATATATATATATATATATATATATATATATATATTATATATATATATATATATATATATATATATATATATATATATATATATATATATATATATATATATATATATATATATATTTATATATATATATATAGAACAGTAAATTTGACAGCTGCCAAAATGTGACATTATTGGGGCACATTTTTAAGACAAATAAGATAGCGTATACGATATGTCTTCATTGTTTTTTGTTAACCTGCAACCCGCCTCAACTTTCATTTTTCTGATGGCCGCCATATTGGAGTATTCGATTTTTGGAAAGAGCCTAAAATTTTCAGTCTAGTGATCGCTCACATGTGCATTAAAGATTTTAGTATCATTGAAATATTACACTTTGTAAAATTAGGTTTCAGTTTTTTCTAAGGAGGCCATGATTTAAAGTAATGTTAGCCCTCAATGCTTTTCTAAGGAGACCATGATTTATCTGTAACAAAATTGGATTTTGACTTTGACGTTAAGTTAAATAGTTGAAAATCAAAGCTGTGTTTTAATAAGTAGAAGGTAGGCTTTTATCCCAATAAAATCATAAATTTGACACATAAATTGTCAAAACCTATAGAAAATGGCCGGCATTCCGTATTCAAAAAGAAAAAGTTGACATGTTAGCTTTATTTCAATCACTCAGAAACGCCGACGTTACCTCAGCAATTTTATTTGGAGATGTACCCGAACGACGGCAGCCTCATAAAACCCAATTCAGGAAAATCGTAGTTAATTTAATTAACCATGGTGCCTTCGAATAACCTAAAAGCGGATACAATAATAACAATGAAAATCCAGACAGAAACATTTTACAAGCTATCAACCAAAACCCTAGTGCATCGGTAAGAACTGTAGAACAGGAAACTAATGTGCCAAAATCAACACTACAGAAAGTTTTAAAAAAGAATAAGTACCATCCATACAAACCCATAATAGTACAAGGATTTAAGGAAACTGATTTTCCAAGACGACTACAGTTCTGAGAGTGGTATACTAGGAGATGCTAATGAAAATCCTGATTTTGTAAATTTTTGTCTTTTGGCCATGAGAGCAGGTTCAAATTGTGGAGTCTTTAATAGGCACAACCGTACATCATTGGGCTGTGCAAAATCCTCACGATTTGACAGAGAGACGTCTACAGATATCAGATTTGAAAGTAACGTTTGGTGTAATCATATAAGTTAATCTAACTAATCTTTTTTAAATAGGCACCAAATGATGGTCAAATAATAATCTTTTTTTTTCGTATTAGTTCTTTAATGATATAGTATAATCTAATAAAAAAGAAAGTAAAACGTTCTACTCTAGTCAGTCAACTTACTTTTTTGATATTGTATTATATTTTTATTCAATCATTTTGTATTGTAGTTTCGAAGAACCTATAAAAATAGAATTAGGTTCTATAAATTTATTAACACTTTATCTAAATTTTGAATCTGAATTTAATGATTTATTATTACCCGGGAAGCCTAGTTCTTGCGTTATGAAAAAAATACCATATTAAACAAATGTCGATATTATTTTTCGATTTTCATTATGATTTATAGAAAGGCGTTCAGCTGTATTCCGAATAATTTAAATTTTAAAGCGCAAGGGGTTTGTTCTTTTGATATTTTATGTTTTATTAGGGCACGGTATATTCTTTAAGATTATTATATCACTGAAATAAATTGATTTAGTATTTCCGAAACCAACAAAATAATTTATTACGGCTATTACTTCCCGCTAACCAAATATGTTTTTCTTTTTCATAATAAAGCTGAATAGGTTCCAATTGTATACAAGCTCATTCATTACGGGATGTTTCGATAATTATTTTTGGAAAGAAAATATCTACTTTTTAATAAAGATAACTTTCCGATTTTTTAAATAATTTTTTTCCTAGTACCACCATGGCCGACCCTGCCGCCCTTGACTGTTGGTCACCTATTTATAAATTATTAATCATTTCAGGAAATCGACTTATTGGTCCATTTTTGTTTGACTACAACCTAAACGGGCTGAGGTAGAGCTTTTGCAAAACCAGGTTGTATCAGCCTTACGAGCTATTCTAACGGAAGATGAATTAGGAAGAACTTGGTTTCAACAAGACGGATGTCCGGCTCACAATACCATTCAAGTCAGGAACTTCTTAAGAGAGCAGTTTGACAGAATAATTTCTTTATATGTCCAATATCTTGCCTCGTAGATCCCCTGACCTGTAGCCCTTGGATTTCTACCTCTGGGGTCACACGAAGAATGAAATCTATGAATTTGATCCCCCCGTGACTATAGAAATCCTGAGACAAACAGTTCTGGACACATTTAGAAATATTAACCGAAATACACTTACCAGGGTTGCACGAAAAACAGTCACCAATTGTCAAAAATATCTCGATGCAAATGGACGTCATTTTGCAGATTTGTAAATTAATGTTACCCACTTACAAAGTAGTTAAAGCTCATTTAGATTTTTTAAGTCGTTATTTACGTTCATGTTGTATTGAAAATTCAATACGTTCAATACATTACTTATTAACGTAATTTTGTGACAAATAAATCATGGCCTCCTTTAAAAACATTGAAACCTAATTTACGAAGTGTGATATTTTGATGACACTAAAATCTTTAACGCGCTTGTGACGTATCACTAGACTGGAAATTTTAGGCTCTTTCCAAAAATCGAAAAATCCAATATGGCGGTCATAATCCCATAATCCCATCATATTTCTGGACCACCTTAATCAACAACATCATAACATCAAGTTCACAATGGCAATTGAATCTAATGGAACGATTCCCTTTCTAGATGTATGTGTTCAAAGGAAGGAAAATGGTACATTAGCGACGCGAACATGGAAACTGACTGAAGCTCTCAGAGGGAATGGCTATTGAACTAGAGATATTATACGTTCAGTTAAAAGATATAGATATATAGTTCAGTTAAAAGATAACGAGTCACCGTTAGGTCGTGTTGTTCTTCCCTACATACATGGCACTATAGACAAAATAAAGCGATTACTTCGGCGGTCCAACGTACGTACAATCTTCAATACACATAAGAAGATTGGTCAATGCTTGCGATCCCCAAAAGATATTGTACCTTGTCAAACAGAAGAAGTATATAAAATTCCTTGCTCCTGTGGAGAATTGTATGTGGGACAAAATGGACGTTCAATACCGACTAGACTTAAGGAGTAAACTTCCATAGAGATATATTTTGTTACAGAATCAGAGCATTTATTCGTATTCATATGAAAATATAAAAAAGTATAATATTTAACACAAAATTTACGAGAATTGTAGAAAAAAAAATCGTTAAATTCGCTTTACTCTGAACTTCCCTCATTATGTTCTTTTCATTTAATAGGGATAATGAAATGTGACCCAATTTAGTCCAGCACATAGTCACAGTATATATGTGTTACATATACTGTCTTTTCAAACAATTTTATTGAGTGCCATTTTGTTCCATCATATTGGATTCCTACCAAGATTTTACCAGTTTCTTTCTGTTTATGCCACACTTGACTTTTGGGCATAATTTAAAATAAATTCAATAACTAGTTTTTATATTAACATATACCATCATTTTGTTACGTCATGTTGAATTCGTACCAGTTTATCCCATTTTTACATTTAATTTTACTGCAAAATTTAAAGACAATTGAACAAGATATTTTACGTCCATTTTTTAAAAATCCTATTTGGTCTACATTTTGTTTCGCCATCTTAAATTCATATCACAACTTTACCAATTTATCTGTATATCACACTTAATTCTTGTACAAAAATCGAAATTTAATAAATGGTATTTTCAGGCTGATTTTTTTAAATGTTTTATTAGACAACTATCTTGTTTTGCTATCTTGTATTCATATCAAAATGTTACCAGTTCATTTATATGTAACATTTGATTTTTGTGCAAAATTTGAGGCAAATTGGATAATTAGTTTTTTAATAATAATTTTTTTAACTTTCTAAATGATTTTCGTTAACGACGCCTGGGTTATTATGTTAGAGTGGTGTATTATTTGGGGTTAGGATCCAGTAAAAAAAGTCTTTTTTTTTTTTAATTTGCCGACGTTTCGCAAGCTTATTGTTGCATTACAAATATATAGATTCTATATCCTCCATGAAACCTATACTATCAGACTTTACCTACTCCGATTCGCAGATATTTCCTAACCCCAAATAATAAACCACTCTAACATAACAACAAGAGGATCGTTAACGAAAACAATTTAGAAACTTAATATCTAGAAAATATCTGCGGACCAACGAAGTTGGTAAAGACTGACAAAATGGGTTTCATGCAGGATACAGAATCCACGTATGTGTCCCGAGGATGCAACAGTAACGTTGCGAAACGTCTACAATTTCAAAAAGGCTTGTTTTTTTTACTGAATCTTAAGCCCAAAAAATACACCACTCCAACAAATGTTTTTAACATTGTTTCCCCATATTGGATTTTTACCAATTTTTTTGGTTACCAGGTCATCCCCATAGGATCAATAATTTTTGACCAAAATTTGAAGTCAATCGGCCAAATAGTTTTTTTGTTATGCCGCGAACAGACAGTCAGACAGACAGACCGACGGAATTGAAAAAAACATGTTTTTTTTTTGGCATCTAGGGGACCCTGAAACGTGAAAATCTAAAAAAAATCCCGGAGGGTGATTTTTCACGATTATAATACTTCCCTTTTACGAGGAAAGTAGAAAAACAAACAAAAACAACATTACTTTAAATAAATTAGGAATGGACGTGTCCAACTCACATCTGCTGTTATAACAGTAGCATAAACAAGGCCAGTTTAAGAAAATTTCTAATTTCAAAGTAAATTATATTTTACAGTGAAAACTTCTTTTGCGGAGTCATAAAATATATAATTTTGCACTCATTTATCTTCATTATAGAGCAAGCTGACAATATATTAAAGTAACTCGGACATTTCTTGATACAATTATCTCACATAAGCACCCTTTATATATCATTTTATTAATAAGAGTAATCGCGTCAAGTGGTAAGTGGGTATATCGCTTACAATGCGTATCATTACAGTAAATGCATATAATAAGCGTGCTTCGCTAGATTACAGGGAACGTGACACACAAGATACGTTACAGTGCTTAATCGATCTTGTATGCCATGACCGATATAGCTTTAACCAACAATCCTACATTTAACTTGTAAAAGAAGCAACTAATTATTTTAATTACGCGAATTTGATTTTTACGTGTTATTTTATTACAGAGCATGTTAAAGTCGGATACGAAAAAATAACAGGAGATAATAACTCGTGCAGTTTACTTATTACTGGTATTTTTTTTATCAACTTTAACCTTATTAATATATTTGCGAATAGTTCGATTAAAACTTTATTTGAAAAATCTTCACTTGTTTCGCTACCATCTCTATCCTGCTATCAACAGAGTATCTTCTTAATTGAAACAATTATCATTTAATGTCTGAATTTCCCTCTGCCTTCTTATAAAATTATTATTAGAGTTCAATGCTTACGATTCATAAGATAGCGCAAGAAAATCTTTTGCACTCGGCTAATTTTTCTCGGATCCCTTCCTTATCGACTCTTATGGCCCATAATAACAAACTATCATTTCTGCTCCCAAATCAATCAATTCTAATAGTCTTATCTTGTCTTAGAAATCTTCCTCCCACAAATCTCTATTTTTAGAGCCGCCCAGTCATAGATCTTGATTTTTATAACCCTTTTTGTTAAGGCTCCACCCTTTATATTCAAAGAATTGACAATTAGAAACGAAATAATTAGAGTCGTATCCATATTTTCTAAAATCGAAATATTGTTTGCACACATCTAAGACACAAAAAGCTTTACTGTCAAAATTGCAGTGAATCATTTGGTTCCCAGTCAAAACTTCTAATCTGTATTCATAAAACACCTGCAAAGAAATTGCTGATTTTTTATTCAAAAACTGGTTTAAAATACAGGGATTCCTAAATATTCTAACACCACTCCAATCCTAATTTTCTATATCCGTCAATCTACTCTCACCACACCTCACCACAGTCCAAGTATCTATTCTGGGAAGACAAGGTCAAAATGAATTTTTCTTCTTGAATTCCTTTCTTACTTCCCTTGTAAAATGGTCACAAACTACAAATTTTCTTGGCTTATTGGTTTTGGTAGATGGTGTGGTGATTACCAGAATGTCTTCTTTATCTGCAATGTTTTCGGTCGTCATCTTCATCAAGTCCTCACGTCGACAAGCGCCATCTATATTAAAAATGGTAACTATTTTGATCATGAGATAGACGTTGTCTGGAGCATTAAAAATAAAAATTTTTACATCTTGCTGTTCTAAAATTTTTGATTTTTTTGGTTTAAATAGGATGTGATTTTTGCTTATATCAACGTCCTTCTTAAGTTTTATGACTAATTTTAACATCGAATATTTCGACCATAACGTTAATGGGGCATATGTACTTGATAATATATGAAAATATATTAACAATACCTCTTGCTTTATTGTTTTTTATTGCACCGGCACTGGAACAAACTGAACTTTTTTTGTAATATTCTTTAGATTTTTCTGGAATCAGAGAACTATTTGCTGCGTTGATGGCCTCTATGATGTCTTCTGAAAAACCTTCTCAGAACTGTTCTTCTTCGCTGTCCATTTTACCACAAAAACTTGCAAAAATCATGAAACTGAAAAAAGGCTGCAGTTGTTGATTGTCAATATTTGATTGTTTGACAGTTGCTGAGACATACAACAATATTTACCACCTGCTCCAGAATGAGGTGATGTGTATTTGACATTTTAATCAGAACCTGCACCTAATTATTGTAATATATCAGGGCTGTCAAATTAGAACATTTTATATAAATTCACACACACACACACACACACACATATATATATATATATATATATATATATATATATATATATATATATATATATATATATATATATATATATATATATATATATTGTGGCTGTGTACTGAACTAAATTGGGTCACACTACTCGTAACAAATAGAAAAAAAATCAAAACGAGGGAAGTTCCGGGGAAAGGAAATTTACCGATTTTTATTTGAAACAAATAGTAAACATGTTCGACTATACCAAAAAAAATAAATTGATCATAAGAATAAATTGAATCAATTTATTCTTATGTTCCTGTATTTTTGTGTATTATGTTAAACTGGAGATTTTTTCGATTGATTCATTCAGTTTAACACAGGTTGTTTCAAAAAACATGGGCCATAACTCAATGGACCACGAAATATAATCTTTGGTACTTGATCTTAATGTTTAAACGCACTCTTTAATATGTTTACTAAAAATAATGTGTTTACGTAAACCGTTTATTTAATTTAATATTATTCAGCATTATTTTATTATTAAAATATTTGGCACATGGTTGGATTCATCGACTTATAAACTAAAAAAAAGTTTGTGGAGAATGAATAAGAGAATAAATATATCTTGTATTTAATATCTTGAAAATAAAGCCGTTTTGAACCTATGTATAAAAAAACATGTTTGTCTTACGTTTTCTCAATAAATCTGCTATTATGCGATAACACCCTGTATAACTAAACATTAGATAAAACTAATTTTACTACAGCGTAAACGTTACGAGAGTGTAACTCAGGAAAATTATACGGTAAATAAAACGTTAAATTTAAGAAAATGAAAACGTTTATTTAGTAAATTCATACCAAATATCAAATGATCTAATAAACATTCTGCAACAAAATGAACCTCCTTCATATAATGGCGTTAATAGCACTAAATAATCGTATGGGTAATAAATGTCAAATCTTCGTTAGTAACAAATAGAGAAACGAGGATTGATATTTTTCAAGAATATTAGTCATGGTATTTATTCTCGTCATGTAGGTATCGGTGGGTGTATTTACGGGTCCGTGGGATGTGTACCAAAGAGAACTAATATAAAAAAGCAACATCGTGGGAGTGATACGTTTCAGACTATTCAAAACATCAACAATATGTTTTATTTAATACTACCTTGAACCATAAGAAACTTATAACAGAAAGAATAGAGATAACTAGGGATTCTCTAATCTGATAAATCCATAGTGAATAATAAATAATACCATAAATGTGTAAAGATGCGCTATATAATTTAATAAAACTTGAATGGAACGTGGAACTAGAAAACAAATCAGCAGAATTCTGAATATAAGCATTTTTTGTACAAATTCTTCAAAATTGACCTCTACTTTTCGAAATGCTGGTAACTCTGTATAACATTCTATTAAAGCATGTAGAGATTGAACCGAAGAAGTTGTTGCAGCTTTTACTTTCCTCCTAAAAGGGATGTATTGTGAAGAATCGTGAAAAAATTTCCCACCCAGATTTTTTCAGATCTTTACCTTTCAGAATCCCTAAGTGACGATAAACATGTTTTCTCGATTCCATCGGTCTGTCTGTCTGTCTGTTCACGGCATAGCTAAAAAACTACATACCCGATTGACTTCACATTTTGGTAAAAAATTAAGGGTCATATGGAGATGACGTGGTAACATTTTAGAAAAATCCAATATGGCAAAACACTATGGAGGCCTAGTGAAATGTTAAAAAAAAGTACTATGTAGGAATTAACTGGTAAAATGTTGTTATGAATCTAAGATGGCGGAACAAAATGGTGGCTTAATAAAATATTAAAAAATTGAGGGTGAAAAAACTACTTAATGAACTGATTTCAAATTGTGTACCATTACTAATTGTAGTATAAAGATGAACTAGTAAAACTGTGGTGCTAATTCGAGATGGCGGCAAAATAAAACGTTTGTAATCTGAAAAAACTCACCCTCCCGGGTTTTACATATCTTCACGTTTTAGCGTCCCTAGATGCCAAAAAATATATTATATCAGTTCCGTCAGTCCGTCTGCCGGTTTATCTATCTGTCTCACTTCGCGGTATAGCTTAAAAACTACTCATCAGATTAAATTCAAATTTTAGTAAAAAATTAAGGGTCATATGGGAATGGCCTGGTAATATTTTGGTAAAAATTATTACTAAAAAACTAATTATCCAATTTACCTCACATTTTCGAAAAGAATCAAGTGCTACATAAGGAACTGGTAATATTTTGGTATGAATATAAGATAACAAAACAAAATAGTGGCCTAATAAAATATTTAAGAAATCAGCCTGAAAAAACTACTTATTAGATTAATTTCAAACTTTGTACAAGCAGTAAGTATAATAAAGAGATCAACATAACATCTCAAATTGAGAGAAATAAACAATAATTTGTATATATTTCGTTTCAGAATCATTTAAAGAAATAATCACTGGCTGTGAACTAGTTTCATCCCAAGCTTTTGTTATATCCCAGGAGTCTCTAATGATTTTATTCACGTGGGCAACATATTTCTTCCAATGGTCACTGGATATTTCATTCACACGTAGCCAGTACTTCATTAAATGTCCTCGTATTTCCTCTTACATTCCGACCAAACCATTTCAATGAGATTATACTGGCAATGGTATGGTGATAGTCTTAAAATTGTGTGTCCAATCTGTAAAACATTCGTCACGATAATATTTTTTTCGGGATTCCTTCAGAAAGAACTAACCCCCAAATTTCGCCCTTCATTGCCTTTTGTGAATAATCTATGCTTATGTTTATATTTTGGCCAAGACTTTTGACCTTAATTTTATTCTTCATAAAAACAGAAATTCTGGTTCTGTATTTCGTTGTTCTTTCAGATATGTTGAATATGTTTCGTCTGATTAAACTCAATTTTTTTTAATGCAAGACAAAGTAGCTTGACTTACTTTTAATGCCTCCGACGCCCTCATTACTACATTATTGTATTGGTAACCCTTCTCTAAACTGCTATGCTGGTTTTCCAACTCAAAAAATGCCACCACATTTAAAATTAATAATTGAGCAGTTTGATTATATCGCGGCATTTTCGAATGAATGACAATATTATTTTGATACCGACACTGACGATTAACGAGCATGTAAAAGAAAATCAAACGGCTTAGCCTCTAGTAGAAACTGAGTGTCCTGTTTCTTCCATATAACCGCCAAAATAATCGTGCTAGTTTGCAGTAAATATTTGCACAATATCGAATTATTTTGAGTTCCAATTAAACTAATTGAAACTTAAGTGTTATTTCAAGCTATCCTTTAAGAAATCATAGTTCTTGGGATTGGACCGTGTCAAATTGGAATTACTATCCGACGTTTCGCCTTCGATTGCACGAGGCATCTGCAGGGATCTTTACTCTACGAGATCTGAACACTGAATGAGCTCGAAGAGATTCAGGCGGGCTTTTATGCCTCGTGCAATCGAAGGCGAAACGTCGGGTAGTAATTTCAATTTGACACGGTCCAATCCCAAGAACCATGATTTCTTAATTGACCAAAGCCGTGAAAGCTTCCGTTCTACGTAAGCTATCCTTCTTTTTTACCAACTAAGATAAATAAGAATATTCATTCAAGGTGTAAATTAACACATGTCCAAAATTTTGGTAAGTGATTTTACACATAAACATAAGAAAAAAAAAGATCGGACGTTCGCCTGGCTTTCGATATAAAAAACAGCCGGTTACACAAAACTTAATCGCTGTTTAGAATATTTAACCGAGCTTTGGGATTTGACAACCTGCTTATAGAAATCTAGGAACTCACTGTCAAATTTGTCATTCCTTTGAACATTCTAAACTTTAATTGAGCTTTGTGCAACCGGCCGGAAGTGTGTTAAAATGTTAATATTTTTTTCGTTTTTTCGATACATCTCGTATATACTGAGAGATACTTAAATTAAATTCCTTATTCTGCTGTGTAACTTTTTGGCTTTTTAGTTTTATTGATATTTTGTACCGTTTCCAAGTTATTTAGAAAAATTTCCATTAAGATATAATTCATTTGGTAGTCCTAATTAATACATGTGGTAAATGGAAAAAGTGTACACTTTCTTAAATACTTATTAAACGGTAGGAAATATAAAAAAAAATTTAAAAATTCACAGATCTTGTTCCTTACGCAAGTATTCTACGTATTGAAAATACCTGACACAACTTTTAAATTATAATGTTTTATTCTGTCTTTTATTTTTTTAAAGGTTATAATCTTTTATGATTGTTCAATAGGTACATTTTATTATCAGATGGAGGTGAAGAAATGGATCAAATTAAACTAATACGTATAATATATAATGCTTATATTTTATATTTAAAAAAAAAAAATTATTAAAATCTATACAAAAAACGCGACAATCTAGAAACTACCCTTATTTTATAATATATAAAAAAGAGGATTACATTCCAAATAAGAAACTAAGCAATCTAGAAACTCAAAGCTTGGTTATTAAAATATTGTAATATTATTAAATTGCTTATATTTCATCTGTTAATCTAGAAACTTAAGCTTGGGTATTAAAATATTGTAATATTTAATAAATTGCTTGTATTTCATATTATATAAAAAAAGATTAATAAAACCTATATAAAAAAACGTATGTAGTAGTCAAATTTTACCTAGATGTGAAAATAAAAAAAATTCCCATTTTTTACCACTGGTGACACTGTACATCCCAACATAAAATTTACCATCGAAATAGAGTCCAATAATTCAATAAATTTTTTAGATGTCAAAATTACCAAGCTTCCTAGCAGATTGGATTTTTAAGTATACAGAAAACCTGCACATACTGCTTATCATGTATAAAAGCTCAAATCATTCTTTTTGTTTAAAATGTCTTCATTTTATAGTTATATTTATACCGCTTTGACACTTCCTCTTTCAACTGAGCATCGAAAAGCGGAATTATAACTTATTAAGCAAATCGCAATTAATATGGAATACAGTCAAAACAATTACGCTTTTAGTCGATAACAAAGACCACCAAAAAAAGTAGAGTTTATAAACTTAGCTTTAATTCTTGTGTTGCCTCATATATGTATGATAGACCTAGAAGAATTAAAAAACACCTCAATAGACCATCCACTTCTGCCGTTGGTTTTCATATTAACTTTAATAAACACCAGTTTTCTCCTTCAAAAAACTGCAAAATTTTACACAACATCAACTCAAGGGGTTTAAAACTTAACCCTTATGAGGATTTAGAAATAAATAGAATTTCTCAGAAGAGCCTTAATGCACTTATTAACACACAGGTTAATTGTTAAATGTTAAACCTATTTTTTTCATTTGTTGAAAAAAAATGCCAGCACTTCAACTTAATAGTTAATATTTTCGGTTCAACGCAACGGCCTAATTTATCTACCTAATAGGCCCATAACCACCATAAAAAAAAACTACACATTTACTACAAAACTCAAATAATAAAATAATATTTCTATATTTTCACAGTAATACGTACTTTTGTGAAAGGTCGTATATTAGTCTGCAGTTTTTACATTTTTTAATTGTTTTTACTTATTATTTTTATTTTGTCACTTACAGTGTCAGTCCTGATAATGGTTTAGTTTGACCGAAAGGTCTTGATAATTTTAATTTAATATACCCAAAACGACACTTTTTTATTAATTTTAAAAGACGGGGTATAATAGCCTATTTTACTACTAAATACATTTTACAAATGTAGTTTTTATTGTAAAAATCGGCCTAAATCTAATATATCTAACTTTCCTTTGTCAACAAAAAAAGTTGTTAAAGATTTTAAATGTATACACAATAATGGTAATCACCCTCGCTGAAATATTTGTTTTTATTAAAATTTTTCATCTATAGGTATACATTGCATGTCCCATTTTTTCATTTATTTCACATTTGAATGGAAAATGGAAGAAATTTCATGAGAAAGGGCCTGCAATTAAATGGTATAGCCGTATAAAACAGCCAATATATTAAAAGATAAAAATCGTTCCATTCCCAATTTTTTAAAATTTTGTTCCATCAGAATTTGTGACATTTATAGCATTTTAATATTATTAATAAAGATGGGTTAAATGTGAATTGTAATTATGTCAAAAATGATAGATCTCCCTATATTTCTTCTTAATTTTTCGGCTTCTCCCTGTCTCAATGTTTTCAAAAAACATTGGATGTGATTACATTCTGATTCCATTTACATTTAGAGAGTTAGATTAATATACATACGTGTGAGCAATTCCTTTACATATGGCCTTAAAACTTAATATTTAGATTTATTTATTATTACTTGAGAATTCTTTAGTGTCGTGCTGTGACATAAATCCGTACCTATTAATAATTTCTTTAGCATTGATAAGTTACATAAAAAGATATGAATCGAAAAGCTTGGACGTTTTAGTAAGTTAAAATTAAATAAATAATTTGTGGTAAAAATCGGTTCAAATAAAACCATGGACTATTTTGTTTTTACTAAAATTTGGCAATCCGTATTTACCTTATTTTAATATAAGACTCAGAATTTTGTTACACACATACATACACAAGACAATGGACTATTTTATTTCTATACAGTATTTGTTCATCTATGCATGGGCAATCCGATGACCTCATATTATAATGTTATCTTATTTATTCATTTAGTACGTCCGCACTCATTATCCATACGTATTATTTTACTGAACACGTTATCGCAGTTTCGGTGTCGAGGTTACGACAGGCAGTGTTAAGTTTGCATAAAAGTGACCCCAATACATCCCAACCATGATCAATCTGATACATCAAGTCATGTATCACATTTCATTTAATTTTTTTTAAATGTATGAGATGTATCAAAAAAAGTAAAAAAATATTAACACTTAAACATTAATCTTACAATCTAAGCGTTTCAAGACCTCTGTTTATATAAATTTGTATGTTATTTTTATTAGACAAATCATTTCCCTGAATTACATTACACCCTATATTCACCACAAATAAAAGATATGTATAGTAAGAGTAGCTAATGATTATTCCATGTATGGAGCGATAAACCATTATGATATAAAATGATTTGACAACTCATTAGATACATGTTATTTGCTAGTAAAATGGTTTCTTTTGAGGGTCTTGGGAAATGGGGAAATCCAAGTATAGTGCATCAATTAAGAGGATAGTGACACCATGGAGTGTTCGCGTGTATCGAAACAGTTAGTGCAAAATTGCTAAATTAGAATGTATAGAATTAGTGTACAGAGGTGGCTGCAGAATAATCGGAAAATGTAAATGTGATGAAAGAAACCGAGTTTAACTCATTGTCTCTTATTCAGTTTACCAACTCGAGTTAGATGCCCGATAATAATAATAATTTTATTTCTTCAATTTAACTAGTGTACATCCAAAATACATAGGTGCAGGAAACGTCAAACCAATAATTATTAAACTAATTTGTATAAAGTAATATAGACATGCCAAAGTTTAAAAAAAATTACAAACAATATACAAGAATATACAAAAAAACTCAGCATAAAATATTTAACTCAAAAACTCTTGCACAGTATAGTAGTTCATTTTAATAAGACATTTTAGTTTACTTTAAAAAATTCTTAAAGTAGCAGCTTGTTTTACACCATTACTTAGTCTATTAAAAATTTTGCAACCATTATACGCCATGTGTTTTTAAAAAAAAGTTGAGAAGCAGGCAATAATAATTCTTTATTTCTAGTATTATATTTATGTAAAGTGAGGTTTGATTGAAAGAGGTCCTTATTCCGATAAACAAATATACAAATTTTTAAAATGTAAATTTTTGCAACAGTTAAAATTTTATATTTCATGAAATATTCTGGGCAAGAGTCTCTTTAAGAAAGTCCAAATATAATTCGAATTGCATACTTCTGCAATAAAAATACTATTTGCACGTCCGAACCTGCTCCGCAATTGCTTATGCCATAGGATAGACGACTGTGTATGTTTACATAATATATCGATAAAAGAACATTTTGACTGCATTACACATGAGTTAGATGATTCTATGAGACAATTATTGTCAATTTGCAAATTGTGCAAGTGGTTTTGCTTAGTGTATGAAAACACAATAAATTTAGTTTGGTTTTCGCTAAGATTTAGACAGTTTTTTGAGACCAGGGTATAGCATTTTTATAAACCATCTCAGTAGTAGTTTTAAGTATATGAGCATCGTTCTTTACAACAACAATATTGGTATCATCGGCATATGACACAACTGTTATACCTGATGAAGTTTGCTCCAAATAATAAATCAAATCATTAGAATAAATTAGGTAGAGCAATGGCCCAAGAACTGAGCCCTGTGGCACTCCTTGCTCTATTAGTAAAGAATTACTTTTATCCCTGTTAAGTAGAATATATTGCATACGTCTATTCAGGTAAGACCTCAGCAGCTCTTACAAGAGAATATTGTGGTCTACCATGTCAAACGCACGAGAAAAATCCACAAACAGGCCTGATACATAGCGATTCTTATCAACAGCATTAACTATTGTCATTTGAAATTCACATAGAGCACTTTCAGTACTACGTGATTCCGTAAAACCGTGCCGCGAGTAGATTAGGTTAGGTTAAAAGTGACCACTTTTAACCTAAAACAAGACCCTCCACTGCGACTCTGTGGTTTATTGTAGCTCACACTTATGTTTACACTTTCCCAAGCAACTCTAAGTCCTCAATGAGTCTTTGCTGCCTGCCTATCGAAAATAAAGAACCTGATCCTGGCAGCTACCGGCCATTCACATAGCACATGTCTGGCTGTCTCGTCATCCTCCAAACATAGGCGGCACTCGGATTCGTCTTCAAGCCCAATCCTGTGCATGTGATGTCTTAGACCACAATGGCCAGTGTATAGGCCTACTGCTGTTTTGAGCTTAATTCTGTTCATATTTAACAGATTTTCTGTTATCCTCTTCTTCATAGGAAGGGGTATAAATGCCTTTGCATGGGACAGGCCTGGCAGTCCAAGCCAATAGAGATTAGCTTTTTCCTCAACCAGGTCCAAAATTGCGCGCTTGGCCGATTCGTGGGATGCTCCTAAAGCTGGTTCAGGTCCCACGAATCTCGTCTCTGCTCCTTTCTTTGCTAGAGGGTCCGCAGACTTATTTCCCTCCAAACCTGCATGTCCTGGTATCCAGATAAGAGCGATTTTATTGTCGCTCCCCAGGCCAGCAAGTGCCTTTTGGCAGTTCCAGACTGTTTTGGATGTACAATGATTCGCTTCAAGTGCTTTAAGGGTCGCTTGACTATCCGAGAATATTTTTATCATTTTATGTGTTGTTTGTTGGTTCTGCAACATTCTAACACACAATTCGATAGCATGGACTTCTGCTTGGAATATTGAGGTGTTATTTCCCAGGCTCACTGACAGATCAACCTTCGGTCTTACCCCATGTATTCCAGCTCCTACACCTTTATTCTCTTTTAGCTCTCCTTTAAGTAGATCAGATTTATTCTGATCCCATTCCTCTCTCCCTGGGAAGACCACGGAGTAGGGTTGCTGTGCACTAACAGTTTTTGGTAGCAGGTTCGATGGCATTCCCAACATGTAGTGGTTTTTCACAACTTTCAGCATGTTGGATGATTCCATGTGACTCGTGCTATCCGTCATGCTGTTGGTAACATGATGGAGTCTGTATGTTGTCCTCATTGCTTCCCCTTCCACAAATAGGTGGAGTGGTGGAAGTTTCAAAAGGAGCTCCATGGCCGCTGTCGGAGTGGAGCGAATCGCTCCTGTAATTGACATTAGCCTGTCTCTGCAGTCCACTCAGTTTGGCTTGGGCAACACTTTGTTGTCCCTTGCTCCACCAGGCTACAGAGCCATAGGCTATCATTGGTCTTATGACCGTTAGGTACAGCCAATATAGCTGTTTTGGTCTCATACCCCATAAATTCCCGCATATTTTAGGACAGGTCAACAGGGATAGTTTAGCTTTTTGAACTATTTTATTCAGATGAGCATTCTAGTTCAGCGTTTTATCCAGGATAATTCCCAAATATTTCACTTCAGCTGAAAATGGTATCACCTGTCCCCTTAAGGAAGGTGGTCGAAGTCTCTTTAGATTCCTTTTCTTTGAACGAGACTAGTACCATTTTTTTAGAGTTGATAGACATCTCTTCCCTCTCACACCATGTTAGTGTGGTGTTCAGTACTGAGTGCTGAAAGTATCTGAGTAGGTTATTTTTCTTCATAAATTTTAATAACCAATTTTTAATATTCATTTCAAAAAGTTTGGATATACTAGATAATAAGCTAATCGGTCTATAATTTGAATAGTCTTTTTTATAAAGAGATATGACAGTGGCCAATTTTGACATAGATACACAAATTAATGTAAACATAGATGACACAAATTAATGCAAACATCCTAACAATCTGATATTCCGCACATATTCACTGTTCTTTATAAAAAGTATAAAAAGTTACTTCCGAAATATCAATATTCAAAAACAAATTTAAGCTAAAAAAACTTTGACGTTGCAAATACAATAGTTATTTTCTTAACAAGTGCGAAAACTGAATACTTTTCCGCACGCGACTGCAGTTAATTAAGGCCAGTTGTAACAATATTATTAGCAAATAAAATAATATAAACTGCGTATATCTGTTGCTGATTTTTAGATTTTTTTATGTTAAATGTACAATTAATCGCATTTTGTAAATTAATGCTAATATTAATAAAACTAAACCGACTAGTTGAAGATTCAGGTATTTACATGCTATTTCAGGTGAAAATTTACCAATAGCTTTTCGCAACAGTATGCTCCGGCTTCAAAGAAAAATTTTGAAATTTAATCTTTGGTAAAAACCTTTGCTTTTTTAATCCTACGCCAATTTCAATACATACAATACATTTCCAGTGCGGAAAAGTAATGCAGAAAAGTGGATATTTCTATGCTAAATGCAGGAAATGCTGGCTATTCTTTTTTGTTTTTTAGTTATAGGTCTTGAGAGCACTTTTAAGATAGTCAAAATTTTACACTGATAGACTCCGACTTGATGAATGTTTTTGCCCAATGGGGAACTTGCATAAAAATTTTATTGTTGATTTTGATAGAGCCACCCTCTATCTATAAAATAAATAGACATGTATTTTTTCTTTTTGTCATACATTAAAAATTAACGCAGTTATAACGTTTTGGAAAGTGCTTATAACGTCATACAGTACATACATTATGACGTCAGTCCACAGTGAGTCAGTATATATATATATATATATATATATATATAATATATATATATATATATATATATATATATATATATATATATATATATATATATATATATATATATATATATATATATATATATATATATATATATATATATATATATATATATATATATATATATATATATATATATATATATATATATATATATATATATATATATATATATATATATATATATATATATATATATATATATACCGGGTGTCAACGATATCGTTTTACACGATGCCATTCAATTGCTTTTTAGGTTAGGATTTTTTTATTTGGGTTAACGAAATATGGTATTAAGACACATATTTTTCATGAAAAAACAATTGAATATTACTGCCAGTTTTTCCGATATCAGAACCGAGTTAAGAATTTCAAATGGAACCCTGTATATTATTTTACATAGTTTGATAGAGCTTAGAATTACCTTTTCAGTGACATATCACACGTTATATTTTTTTTCAAAATGGCGGACCAGGAAGCGCTTTTTCAAAATTCAATATGGCGGTCGTTTCCCGATACCGATGAAATTTTTGTTTAACAAATTATTAAAATATTAAACAAAATCGGGTTTTCAATGGATTTTAATCAAATTTAAAATTAAATTTTTAATTTATCACAAAATGGGATAAGTTTAATTTTTTCTCTAAAATGTGAACTTTTTCTTAAATTTTCTCAAAGATTTTAAATAGAAAGTTGTATTTATTAAATATTAGTATTAAAGTATATCTTATTAGCTACACGAAACCGCATAACAAGCCGTATTTTTGCTTTTTGTTTCAGAAAAGATTGACAAATCCTTGCCGATATACATTTTTCCTAATACATAACATGAAACAAACACACACATATTGTTAATCAGAAAATCCTGGAATATTTTTTATTGTTTATTGATAAGTAATTTTGTATTATTTTGACATTTTATGACTGTTGTCTTATTTTAGGAAAGCGAGAAAAAATCACAAGTAGTATTAATTTTATTTTACCGGTAGATACGGTGCAGTAACATGAAAAATGACTTAACTAAGATA
The DNA here is from genome assembly GCA_030620095.1 of Kuschelorhynchus macadamiae. Taxonomy (NCBI): domain Eukaryota; kingdom Metazoa; phylum Arthropoda; class Insecta; order Coleoptera; family Curculionidae; genus Kuschelorhynchus; species Kuschelorhynchus macadamiae. The sequence continues at coordinate 357,568 of JAUTXW010004059.1, forward strand.
AGTAGGCCTTGGAAACAATTGCATAGGGATGCCATTATAATTTTCATTAGATTTAACCAGAAACGTCAAAAGTACTGTTTTGTATCGACATTTCTGATAACTTTCGTTACATTTTTACACTGAGAAGTGGTTCTAGTTAGTTTTAAAAATAAATATTATGGTTTATTCAAGAGAACATCAAATTGACATGCTCCTTATTTATGGGGAATGTCGCAAAAATTCAAGGGACAGAGAGATTATACCAGGAACGCTTTCCGAATCGTGATGCTCCTTCACATGCATACTATCCTTGGCTAGTACAACATTTAAAAAATGAAAATAATGGTGGTGTCCATGCTAATGGCAATGATGGTTTCGTAGTAAGCGAAGAAGTGGAAACAAACGTTTTAGCGTACATCGAGTATGACCGTACAGCTTCCCTTCGTGAATTAGGCAAACAGTGCAATACGTCCCATGAAAGCGCCAGAAAAATTTTAAAGAAACACGGGTTTAAATCGTTTAAGTATCAAATTCACCACCACCTATTTGAAAATGACTTCCAAAGACGACTTATTTATTGCAATTGGTTTTTAGATAATTATAGAATAAGTCCTGTGTTTCATCATAAGATTATTTTTTCGGACGAATCAAGGTTTACTAATCTAGGGATGTTTAATAGAAATAATTTTCGTTATTGGGCAAAGGAAAATCAAAGATTAGTAAGAGAAGGTGCCTTCCAGGAACGTTTTGGAGTTAATGTTTGGTTAGGCGTTCTAGGACTAAGCGTTTTTGGTCTAATATTATTCCATCAGCCTTTAACTGGCGAGATGTATTTGGACTTTCTCGAAAATGAAATTGAACATTTTATAAATAATTTGCAGCAAAATGATGATATAGTTTGCCAACAAGATGGCGCCCCTGCTCATAATTCAAGAATTGTTGCAAATTACTTGAATGAACGATTTGGTGAGAACTGGTTGGGAACCAATGGACCAATTCGATGTCCAGCGAGGTCGCCTGACCTAACCCCGCTTGATTTTTCTATATGGGGTCATCTGAAAGAAAAAGTGTATGCAACTCCTGTACTATCGTTGGAAATGTTAGAAAATAGAATAAGACGAGCCGTTGAGAGTATCTCAGAACAGCATTTACGAAACCTGCTCGCGGAAAATGTTGAGAGAGTTACACTATGCCAAGAACAAGGCGGACAGCGCATAGAACATTTAATTGAGTGACTTTTGTATTAATTGTGAAAGTTTGATTTTAAATTAGCATTAAACCCAATAAAAACCCCCATATTTGTTTATTATTTCTACCTATAATTCAAAAATATCTTCGGTGTTAGAAAATGGCCGCCATATTGAATTTTGAACAAAAGCTTCCTGGTCCTCCATTTCGAAAAAAAATCAACTTGTGATATGTCAATGTAAAGGGAATTCTAAGTTCTATCAAACTGTGTGAAAAAATATACAGGGTTCTTTTTAAACTTCTTGACTTAGGTCTAGGTATTTCCGGAAAAACCGAAAGCCTACCGGTAAAATAAAATTAATACTACTTGTGAATTTTTCTCGATTTCCTAAAATAAGACAGCAAAAATCATAAAATTTCAAAATAATACAAAATTGCTTATCAATAAAAAATATTCCGAAATTTAGTGATTAATAATATGTGTGTGTGGGTGTGTGTGTGTGTTTCATGTTATGTATTACGAAAAATGTATATCGGCAGAGTTTCAATCAAACAAAGCAAAAATACGGTTTGTTATGCGGTTTTGTTTTTGTTTTTTGTTTTTCTCAGTGTAAAAATGTAACGAAAGTTATCAGAAATGTCGATACAAAACAGTACTTTTGACGTTTCTGGTTAAATCTAATGAAAATTATAATGGCATCCCTATGCAATTGTTTCCAAGACCTACTTATCTTAGTTAAGTCATCTTTCATGCTACTGCACCGTATCTACTGGTAAAATAAAATTAATACTACTTGTGATTTTTTCTCGCTTTCCTAAAATAAGACAACAGTCACAAAATGTCAAAATAATACAAAATTACTTATCAATAAACAATAAAAAATATTCCAGGATTTTCTGATTAATAATATGTGTGTGTTTGTCTCATGTTATGTATTAGGAAAAATGTGTATCGGCAAGGTTTTGTCAATTTTTTCTGAAACAAAAAGCAAAAATACGGCTTGTTTTGCGGTTTCGTGTAGCTAATAAGATATACTTTAATACTAATATTTAATAAATACAACTTTCTATTTAAAATCTTTGAGAAAATTTAAGAAAAAGTTCACATTTTAAAGAAAAAATTAAACTTATCCCATTTTGTGATAAATTAAAAATTTGATTTTAAATTTGATTAAAATCCATTGAAAACCCCATTTTGTTTAATATTTTATAATAACAAAATATATATTGAATTTTGAAAAAGCGCTTCCTGGTCTGCCATTTTGAAAAAAAAATATAACTTGTGATATGTCATTGAAAAGGTAATTCTAAGCTCTATCAAACTATGTAAAATAATATACAGGGTTCCATTTGAAATTCTTAACTTGGTTCTGATATCGGAAAAACTGGCAGTAATATTCAATTGTTTTTTCATGAAAAATATGTGTCTTAATATCATATTTCGTTAACCCAAATATAGATATCCTAACCTAAAAAGCAAATGAATGGCATCGTGTAAAACGATATCGTTGACACCCGGTATATATACATATATATATATATATATATATATATATATATATATATATATATATATAACTAAAACCTTGTGAAACTTTCGTAATAATTGAACTAGGAAAAAATAAAAAAACATGTATAGATTGTTTTTGAATTTTCTCAGTTTACAATAACGAAAAATTAATTTTATTTTTTTTTGCAAGTTTTAGATAGAGCAATTATGCGAACATAATAACTAAAACTGGGGCTATATCCTGTACAAAAATGGTGCTCATGATTTTTCATCACCCTCCGAGATGTTTTCAGATCGTCCCTAGATGTCGAAAAACATGTTTTCTCAATTCCGTCGGTCTGTCTGTCTGACGGTCTCTGTCCGCGGCATAACTAAAAAACTACTTATCTAATTGATTTCAAATTTTGATCAAAAATTAAGGGTCATATGGGGATGATCTGGTAACATTTTGGTAAAAATACAATATGGCAAAACAAAATGGCGATCTAGTGAAATGTTAAAAAAATTATTACTAAGAAAGTGCTTATCCAATTTATCTGAAATTTTGCAGAAAAATCAAGTATTATGTAGGAATTAACTGGTAATATTTTGGTACGAATCCAAGATGGTGGAACAAAATGGCGGTTTGATAAATTATTTAAACATTTAGCCTGAAAAAAACTACTGTGCCATAACTAATTATAGTATAGAGATACACTAGTAAAACTGTGGTATTAATTCAAGATGGCGGAATAAAATGGCAGCAAAATAAAATTTTTGTAATCTGAAAAATCACCCTAGCAGGTTTTTACATATCTTAGATGCCAAAATCATTTTTTATCAATTCTGTCGGTCCACCTGTCGCTTTGTCTGTCTGTCTATCAGTTCGCGGTATAGCTTAAAAACTACTCATCAGATTGACTTCAAATATTTTGGTCAAAATCCAGTATGCCGAAGATAGTGGCCTAGTGATACGTTAAAAAATTATTACTAAAAAACCTAATTATCCAATTTACCTCAAATTTTGCAAAAAAAGTATTACATAAGAATGAACTGGTAACATTTAAATATAAGATAGGAAAACAAAATAGCAGCCTAATAAAATACTTAAAAAACCAGTCTAAAAAAAATTACTTATTAGATTAATTTACATTTTGTGCAAGCATTAAGTGTGATATAGAGATAAGCTGGAAAATTTGTTTTACGAATTCAAGATAGCGAAACGAATTCAACATGATGGAACAAAATTGCGGTTTGTTTCAATGTAAAAATTACTTATTGAACTAATTTTAAATTATGCCCAAAATCAAGTGTGGCATAGGTAGAAACTGGTAAAATATTGGTGGGGATCCACTATATTAGACCAAAATGGAGTCAAATAAATATGTTTGAAAAGACAATAATGTGTTCTTAAATAACTATGTAATGAATAAATTGAGTTAAATTCACTATTCCTAATAAAATATTTTATATGAGGGAAGTTCCGGGTAAAGGAAATTTACCGATTTTTTCCTAAATGTTATAGTTTCTGAGATAAATCGATTGGAATCCATAGTTAATTTCCTCCCACTGACATCTGTTAAGTTAAAAATTTAAAATTATGAAGGCGTCGTTTCAGTAATTCTTTCACTAAAAATTACTGTTTTTTATGTTTAAAAAATAATTTTAAAGGTGAAATCGGTAATTACTATATAATATGATAATTAGTTTTCTCCTGCAAACAGGGCATGGAGAGATTGATCAACAAAAATTATATTTAGGCTAAATGTAGTGTGATATTTAAAAATCAATGTTAACGTGTGAATAATCAATAGACAAGTAATTTAGCAATAATTCGATATAAAGGAAGATACACAGTCCTAAAATTTTTCAAAGGCCGTGGTTCACTTTTAATACTTTTTTGTCTGATTTGTTTTTTCAAATAATATCAATAAAAGTTAATGATCATTAAAACATTAATCTTGTCACCATTTTGAATACAAATGTTATCATGTAAAATATGGTTGAAATACGAATTTTAAAAATTTAACGTTATTTCGACTTTCGGTTAAATCGAAAGTGTTGATAGTTCGACAAAGTTGACCCGCTAGAATATTTGTCAGGAACAAAATATTTATAATATTAAAAAGAAAATGGAAAATACGTCTCTGTGGACATACAGTCACGAAAATCACCTTCGGCTCGAACACTTTAATTGGAGGAAATAAACAAAGGAAGTTTGTTCTAGCAGAAAGCAAATTTACATTTGATGTGAGAACTCACGAGAAATATTCGGTATTATTAGGGTTATTAAGACACAAACATAACTGACTGATGGACTTCGTTATCTCTTTAATGATGTATTGCTTGAGCCCCGTTTTAAGGAGCAAAGGTCTACGACTTGTTAACCTCATTTCATTTGCAATGTTTACATTCTGATGTTTCGTAATAAGCAAAATATTAATACTGTTGACTTATTTATACATATAAAGCACCATATCGGCATGTTGGTATGTAGAAAAATATAAAATTCCCTAATTTCAATCTATCTAACCCTTGGACAATGTGCAAGCATATTGTTCTTAGATCCAACATGCCCACCGTGCGCCGACGTCTAAAAGTTTACTTTGCCATAACGATAAACAGGTCTCAAGGGCAATTAGTAGTAGTAATTAATAATGGTAGTAAGATGGAGTGATAAGAAGCTAGGCCTAGAAAGCCCGTTTTGCTGGTGCAGTTCAGTTGGACTCCCCCTTCTAATGAAGGAGACGATCCAGTCGAGATGCTACAATTTCTTCTGGAAATGGAAAAACAACTTGCAGCGTACAAGGCACTAAAAATTTCCTGCTGAAGAAAGCGAGATTTGATCCATCTAATATTGATTCTATATTATCAATTAAGACATTAATTGTTATCCTGAATATCAATGAGGATTGGTGTAGAAATTTACAATATTAAAAATCGGTAAACTCCTTTACACGGAACTTTCCTCGTTATGAATCTTTTGTTTTGTTAGGATTAGTGAAGTGTGACTCAATTTAGTTCGGTACATAGTCATTTAGAAACACATATGTACTGTCTTTTCAAAATTTTTCTTTTGATTTAAAAAAAAAATAGCTACTCGACGTGATTTGGATATAAACGCTCGTAAGTTATTAAATATTCATTTAAAATTAGCTTTTATACTTGAACATCAAACATTTAGAACTCTCTATAACATTACCAATGCGCAACCAGAAAGGATACATCAAGCAGTTACAATTAAGCAAGAGAAAAAGTTCGAAGGACTGCTAGACAGCCGAAGACCACTAAAACCATCACAGGACACCGTTATAAATTTATCTTCCAAAATCCTTACTGAAGCAGAACACTCCGTCTTATCTAAAGGTCAAAACTTCGCCATTACACCAAAAGACATATCCGTAGAAGATATAGTATCATCCGTTGAAGCGACAATTAGAAGACTTCCAGCAGAAGAAGCTGACGCAATAAGGTATAAAACAGCGAAAATCATCAAAAATTCTAACCCACCTAAGTCGAATCTATCAGCTGCGGAAAGAACGGCAATAAAAACATTTAACAACAATACAGACATTTTGGTCCTTCCAGCGGACAAGGGAAATGCCACTGTCGTCATGGACAAAACAGATTACGTGAAGAAAATACAACTACTTTTGGACGACAACATCTACAGAGTGATCCAAGCAGACCCGACCAACAAAATTGAAAGACGGATAACCTTATAAATGCATCCAACCTACCAACAGAGGAGAAGAAGATGTTAAGGCCAAGTAGCTCAAGGATCGCGCGGTTCTATGGACTACCTAAAAAACATAAGGTTAATGTACCACTTCGACCTATCATCAGTGCAATAGGATCTCCTACTTACAAAATTGGTAAATATCTTTCAAATATTCTGAATAATTTTACAGGAAAAACACATTCATATATTAGAAACTCTACGCATTTTGTAGAAAAACTTAAATCAATCCAATTAGATCCCAAAGATATCTTAGTCAGTTTCGATGTAGAATCACTGTATACGAATGTGAGTATAAATGATTCAATTTCCATAATATCAGACTTGTTTCACCATAATAGTATTGACAACTCACTTTTAGATCTAATTGAAGCATCTCTTACATCAACGTATTTTGTCTTTCAAGGAACTTTCTATGAGCAAACCTCAGGAGCAGCCATGGGATCTCCACTGTCACCGGTGGTAGCCGATATCTTCATGGAAGCTTTTGAGGAGGAAGCCTTAGAGTCGTCTCCACTGAAACCACTGGAAAAACTGAAAACCCTGGGTTTCTTTATCATCTAAATCAACAACATGCTAACATAAAATTTACAATGGAAATTGAATCAGAAGGCACGATTCCCTTTCTAGATGTTCTTGTACAAAGGAAAGGGGATAGTTCCTTAGGACACTCTGTATATCGAAAACTAACGCATACGAACAGGTACTTAAATGCAAATTCCCATCATCATCCAGCACAAAAGCAATCAGTCATTAATTCATTGGTTTACAGAGCTCTCGCGATTTGTGACCAAAATTCTTTACAATCGGAAACAGAGAAACTGACTCAAGCTTTAAGAGGGAATGGATATTGCACTGATGATATTAGACGATCAATTAGAAAATATAATAATCCTACTCCACGAAATGATACTAATAAGGAATTACCGATAGGAAATGTAGTTCTTCCATTTATACACGGAACCACAGACAAGATTGCAAGGTTACTTCGCCGCTTCAACATACGTACAATCTTCAACACACACAAGAAAATTGGACAATGTTTGAGATCGCCAAAGGACATTATTCCTTTTCAAACCGAAGGAGGATATGCAATTCCTTGTTCCTGTGGTGATGTTTATATTGGAGAAAATGGTCGATCCATATCGACTAGGCTTAACGAACATGAACGATGTATCAGAAAGAAACAAATTGTACAATCTGCTGTATCTGAACACCAACATTCTACTGGGCATGTCATAAATGTAAAAGAAATCAAAGTTCTTGCATCAGTTTCGGGACTCTATAAACGCAAAATTAGAGAATCTATTGAAATTTATAAGCATCCTAACAATTTTAATAGAGATACGGGCTTCAGTCTATATCGTACGTGGAAACCGATCGTTACACCGAGTCACGCTTCGGGAAACACAGGTCGACTATAAGTCGGCGGCCTGGGTCTCTCCGAGCTCATTCAGTGTTCCGATCTCGTGAAGTGAAGATCCCTGAAGATGCCTCGAGCAATCGAAGGCGAAACGTCGGAAAGTGATTCAATTTTTACACGGTCTAATCCCTAGAACCACGATTTCTTAAGTAATTATTAACTCCTTTTTTTTTTAAATCATTAGACCGCTATTTTGTTACATCATATTAAATTCATACTAAAATTTTATGGTGTATCTATCTAAAGTCTATTGAATAAGAGGTTTTTTTACTTTTAAATAGTTTATTTCGCCTCCATTTTATTCCTCCATCTTGAATTTATACTACAATTTTTACCAGTTTATTTCCATATCACATTTAATCATTAGACGAAATTTGAAATAAAGGGCATAGGGGCATTTGATTAATCTGCAGAATTTTGAAAGTAATTTTTAAGTAAGGTAAAGAATATTAGTATTTTAATGTTTTTGGTTCAATATTGAAAATTTAATGAAAAAAATTATTTCATAACAAAACACAGGTTTTCATTCTAAACAACTTTTCTCTATAATGTTTTGTCAAATTTTTAAAATTCTTGATCAGTTTTTACATTTTTTTTGCCTAGCCTGTATACCTTCCGACTTTTACTAAAACTAACTACTACTAATGCAGTATCTTTTGATGCACTATTTTTTATAAAAACATTTTTTGAGAAATCAAAAATAAAAATTTCCTCTTCTAGGACCATATTGTATATAAGGGTGTTTCCTAACTACAATATATAAGGAGATGATTCCTTAGGTCATTTTAAGAAAAAAAGTTCTTATGAACATGTGTCCGGAGTTGTCTCGATTCTGAGATAGAGGGTGTTAAAGTAAAAAAAAATCGGTTTTTTATAAATATCATATCCTAAGCCTATTTGGCTGAAATCTGGCAGTGTTATTTGAAGTACGAAGGCGCTAATTTAGCCCTAACTAGATTGAAGTTATTGGATCCAGTGGTGTCTCAAGGGGCACCGCAACCATCAATATTTAGAAAATAAACTACGCCACTGACCCTTTTTTCAGTATTTATAGCTTTTCCAGTTTGAGCAACTAAAAATACAACTTTTTAGTCTCTTGTTTTGTTCGTATCTAGCTTCGTTTTCGCAAAAAAATCTCTATAAACCACTCTAAATATTTTTACACCTGCCTGGGAGTTTACCTTACAGATATCAGCATACAGTGATAGTACTGTCACTGTCATATCAGTAAATTTTAAAATTGTTAATTATCAGTGATTCCATTATGAATAATTTTAGTAATTCTGAAATGACTGAAATGCACTTTATTTATGGATTAGCAAATGGAAATTCGGAAGAGTTATGGAGAATTTAACAAGACAAATATCCTAACAGAGTAATTCCATGTGCTAAAACATTACAGCCGGTTGCACAAAATTTAATTGCTGTTTAGAATATTTAACCGAACTTTCGGATTTGACAAGCTGCTTATAGAAATCTAGGAACGCGGTATCAAATTTGTCATTTCGTTAAACATATTAAACTTTAATTGAGCTTTCTGCAACCGCCGTTAGAACGATACATGCAAGATTAAGTGAAACTGGTAGTTTTAATAAAAAATACAGGTGGTAGAAGACCAGAAACTGTAACAACCCCTGAACTAGAAGAATGCGGTCGAAGAAGATCCTTCAAATTGTACCAGGAAGATTGCACTACAGCTTCAAGTCAGCCTAAAAACAGTTTGGATAGTTTTAAAAAGAAATCAACTGTACCCATATTACATACGGCGGGTTCAAACTTTACTGCCTTGGGATTTTCACCCAAAATTAATGTTTTGTAGGTGGTTGTTTCATACGGTGGCACACAGTAACAATTTTTTACCAAACATTTTATTTACGGACGAGGCAAATTTTTCACGAGATGCTATCATTAATTATCATAACAACCATTTTTGGGCCGACAAAAATCCCCACGTTATTAGAGAAAGTCATTTTCAGCAACAATTTTCGCTGAACGTTAGGCTAGGAATTATTAATGACTACCTAATGGCCCATTTTTTTACCAGCAAGATTAACAGGTGAATCTTGTACAGACTTTTTGCGAGAACATCTACCCAATTTGTTCGAAGATGTATCCCTACATGTAAGAGCGAATATGTGGTTTCTGCACGACACTAAAATGAGCTGTGGACAACGGGTTCACAGCTCATTTTAGTGTTCTTGCTCGACATTACTTACCCTAATCGCTGGATCGGACGTGGAGGACCTCAAAATTGGCCAATTCGTAGTCCTGATATGAATCCCCTAGATTTCTATTTCAGATGACCCCATCTGAAGCCTCTGGTTTATAAAACTCCTGTACTAGATGTAAAAGACTTGAGAAATTAAATAATCAACAATTGCAATGTCTTAAGAAATTCTCCAGGGATTTTTGAATGTGTCAGACAAACAATGACGAAGCGATTGCAATCGTGTATTTATCAGACGGTAGTTTTTTTGCTCATCTACTTTAAGATCGAAATTTGTTTATTGTTCATTTTTCTGTAATTTATGTATAGTAATTAATACATAGTTTTTATTTTTTTAATGTTGTCCATGGATAATTTTTAAAGTGGTTTAAAGTAATTTTTATTTTTTTTCTCGAAAACGAGGCTAGATACGAACAAAACACACGAGACAAATAAGTTGTATTTAGTTGCCTAAACTGAAAAATCTGCAAAAAGAGTCACTGGGGTACTTTTTTTTCTCAATAATAATGGTTGTGGTGCCCCTTGAGACACCACTGGACTTAATAACTTCAATCTAGTTGGGGCTGAATTAGCGCCTTAGTACTAAAAATGACACTGCCACATTTCAACCAAATCGGGTTAAGGATATTTATGATATTTATAAAAAAACGATTTTTTTTTAAACTTTAACACTTCGTATCTCAGAATCGAGACATCTCCAGCCACATGTTCATACGACCTTTTTTTCTTAGAATGACCTAATGACACACCTCTTGAAGTTACGTACCTTAGTTAGGAACCACCCTGTATAGAACCCCATTTTTTAAGGTGGTTGGTATTTGTTATTAATAATATGTAATAATTAACGATACCTAAAATAACTAAATAATGTTTAATTCGTCATATGTATAATGTATCAAATTTTTAATTCATCTAATATTAATTTAATTTTTAATGTACTTAATTCTTATTTTATAAAAATTACCGTCCAAAAATAAAACTGCCTTTCTTTTCCTTGGTTATCTAACTGGTCAACAATTATTTTAATTAAACACAAAATTATAGACATAAAAGTAAATGTCCTGCGGCTGCCATATGCTCGTTTCACTGTGAACCGTGTCAAAACAAAGGCGCTGGTGTTTTTATAAATAATTATTATTCTTGGTACCCACGGCATATTATATTGCCGGTTAGATTTATTGATTGTTATAAATGAAAAAATATCGTAGGCGGTAGAAAAATTGCGCACATACTATTAAAACACAATTTTATCATTAAAAAAGCATTACACCAATTGAATAAATAAAATCGTTTTTATTACAAAATTAGTTCATTTTAAACAGAAAGCCTTGAAATGCTCACATTTTAAGTCTATGATTAAATAAAGCTATGGATCGTGTCGTAGTTTAACTAAATGCTTATATACATTTTCCCATTTCGGTTATCTACCTTGAAATCAGTATACACGGTGAACTTTTCTATTATATTTTGCACCATCACATACCACAGTTGTTTCAAAAATTTTAAATGCAAATATTGTCAGGTTTCTACTTATTATTACTTCCATCGTTAAAGGGGTATTGTAATCGTGACAAAATCACCCTCCGATATTTTTTCAGATGTTCACGTTTCAGGGTAGGGACCCTGATGCCGAAAAACATGTTTTCTTAATTCCGTCGGTCTGTCTGTCTGCCTGTTCGTCAAAAATTAAGGGTCATATGGGGATGACCTGGTAACATTACATAAAAAAAATATTATTAAAAAACTACTTCTCCAATTTATCTGCAGTTTTTCACAAACATCAAGTATTATGTTGCAATCAACTGGTAAAATTTTGGTACGAATCCAAGATAACGGAACAAAATGGCGGCTTAATAAATTATTTAAAAATTCAGCCTGAAAAAACTATTTAAAGGATTGATTTCAAATTGTGTGCCCATAACTCATTGTAGTATAGGGATCAACTAGTAAAACTGTGTTACTAATTCAAGATGGCTGGGCAAAATAGTGGCCAAATAAAATGTTTGTAATCGCGAAAAAATCACCCACTCAGGTGTACCTATTTTTACGTTTTAGCTTCCCTAGATGCCAAAAATTATGTTGATTTCCATAGGTCCGGCTGTTGGTCTGTATGTCTGTCTGTCAGTTCGAGGCATAGCTTAAAAACTACTTACCAGACTGTCTTCAAATTTAGTCAAAAATTAAGGGTCTTATGGGGATGACCTGGTAGCATTTTGGTAAAAATCCAGTAGGGCTACACACAATCTAGTGGAATGTTAAAAAAATCATTACTAAAAAACGAATTATCTAATTTACCTCAGATTCTATACAAAAATCAAGTGTTACATAGGAATGAACTGGTAACATTTTGATATGAATCCAAAATAGCAAAACCAAATAGCGGCCTAATAAAATATTTTAAAAATCTGTTTGAAAATACTACATATTAATTTGTGCAAGTATTAAGTGTGATATGGATATAAAAAGTTGTGGAATTTAAAATGGCGAAACAAAATAGCGGCCAAATAATTTTGAAGAAAAATCTTGTTCATGAATTTATTTAAATTATGCCCAAAAGTGAAGTGTGGCTTAGGTAGAAAGAATCTAGTAAAATATTGGTTGGAATCCAATATGATGGAATAAAATGGCGCCGAATAAAGGTGTTTGAAAAGACAGTATACGTAATACATATACAGTGTGAGCCATTTTGGTGATGCATGTATTGGGATCAAGGAAACTATAAGAGATACAAAAATGATTAAATGAGCAAAGTTTTACAGAATGTTATTGGTAATTTAAAAACGTCAGCGTCGTGCTTTTAACTTTTTTGGTTTTCGACATATTTTGAAAAAACTAAAAAGAGGCATTTTCTGTAAAGCCCTGTAACATCTTTATTTGTATTTTGGCTTCAAAATCTATGAACAATTTATAGCTATTTTGTGTGTAGAAAACGGTTATTGCATTAGATTTTAATTACGACGTTTCGCAATTTGTTTACGAACTTTATTTTTTCTTATGGACACCATATTGGATTTTTATCTTTTTAAAATAAGCAAGAAAAATCCTATTCATTGATGTATAACAAGTTTACATTTCCTAAAGAAAAACCATCAAAATATTCAAAAATCGATTTTATTATAGTAGTTTAAGTTATAAAAAAGTAAAATAAGTTAAGCAAGTTTTTGTCATGTTTAATAAATATTTAATGTAGTAATCACAAGAAATACGAAAAAATAATAAGCTTTAACTAGAAACATACACATGTACACAAAAGAATATTTGGTATATTAAACAAAATGGTGTCCATTTTTAGCAACGCAAACACGACTTTTTTTTAAAACACTATTTGTCGCTCGTCAAAGTGTCAATAAAAATCAATTTTTGGACATTTTGATGGTTTTTCTTTAGGAAATGTAAACTTGTTATACATCAATAAATAGGATTTTTCTTGCTTATTTTAAAGAGGCAAAAATCCAATATGGCGTCCATAAGAAAAAATAAAGTTGGTGATGGTGAAGGATAACCGAAACGTCGTAATTAAAATGTAATGCAATAACCGTTTCCTACACAAAAAATGGCTATGAAAAAGTGTTCATAGATTTTGAAACAAAATACAAATAAAGAAGTTACAGAAAATGTCACTTTTTAGTTTTTTCGAAATATCTCGAAAACCAAAAAACTTAAAAGCAGCCGCTGGCGTTTTTAAATTATCGATAAAATTCTGTAACACTTGGCCCATTTAATCATTTTTGTATCTCTAATGGTTTCCGAGATCCCATTACATGCATCACCAAAATGACCCACACTGTATATTGTGACTATGTACTGAACTAAATTGGGTCACACTTCACTGTTCCTAACAAATGGAAAAACATCATAAAAAGGGGAAATTCCATGTCAAGGAAATTTACCGATTTTTTTACACTGTGATCTTAGAAAAAGCAAGTGAACATCCAAATAACGGCATTTAAAAAAGTATGTTTTTTTTTCTCATAGTACACCCCATAGATTACTATTTTTTATTTTGGAGGATGATTTTATCCTCATTTCAAATATTTTTCATGATTTTATTATAAACTAGCTTTAGCCCGCGACTTCGTACGAATATATGATGATGAGGATGAGGTAATATAAATATTGTGTTTTAAAATTCTAGGTTTGTTAATATTTCGATATATTAAAAAAAGCTGACGGGCGGACCGATTGATGGTTCGCAGCATATGGTACGTTATAATTGGCCAATACTTCACCTGACCCAATCGGGGATTTTGATTGGAGGGTCACTAATTTGCAAATAAAAGCTCGATGTATGCTTTTGCAAAATAGAAGCAAATTCAACAAATGTCTATAATTAAAGAAAAATAAATTATAGTTAAAAGAAATTACACATCAGTTTTCTAAAGAAGAGTACGCTGATCTTATTCTCTTTTCAGTCAAGCTGCACTTAGGGAGTATCAAACGGAAATATCCTGAATATGACATATCAAAATCCCTCAATTAGCATTAGAAGGATAGCTTCTGCATTGGTTATGACAACATCCAGTGTTCATCGATGAAGTCAACCGCTTGGCATTCTGAGACTGAATTAATCGAAACAGCGACGAAGCCCAGTTTACTCGAGATGGTATTAATCATTTTAGGAATGCTCATGTGTTTGCAGAACAAAATCCACACCAAATCAAACAAATCCAATCACAACGTCGATTCTCTACTAATATCTGGACCAGGATGATATGCTTATAAGACCAAATTTTTTTGTTGAGCTATTAAACAGTGAAATTTAATGAAATTTTCTACAAACTACTCTACCAGTCCTACTTGAAAATGAACAATCAGCTGTCAGGAATATATATTTCTAACATGATGGGCAGTCACAATCTTCATTTACGGAAGAATTTTTTTTCAATAACCAGTAGGATCGGAATTATTGGTCATGGAGGTCCTCAGTTTTGGCCAGCAAGATCTCCAGATTTTCATCCTATTGATTATTACTTCGAGACGTATAAAGAGCAAAGTATATGACGAAGAAATTAATACCAGGAAACAACTGTTACAAAAAATTAATATCGTATTCCAAGAACTAAAAAACAATCAATATATAATAAAGAAATCAATTTCTTATTTAACTGTATGGTCTAGAAAATGCCGACAAGCAAACTGAGGCCATTTTGAAAAAAAGTTAAAAGGTCGTCAGTGAAAAAGATTGCCTTTTATCTTGTATAATAGACTAAGTTAAGTTAAATTATGCAAATTAATATCTTTATATTAGAAAATGGTTTATTATGACTTTCGCCCAAATTTGCTTATTTATGGTGGCTCATAGTTATTTTATTCTTTATGTATGATATGTTAAATTAAAATGAAAAATACTGCTCGACGCAGAATTTTGTGTTCTTTAATAATTTAATACCAGAATTAAACAGGGTGTTGTTTGTGTAAAAATAAATTATAAGAATTCTTTAAATTTAAAATTTTAATACATGGTATTTCAAACTATCGGTAGATTAAACACATACGTAAGTTTCCAAATCAAAGATATAGGCGAATCAAGTTTTGCCAGAAATGCATTTGACACCCTGTATATCGGTAAGGAAAGGTTTCGGAATACCTGGCACCTAATGCGGAACCACCTTAACGTCCTTTACCCCTGGTTACCCTATATACACTTTGTGGTGAAACACCTGTATATACATATTTATTTAGCATTAAGTTTATAGATATACTAATTGTAATAAAACGACAGTTATATTACAAGGTAAGTTCTGGATACTTGGGTACAAAAATAGGTGAAACTGCTTTAACAGAACTTCCTTCAGAGTAAAATTTTCTGTTCATCGGGAAAAGTGACACAAAATTTTGTGCAAAGACCATTTTACCGATTTTTTAAATGTGATAATCGTATATTGGTGCCAAACATCCACCAGAGCATGATTATCGCGTAATTTTGTAAGTGTTAGAGAAGCTACAATATCAAAAAAAATCGGTTACCTAATTGGATTTTATGTTGAGAGTTGAGCAACAGCCTAAAAACCAAATATAAACAATCAGAATTTACCCTGCACAAGGCAGCGGAGCAAGGAGAAGATCTTTCTTTTGTTTTGTTCATGTCGTCTTGCAGATGACAATAATAAAAAGCCACGCCGAGGCTTAAGTCTATTCATACAAAGGATGCAGCCCGATTTTAATGTGCCGATGCTGGAAAAAACTCTACAGCTTAGACACTGTGAAGGATATTAAATACACGGCTTGTATCCTGAAAATCAAAGGATAAGATACAATATCTCAATATTATAGAAATCAAAAACTGGCAGAAAGTCAACGATAGAACAGGACAAAAATAGAGTCGCATCTAAGACACGTTTGGGGTTATGCGATTGCTAAATAAAGAATAATTAAAGAGAAAGTGAAATGAAACTAGAAATTAGGACGCAATTCATCCCTCTTCACAGAAACGTCTCCAGTGAAACTTTTACTAAGACCGAAGTAAGTGGACAAACCTCGTATAAATCACATAACATCATATCGCCCTGTCAAACTAAGCACGCAACATTTTGATATTTACGGAGTTTCTAATTTTATTACCCCCAATGTAAAACTAATGTGTTTTCCGGACAGTATGAGAATTGTATTTCTTTGAATTCGATTAAGGGTGTCAGGGCTTTTTGCCACATACATTATGAATCGCTCGATATCATACTGTCAAGAATATCTATAAATTATTTACTAAGTAGGTTTGAACCTGTATTTATTTGCTTCTAGTTATGAATAATTTATTGTTGAAATTTGACAGCAACTATATATAGTTATGAAATTCCACCTGAAAACTATAAAATAACAAAATGGCTCTCATATCCCAAAATTTCATAGTGTGGATATATTACAAATAACTTCTTTGAAACTTCTAATAACAATCCTATAATAACTAATCCAACACGATAAAACTAATAAAAATGAAACAATAATCACCAAATGAAACTCCTGATGAAACTACAGTTTCTATTCGGAAGCGAGAATTATTTTTTAAATGAGACATTTAAACAGTTCTTTTTTGGACTAGATTCGATTCTCCACAAGATTCCACTTAAGCAGTTACTGGTGGCGAGGGGAAGGAAACATCTTGCAAATATAAACCGAAAAGCAAAAAAAGTCCTCAGAGCAAAGTAAATCAAAAAGCAAAAAAAAGGTCGTCACTTTCAGAGCAAAGTAAATTAAAACCTCAATTTACCCATTTGATAATTTTACTTTTAACCTCTTTCATTCTGAGGCCCCTGTCTGCTGATTCTAAAACCTCTAAAATTGTAGGGCGACAGGCAAATGCCTCCTGCGACACGTTTGAAATGTTTTATTGAGTTTCTTAATCTTCCCTTTTGAATTACCCTTCTTTACTTCTTCTCTACCATAATCTTGCCAAATTCACAAAGGAAACTCTAAATGTATTAGTTTTGGTAGGTCAAGGAATTATTAAAAATTAAATAAAAAGTCCAGGTCCGTAAGTGGTTATAAAAATATAAAATATACTTTGTAATATCTCTTTAAATGCAGTCTGAAAAAAATAAAAAGTAAAATACCGATTTTCAATTTTTCGCGGATATCTTCGGAAGTAGTCGGAATTTTCCAACTTCATCAATGACATGTTATCGAACATTAAGTTGCGCAACTTTGCCCTAATTTAGTCAACCTCGTATATCTTACGGTTTTGGAAATGCCAATTCTATCCCATGGAATTTATAACACCCTGTGTACATATAACAATCTAAAAAGTTCCTCATTAATCCTACAATCATTTATTTACAATTTTCTTCTCCTGAAAGAGAAGGTACCTTATAAATGGAAGACCATTTTGTTTTAGGAAGGTACTCTTACGTTCATTTGAAAAAACTATTAAATTTGCCATACCAGTGTAGTGTAAACCGTTTTATCACCAGGAAGTAAGAATGAGAAAGTATTTGTAGAAGTTTTGATTCATGGTTCATAGGTGATGCGGTTAAAATGATGTCGCACTTTTCTAACTATTTTAACTATTGTTTCATTACTGTAAAGAAATGAAGGCTATCATGTACCGGGTGTCAAGTTATAAATTTACACCCCTCTTATTTCTTTTATTTTATCGCACAAAAAAAATAAAAAAGAGCTTTTCCAAAAAACCCCACTGGATGTATTTATAGTTTATACTCAATAGTTTCTGAAATGTAGGCATTCAAAATTCAAAACAATTACAATAATTACTATATTTTTATTATATCTATTGCAAAACAAAAAACTAAATGGCTATTAATCAGTATGAACGTTTCCTCCCTGTTTAAAAATAGTTGGCAAGTGACAGACTATTGCATTTTCTCTAAAAAGTATCTTTCTTTCATTTAACCTATCCACCACTCAATCATTAATATCTTCAGCATTGCCTAAATTATATTCATATATTTCATTGTTCAGGTATCCCCATAAACACTGTCCAATGATGTTAGATCGGGGCTATTTGCCGGCCATTCAATTATTCCGTTCTTCCCAATCCATTCATCATAATTGGTGTTTAAATAATTTCTAACTTGTGTTGCGTGGGATGGTGCACCATTATGTTGATAAACTTTTCTTTGGTAGTTCCTTAATGGTAGATCTTCTAATAATTCTGCTATATGGTTCTCTAAAAACTCATCATTTAAAATTTTACATATTAGGTTAGGTTAGGTTGGTTGAAAAACTCGATTCATCATTTTTTTTTTTTTTTAAAGTCTTTATTATTATTTAAACTTTCTGATTGAGAACAAGTTTTTCAACTGTATGAAATTTGCATGGATAAAATGTATATTTTTTCAAAACCTTCCGAATACTTTCATGAGAATTTCTCTTGATTCTTGGGATCATAATCTTAATGATGAATTGAAATTATTTACGTATAACAAAAGGATATCTAGTGCATCTTCATTATTCCCAATTGACCTTCTCTTCCTTTGTAAACTCGCACCTCTTATGAATTTTAAAATAAAAAAATAATTCCTATTTTTCTTCAATTAAAAACAAAGAGAAAACGATTAAACGAAACTCAAGAATTACTTGAAAACAACAAAATTTTATGTTGATGATTAGCTTTGTTGCTTTCATTTACCTACTCAAACAGGTATAATGAAAATATAATATAACTCTAACTATCGAGAATAAATAAAAAAAAAAGTGGAGTATTTCTGAAAAGCTCCTTGAAAGATCCTAAATATATATTCAATCGTGATCAAGTATACAGGGTATATTTTAAAAAATCTTACTTTTTGTTGCACCTTGTACTTCTCCGGATTTATTAAGAGTCTGAGTGCATATTTGTATAGTACATAATTAATTCAACAAAGCTCTTTTTATTTTTTTTGAAAGGTAAAAAATAAAAAGATTAAGAGACACCCGGTACCTACAAAAATGGTCCTAATGTGATCACTCGAAAAAAAAATAACCCCAAAAAAGAAAGAAGCAATTTAAGGACAAAAGTTAGATTTTGTCGGTCGTGAGGAATTTATAATTAATGTTAATTGTCAAAAACTGTACCACATCTAAGGAAAAGCGACAAACTGGTTAAATGACATTTCAAGCTTTTCAATGATACTAAACATAAAACGATACCATATATTTGAGCTTTTTAATTGCGGATGATCATGACAAGAAAACAAAAAAACAGTAGAAAACAAGAGGATCAAAGATAATGATTATTTACCACAAACAAAATACCACACGGACAAAGTAAATATACAATTATTTATAAACACGATTACGATTAAATCTGCAAAATGGGAAAAATCTGAGACAAAAAGATTTGTTCATATCTTGGAAAGTAAAAACTAATTTTCATATATTGTAGCCACAGATTTCTCCTTTTAAATTCATTTTTTTAACATACGATTTTGTTGGAGTTATTGTAAATTTAGTTCCCCGACGCAACGCGATCACAATTTTCAAATTTTTCTCATGACAAGCTTTGTCAGTGGGAGAAAATTAACTACAGTTTCCAATCGATTTATACTCGGATTTATCTCATTACATTTACATAATTGCTCTATCTCTACAATATTTTGGCAACTGATTTTTTTTGTTGGACCTGCGTAGGGTATACATGTATTAAGGATAGGGGATGTAACTGTTTTTGCTCTTAACATCGTATAAAAATGGTAAAGACAGTCTACAAAAAAAAGATACCGGAATGTATCGAACAGAGCATGCCTAAGAACCGGAATGACATTTACATACTTCATAAATTATCTTGCAATTGATAATGATCGAAGAAATGAAAAGAAATCATCTTTTTCCTATTTCATATTATTTTAAAGACGAAATAATAATTTATAAGTCCGTAGGTAATTTATTCTAGTATGAGTTGTTTTAGTTCAATATAAACTAGTACTGTAGTAACACCTAATGAACGTGTATCGTATAATATTTTATTTCATACTGTCTTTGTACCTATCTTTTTAAATGAATACAAATTCATGTTTATTAAAATTTAAAAATGATTATTTGGCAATCTAACAATTGCATCACTTTAACGATGTTATAGCCGTGGTTTGCCATAGCTAATTATGATTGTATTTTGCTTGTTACTGTCAATATTTAAAACCAAATATTTTGTTTCTTATATTTTTAAGTGAGAAAATGTCAAAGTGAAACCTGACAAAGAATTGCTTCCTAAAAACAATAACATGGTAGTGTTGCTAGGCACACATTACAGTATCAGATATTGTAATGGCCGATTTACCGGCCGCAAATCAGTATAGGGAAGTAGATTTACTAGACAGTATGAAATAATTGACATTTACATACTTGATAAATTACTTAGCGATTGACAATGATCGAAGAAATAAGTGACGGTATGACAGTTCCATAACAAATGTAGAACGATATATTATGTTTTCAAAATATATTTCTGAGTTTACCAAAAAAAAACGGTATGAACTAAAATATTAAAATATATTACAGTACTCGTTATATTCCTGAGTAAGTCACATACAGGCCTTGTAACGTAAATTACTATAACAACATACTTCACTTTTTAGCCATAACAATTCTTATCGCCACTCATAATTATATTAGGGTCTAGCGATGTAAACCTTGACTACCTTAAAAGAGTTCTTAAAAAGCTACAATTAAAAAAAAGGCCTGCTTCCTAATTTTCCTGGGGTTTGGCCCTCAAGATATGTTAATTATTTATAATTATAATCAATTAACTGAGGTTTAAAATCAAAACACAAATTCATTAGATTTAGGTTAGCATTGCCAATAAAAAAGGGCACAGATCCCTATCGAGCCAACTTCTCCGGAGCGATAATCATCAACCTCACACGTCCAAAATGCTTAATAGAAAACCTAGAAATAGATTTAGATAAAAAAGCTGATTAAGGAATAACGATCGCGTTTGAATTGCGCTAACGTAGACTCTAGACAATCTTAGTAGGGCAACGTGCCACCGGGGTGGTCGACTTCGGGGTCTAGCGTCTAGTTGGACGCACGGCGTCGCTCGGCGTCATTCAGCGTCGCGGCACCTCGTGCCGGTCTCTAACTGATCGCGCGACCTCTTTTTCCTGATTCTTTTTTGGAAAAATTGGGTTAATTTCGCGCGAAATTCGACCGCATCGGGGGACAATACGGCATTGTAAAATAGACAATGATTCATTGATGATTAGAAAAACGATTTATGAATTTAATATTTAAAAGAGCTGTACGTAAATTTAAGAGAAAGAGGAGGAAAAAAAGGTATACTTATGTTAAGTAATTTAAGTAACGAAGTTTAATTAATGATGTGTTAGAAAACCTGTTCAATTATACTTTTGGTTCCCACCAAGTAAAAAACTTGCTCTTAAAAGTTCTTACGGCATCATGTTTTTGTAAAGCTGTTCTAAATCAACTACGTAGCTTGTTTATTTACATTTTTAACTTTAAAAAAGTCACTTTGCACAATCAGGCTCCATGTTATCTAAATAGTGTTTTTAGGGCATAAAAATCAACAATTCCCCGTTATCCCAAAAGGATAATTTTTGGCTGGGGTTTAGTGTTATAAAATATATTATAAAAAAAAATATTCGGGGTGCAAGAGAAATAACTACAAATATTTTAATAGGTAAAAGTACAAGTAATTTAGAGTCTTATATAACAGGAGGTCAATACTTAAGCTCTTTGAAGTTATGGTAAATTTAAAATTTTAATTAAATAAATTAATTTTAATTTAAAATGTTTGACAAAGCGGCAACATTGAAATTGACTCTAAAGGCTACACGAATTGTCATTTAGAACGCTATTTAAATTATGTTTGTATTCAATTTAGAAAAAAAAAATTTGTCGTCTAAATGTTCTAAAAAAACTTATCTTTAATTGTTATTGTTTTATCGCGCATATTTTTTTACTTCCCTCGTAAAAGGAGAGTATTGTAATCGCGAAAAAACCAGCCTCCGAGATTTTCTAAGTCTACGGGTTTCAGGGTCCCTAGATGCCAAAAAACATGTTTTCTCTATTCCCTCGGTCTGTCTGTTAGCGGCATAGCTAAAAAATTTTGGTAAAAAATTATGAGTTCATATGATGATGACCTGGTAACAATTTGGTCAAATTCTAATATGGTGAAACAAAATGGCTAGAGAGATGTTAAAATTATTACTAAAAAGAAGTTATCCAATGTAACATCTCAAATAAAATTAGTGTAATCTGAAAAAATCACTCTCCCATCCCTAGATGCCAAATAATAAGTTTTCCAATTCCGTCTGTCGGTTTGTCTGTCTGTCTGACAGTTCGCGGCATAGTTTAAAAACTGCTCATCAGATTTTAGTCAAAAATTGAGGGTCATATGGGGATGAACTGGTAATCTTTTAGTAAAGGAGTATATATACAGGGCGCTTAAAATTCGTCTCTTAGACGTATTTAACGAAAGAAAAAAAGGAATCCTTTCAAATTTTGACTACTACTATAAGCAGATGCGATCTAGCTCTTAAAAATATATTCGTAGTTGCAGTCTTGCCAGATCGACTGGTAACTGACAGCAACTTCATAATTTTAAATAATAAAACTTATATTTTATTCTATTTTTGTATTCTAATAAAAATCCAATCATATTGTATGTAGCATATCTTGCACCTAAACTTAATAGTTTTCGAAATATTGACGTTTGAAATTTGGGATTTTTGACACTTCAACTAGCTGTAAAATCTAAACGGTTTGGTTTGGAGTAAAACGCCTTGCATCTGCTTATCTTAGTTTTTAATTATCTATCGGGTGACAACAACTAAGCTCGAAATTTTTAACTTCCGGTTAAACCGAGAAAGCAACTGCAGACGTTGATGAATTTGGTTCCGTGTTATTCTTAAATACTTATTTAAATGTATATACTTTTTAAACAAAATCCATAATTTTAAAATTAATAATGACGTAATTAATATTCTTGGAAAATAAAACGAATTAAAAATTTAGTGATTTTTCAATATTTACCTTTTTTTTGAGAAATGAGTTTTGACCTCTAGTTATATAAGATATGACCTCAACTTTCACGTATGTGTAGTATTTTCCTGTATATCTACATAACAATCCATGCAATATCCCACGTTTAGATATGAATCATGTTAATTTTCTACCTCAATGTTAAAAATAATTTCATGTTTATTAAAAGTACTAATTTTACCAAAATTACATCTGTTTTCTTGTTATATTGTTCCAGATAAATTAAAAGACGTTAATACCTAAACTACCAGTTACAGTCTTAAACAAAGTACATGAATGGATTATTTTGAATAAAAAAATAAGCAAATCCAAAAGTTACATGATTTCTTTGTGATTCTTATATTTAAATTAATCATATTTACAATCCCTTAATTACTTTGTGCATCTTTAAATTAAGGAGAAAATCTAGAAGGCCTTTAGAATCTGCATAATTACTTACAGGAATAAATACCTGAATTCGCATAATAAACAACAGGAAAATTTATTTTACCCCTCACTCTTATTATACGTGAAGGTACATCATATCGAAAAAAAGATGTTTCACTTATTTTTTATAAAATGAGCCTATTGTTATTTAAAAATGTGTTCAACAAAAAACTTTAATTTTTAATTTTTTTTTGTTAGATTCAATAATTAATAACTAACAAATTGTAACAATTAAAATCATTACGATGTCATAATCTCATAGAGTATGGATGTAATAAAATCTCCACAACGCGAAATAACTTTAGTTGCTTTTCTTTAACAATTATCCGATTTTAAATATGAACGAAATCTCAAAAAAAATGTTATTTAACAATAAGCTCATTTTATAAAAAAATCGGTGAAAAATACATATTCAGCGTGATATTATTCCTTCAAGTGTCTATATAAGACAATATTAATAGCTTCCAAGGTATTAGCAAAAAAATAAACTATTTTCTTTAAATCTTAATTTATAATAACTTTTGAAGTTGTCTATTTGCAGGTTTTGATTGTAAAGGCTACACGAATTGTCATTTTGAACGCTAGTTAAACTATATGTTTGTATTCAATTTAGAAAATACATTTTTGTCGTCTAAATATTCTAAAAAAAACTATGTTTAATTGTTATTGTTTTATCGCGCGTGTTTTTTACTTCCCTCGTAAAAGGAAAGTATTGTAATCGTGAAAAAATCAGCCTCCGAGATTTTTTCAGGAGTCTACGCGTTTCAAGGGCCGTAGATGCCGAAAAACATGTTTGCCTGATTATGTAGGTCTGTCTGTTAGCGGCATAGCTAAAAAAATTAAGGGTTCATATGATGATGACCTGGTGACATTTTGGTAAAATTCTAATATGGCGAAACAAAATGGCAGCCTAGAAAAATGTTAAAAATTATTACTAAAAAAGAAATTATCAAATGTAACATCTCAAATTTTGCACAAAAATCAAGTATTATGTAGAAATCAACTGGTAAAATTTTGATACGAATCGGGGATAACGGAACAAAATGGCGGCTTAATAAAATATTTAAAAATTCAGCCTGAAAAACTACTTAATGAACTAATTTCAAATTGTGTGCCATAACTAATCATGGTATACAAATGAACTAGTTAAACTGTGGTAGACATTCAAGATGGTGGAAGAAAATGGCGGGCAAATAAAATTTGTGTAATCTGAAAAAATCACTCTCTCAGGTTTTACATGTCTTCACGTTTTAGCATCCCTAGATGCCAAATAATAAGTTTTATCAATTCCGTCTGTCGGTTTGTCTATCTGTCTGACAGGTCGAGGCATAGCTTAAAAACTGCTCATCAGATTTTAGTCAAAAATTGAGGGTCATATAGGGATGAACTGGTAATCTTTTAGTAAAAGGCAATATATACAGGGCGCTTAAAATTCGTTTCTTAGACATATTTGACGAAAGAAAAAAAGGAATCCTTTCAAATTTTGACTACTACCATAAGAAGATGCGATCTAGCTCTTAAAAATATTTTCGTAGCTGCAGTGTTGCCAGATCGACTGGTAACTGACATCAACTTCATAATTTTTAATGGGACAACTTATATTTTATTCTATTTTTGTATTCTACGAAAAAATCCAATTATATTTTATATAGCATATCCTGCACCTAAACTTAATAGTTTTCGAAATATTGACGTTTGAAATTTGGGATGTTTGACACTTCAACTAGCTGTAAAATCTAAACGGTTTGGTTTGGAGTATAACGACTTCATCTGCTTATATTAGTTTTTAATTATCTATCGTGTGACATTCAACTAAGCTCGAAATTTTTAACTTCCGGTTAAACGGTTAAATTTGGTTCCGTGTTACCGGAATGTGTGTTCTGAAACAAAACTCATTTAATTCTTAAATAATTATTTAAATGTCTATACTTTTTAAACAAAAACCATAATTATTAAATTAATAATGACGTAATTAATATTCTTGGAAAATAAAATTAATTAAAAATTTAGTGATTTTTCAATATTTACAACTTTCACGTATGTGTATTATTATCCTGTATATCTACACAACAATTCATACAATATCTCAATTAGATATGAATCATGTTAATTTTCTACCTCAATGTTAAAAATAATTTAAAATCTGTTTTCTTATTATATCGTTCCAGATAAATTAAAAGACGTTAATACCCAAACTACAGGTTACACTCTTAAACAAAGTAAACGAATGGATTATTTTGAATTAAAAAATTAGCAAATTCAAAAGTTACATGATTTCTTTGTGATTCTTATATAACATATCTCGTAAAAAAAAATTAGTCATATTTACAATCCCTTAATTATTTTGTGCATCTTTAATATGAGAAAAAAAATCTAGAACGCCTTTAGAATCTGCATAATTACTTAAGGAATAAATAATTTTTGCATAATAAACAACAGGAAAATTTATTTTACCCCTCACTGTTATTATACGTGAAGGAACATCATGTTTCACTTATTTTTTATAAAATGAGCCTATTGTTATTTAGAAATGTCTTTAACAAAAAACTTTAATTTTTTAGTTTTTTTTTGTTAGATTAAATAATTAATAACTAACAGATTATAATAATTAAAATCTCCACAAAGCGAAATAACTTTAGTGGCTTTTCTTTAACAATTATCCGATTTTAAATATAAACGAATTAAAAAAAAATGTTATTTAACAATAGGCTCATTTTATGAAAAAATCAGTGAAAAAAAATTTTTTTGCGTGATATTATACCTTCAAGTGTCTATATAAGACAATGTTAATAGCTTTTAAGTTATTTGCAAGAAAATAAACTATTTTCTTTAAAACTTAAGTTATAATAACTTTCGAAGTTGTCTATTTGCAGGTTTGAAACTATTGCAGATTTCTCTAGACGTCATTTTAAATCTAATGAGCCTTCACTCATATTTTTACTCGCAATAACAAGAATTAACACCATTCTGAGTTTGTGAACTTGACTAATTTTGTATATTTAATTCAAGTTTTGCAAACATCCCAAGGAAAAAAAAAATTGCGTATTCTATTTAAAATCTGAATGTCTATAATTTTGTGATTGATTGTATGTGTGGTGTGAATACTTTAAAATCCAATTTATCAACCAGCATTTCATTATCAGATTTAAATAATCATTTTAACATTTAAAATGTTTTCCTAATAATAAAGTATTTTTAACTGAATTTTCTTTTATACTCATTGAATACGTGTATATCGTAAAAAATGCCTCCGATTCAACAAACCGGCTAGAATTGCTTTTCAGTAAGTTTCAAGTTTTTCGACATCCGATTTAAGAACAAAATTTAAAAAAAATAAAATCAAACTGAGTGAATTGTAAATAATAAATATTTTCTTAATTCATTGGATGTGATATAATGTTTTCTTTTAATTTTCAGTCGTCATAGCTGCCCACATAATCCCGACGACTACAACGACCATCTCCATCCCGAAGGTCCTATTTACATTGAGCCTAAAAATGAATACAATGCAACAAAAGGAGAAAGGTTCCCCGTTAAAAAACCTGAGGATCATCTACGACCAGAAGGTATTTGCAATAAAATTACTCCACTATAGAATTTTGTAACCGTTTTCTATAAACGTCCCTCTTCCCTAGTTTGGCTACTATCTCCCATTCTGGGGGTGTCAATATACAATAATTATTGTAGTAATAATTGAAAAATGTAGAACTTACTTATTATGATTTTAAAAATATTGTATAAGAATATAAATATAGAAGACCCTAGGTTTCCTAACCTCTCTGACAAAATAAAAGAGGCGAATCCTCACTTAATTTTAAGACGAAAATGTAGTATATATTTTTTTCGAATGTCGGTCAGTTTTCAAAATACAGGCAGTTTTCACTTTTTTTTAATCGGTTTTTTATTTTTATTTTAAATTTCCTTTACCCAATTTTGTTGAAATTTAGTAACGTTATTTGTAGTAATGATGGGCTTATTTAGCCATAAATAGCCACCTTAACCAATATTATTGATAAAAAATATACGCCACTGTCTTTTTGTGTAATTTTTATATTTTTTTTCGGATTAAGCAACTAAAAGATCAACTTTTTTACCCCTTTCGTTGTTTTCGCATCTCGCTTTGTTTTCGAGAAAAAAAATAAATACTACTTTATTGCATGTCCATGGACCACACAAAAACCATGTATCTCTATTTTCATTTTATTAGTTAATGTTAGAGTCGGAGGTTGGAATAAAGAGATTTTTCGTATTTTTATCATTTTTTTGCTTCATTGATATGAGTAGGCTTTGCTTTGTTCTATGGCAACCACATTATTTGTTTTCTTCGAGACATTTGTCTCCTGTTTGACATTTTTCAAATATCCTTTTGAATTGTTTTTATTTATACTACATTACATACATCACTTTGGGTTCATGTAAGTTAGTTTGAATTAGTTTACTTTTCATAATGGTTGAGTTTACCAATCAAAAAATGGCTCAAATTCATTTTATGTACGGTTTAGCTAACGGAAATGCGCGAAAAGCAAGACGTTTATTTGCAGAACGTTTTCCTAATAGACTAAACATTTACAAGATTCCATCTCAGGTTGGAAAAAACAGGTAGCTTTGCAGGAGGCAAAATAGGCGGCCGATCACGTACAGTTAGAACCCCACAACTTAAGGAACAGGTCTTAAACATGGTGGAATAATCTCCAGGCACGAGTATGAGGAAAATCGGGAACTAGTTGAATGTGAGTTATAAAACAGTATGGAGTATTTTAAAGGAGTATTTACTTTATCCTTATCACGTACAAAGAGTTCAAGCTTTGTTGTCTAGAGACTTTACAGCTCGAAGTAATTTTTGTAACTGGTTTCAAGAAAATTCTTTAAGGGTCTCACATTTTTTGGCAAAAATACAATTTACAGATGAAGCAAATTTTTCCAGAGATGGCATTATGAATTTTCACAACATCCATATTTGGAATCCAATGGATTTATATTTCTGGGTCACGTTAAACAATTTGTTTATACTAGTCCTATTGAAACTGAAGAATACCTTCGACTGCATATTATTAATGGTTTTAATACGATTCACACCTGTCCCGACATTTTCAGACAATTTAGCACGTCGTGTACATGGGTATTTACTGGCTCATGGGAAACACTTTCAGCAGTTTATTTGCCTTTTGTGAGTTCATTATTCAAAGTTTTTTAATCATTTATTAAAATGATTGAAATTCGAGGTATTAAGCGATTAAAAAAATTTGTTCGTGTTTGCTTCTATGGTTTTTATGTAGTCCATAGACATGCAATAAAAAAGTTTCTATTTTTTTTTTCTCGAAAACAATTCAAGATAAAAAATTTGTTCCTTTAGTTGCTTAATCCGAAAAAATATAAAAATTACACAAAAAATCAGTGGCGTATATTTTTTCTTAATAATATTGGTTAAGGTACCCTTCAAGACGCCACTGGACTTAATAATTTGTATCTATTTTTGGCTAAATAAGCCCCTTGTCACTACAAATAACGTTACCAAATTTCAACAAAATTGGGAAAAGGAAATTTAAAATAAAAATAAAAAAAAAACGATTTAAGGAAAACACCTGTATTTTGAAATCTAACCAACATTCGAAAAAAATTATACTGCATTTTCGTCCTAAAATTAAGTGAGGATTTGCCTCTTTTGTCAGAGAGGTTAAAAAACACCCTGTATGTTCTATATTTATATACGTTATACATTATTTTTGAAATCATAATATATCGTTCTACATTCTTGAATTATTTCTATAATGATTATTCAGATATATTTTATTTTTCTTCGGTTTTGAAACTAGACTTTATCATAGTCAAGAAGTTAAAAGTGGTCATTTTCAACATCCTATAAAATAAAGTTAAAAGTAACAGTTTTATAATTGTAATTTCAATACCTTTTACCATTCGAAAATATTTTGTCAGAGAGGTTAGGAAACACCCTGTATATCTCATTTGAAAAATATGTATGAAATAAAATACTTATTATACGATACACGTCCCTTAGGTGTTATTACAGTACTCGTCGTAAAACCACTCGTACTGTAATATAAGTCACTTATACCGGCCTTGAAACGTAAATTACTATTACTAATTTAAAGCTAAATAACAACATAACTCATATGAGTCCAGGAAATGGGACGTTACGGTACAGTATGAAATTAGCGATTCAAATGTATATGAGTGTCAAATTTACGTTTTGAAATATTTTTAAAATCTAAGTCAAGGCTGTAGTGAGCATTAGAACCAATGATAGTACGTGATACAAAATTTATTGACAACGAGGTACGTTGCCAAGGGCCCAAATGTCCACAGCAGGGGATCCAGCTATATTTAAGAGGATATCGGAATGAATTTAAATTCTGGGTTCCTCTGCTGCACATAAATCACATGATATCTGCATTGCGACAGCTCGATGTGGGTAACCGACAGAAACCTCATACTATTGCGAAAAAAGCCGGATGTTGAGTCAAATACAAAATATGTTTAGTACTAAAAGTTAAAGTATCAAAATTGTATAACAAAATGTTGCAAAGGTTTTCAACCAACAAAAAGTCTTTTTTGAAACAAAAAAAAAACAAAAAATACTGATTTTCAGATAATCGTAACGAAAAAACGACATACTTTTTTCTTCATGGTTAATAAGATGTTGAATTTTAGAGTTACGAGTTTAACCTCCTAAGAAATTTTTTGTGAAAATTAGAAACGCTGAGAAGTAAATTCATTATTGTAACATAAAAAAATTAATTGAAGTAACAACATTTTTTGACACATGATTTTATTTAAGGCGGTCACTAATGGGGCAAGGAGATTTTTAAAAAATGATGTTATGCAGTAATACTGACAATTTTTAATTAATTTTTTTTTTATCAAATTGTTTCAGGCATAAATCTGCATAAGCACACTGCCTCGTGTTATTATGAACTCAAAGAAAAAAATGCGATCTAAGTGTATTTTTTAAACAATTTTTTTCACACGTCTCTAATCCAAATTTAAACTAAGCGTTGCCTATCTTTTTAGGTACCTAATTTATTGTTTAATATTCATAACAAAAATCTTAAAATTCTGGACGGTCTGAAACAAATATATCTAATCTGAAAAAGCAAATGACCACTAACAAAACGAACTAGTTTAAGACCTTTATTGTAGTATTGAAGATATAACAAAGAGAATGTATTTATTTATTTGTGTAAATAAGAAATTGTCCTTCGACATACAAGTTTTTTCCTTGTAGAACCTGATAAACAAAAATAATTAGATATGATGTATATATTGTATGTGTTTTCGTTGCTAGTGTATAGTTTGTGCGTGTGTTTGTTAATAAAACATATTATTTTATTAGGTGAATTTGTTAAACGGGAACCGGAACCATGGCAGCCTGGTGACCGAGCTCCTGTAAGAAAACCACAAGATAATCTTCGTCCTGAAGGTAGGATATTTATGTTTTCTTTGCTTCACAAGCTGAGAAATTAAAATATTTCTAAAGTAACAGGATAGTAATATATATTTATTCACATTTTACATTTATTTTGTATCGAATATTACTTATATTAGACAAATATGTATAAACTTCTTATCTTTTGAAATGGATGGTGTGCCTTTGACTTTAAGTACATAGATAAGCTGGTTATTATATCCATTACCAAATTTTAAATTTTGTGTGAAAATCAGAAGTATCTACTATTAACTAGTCTTTCTGTACTTAAATAAAGTATATCTATAGTTTATAGACAGGGAGAGTACGGCCGTTATTACACTCTGGGGATGGAGGGGGTTTGAATATAACACACACAGTTGTCTAATGTACAGGGTGCTTCATGCGTAGACCATCACTAAATAGGAGATTCCTTGGCAAAAAAAATGTTATATTCACATTATAATACATTGTGTTCATTTTTTTTATTTGGTTATTTCCTTGTTTATTTAATCCGATTTACTAGATTGTACTGAAGTAAGTAAGAACAGGTGCAGAAATACATTTTTTGAACTATTTTTTATGGTATATTCTTGTGAGTATATTACCAAAGTGGCATACAAACAAGGTACTCTCAGTTCAAGTCGATAAATCCAACCATATATGAGGTTTGTGTTAATATTTTGAATGGGGTCCACAATGTTTATTTTAGGAAATATAAAGAAGTTAAATACAATAGCTTTAAGGTTTTATCTGAAACAAATTACAATTAGAAAGGAAAAAATTAGCAAGGACTTTGTTATTTTTAATGAAACATATTATTGCCTCATTAAATTAAATTATCTTTAAAGAAAACCTATAAAACTGACAAAAATAGCAGTGGGTAAAAAGGAGAGATAACTACATGTGGAGTCAAAACGAACAAACTTCCTCATATGGCAGGGTTTTTGTCAAATTTTGTCTGATGTCTTTGAGTCTACAGGGTGTCCCCTTTTTGGGTACTTTTGCGCGGTATCTCCGTTATTTTTATAGATAGCAAGTTGAGGTTTTCGCGACAGTGTGCTATTTTTTCGTAAAACTAAAGATGCCGTTAACAAAATTTTCATAGCCCTTTTAGTTTTTAAGAAACAGGGCTAAATTAAAAATGTTGCATTTTTAGGCACCCATCATATCTCAACTATCAGATAACTTATCGAAAATGTAATAACTTTTCCCGTAGACCTCAATTCCGCCTTCGGAATTAGTATACAGTGTCAGGTCAAAAAGTTATCGGACCCTACTTTACTTTTTTAAATAGAACACCCTGTGTATTTATAGACTATAAAATTTGTCTTTTTTTACCAATGGCTTAGTCTCTGAGGAAGAAAAATGAGAAGTAGTAAAACTCTTTTATTCAAATGCTAATGACATGACGCGACGTTGCGAGAGTTAGAGTCGTATATCGAATATCCTCATACAATAAAACAAATTGAGTGTTTTAATACTGAGTCCCATGGGATGCTATTTCACTCCCTTAGATATATATAAAGGAAAAAATCCCTCATTTATGCAAAAAAAAAAAAAGAAAATAAATTTGCTCGGTTTTACCGTTAAAAAAACATTATATTTCGGAAATAAAAAATATTTGAATTTTTAAGGAACTCTTGTATTCCACAGGATTACCATATATAGTGGAAAAAAATGTTTTATGTAGAGAAAGATAAAAGAAGTTTCACCTGTTTCACCCTTTAATTTTTGGAGACTACGTCATATCGCTAGGCTAACCTGTATAATGGAAATAAAATATTTATATAGAAAATGATGATATACAAGAAATTTGCCAAATTTCTCTGTCTGCTAAGGAAACGGGTGGCTTCTGAAATAAATGTATTTTTTTTATCAGGGGGCTGTTTCATTCTCTTAGGGCTACCCTGTATAGTGAAAAAAAAAACTTTTTACATACAAAAAAAATAAATTTTAGGTGTATCATATCACTGTTATTTTAGCAAATTAACAGAAATACATTTTTTTTTCATATTTTCAGGTAGGTATTTCATTCTCTTAGGAGTACCCTGTACAGATGAATGTACAAAAAGGATAAGGTAGAAATGATGAAACATGTCAAACTTGTTTTTTTTTACTTCTCCTGTATTTCTCAAGAAATTCAAAATAGCCAATCGATATATTTTAGCTCGGAGAATTCGAAAATCGTAACAAAAACAATTTAATGAGTAACAGAAGACTTACGCGACAAGGATGTTGCGTTTTTTAAATGGAACACCCTTTATATTACTACATTTTTGGATTCTATGGTTAATTCTAAGTGATTTTTAATAAGGGTACTATATGTCTATCTTCAACTGTTTTTGATTTATTGATGTTTGAAAATTTACATTTTTGCTTCTTTGAGCCGTCAAAGCACATGAACGCTTGGACCTAGAGCAAAATAACTTTCACGTTCCTATCTTAGGTTTTGACAAGCTATTTTATGATGCCAGTCAAACAAAAATACGGAAATTATTTTGCTACCTATTTAATTTGATCAAAGAATGTAAATTTTCAAACATCAATAAATCAAATACAGTTGAAGATAGACATATTAAAAAACACTTAGAATTGACCATAGAATCCAAAAATGTAATAATATATAGGGTGTCCGTCTAAAAAAAGCAACATCTTTGGCGTAAGTCTTTTGTTTCGCATTCAATTGTTTTTTTGTTACGATTTTCGAATTCTCCAAGTTAAAATACGTGGATTGACTATTTTGAATTTCTTGAGAAATACGGGGGAAGTCAAAAAAATACCGTTTTTCCTTAACAATGGAAGACCCTGGACAAAAAATATTTTGAATATATAAAAATAAAATAAATAAGTAAATATTACGTACATTTTTGATTTATAATCGAAAAAAATCAAGTATCTACTCCAATGACTTCCAGAATTTTTTAATGTCAGAACATTTACCCCAATTATTTAAGTTTCCTGTTTGACTATTATCGATTTTTGCTTCTCAAAATATGATTATCTATGACCACGACATCCAAAATCTAATCCCCGCAGGACACTGACCTAGACATTATATCATGGACCTAGACTGTTTTTGCGTAAATTTAAAACGAGTCGGTTTGACCCAATGACGTTTGAACGTTCTCAAGTTATTATTGGACGAAATTTTGTTTACCCACACACTGTCGTATAGACTATGTATGCGATTTCAATACTTCCCCTTTATTTTATTAATAATACAACATATCTATATATTTAAGACACATTCTTCGAATATTTACCGTGGAAACGATTGTTTGGGCAATTGTAACCCTGGAAAATATCACCGAATAAAATTATACGGAGATGAAAATACCAGCCCTAAGTCAAATTTTTCAGCAAGTTCGTGAGAGGGTTGTAGTACTGCACAGATTTATATGATTCTTTTTCAAAATGATCGTCTGGTGACAGAAACCTTTCAACAAATCGGGTCACTGATTAATCACGATTCTGTTCAAACAACTTGACGTAAAAAGCTGCATTTTGGTGAACAGTTTGACAGTAGGATGTAGAGGTTCGATAAGAAGGGATTTTTGAAAACTGAAATTTCAAGGGGTTGAAACGGCCCCTTAAATATTACAATATTTTTTATTTAAAAAAAACGCTTAAACTCTTGTATTTTATTTGGTTATTTTACATATTTTAAAAATTATTAAAAATGTATACAGGGTGTTTCAAAAAATCGTGTCACTGATTAATCACGATTCTGCACAAACAGCTTGAATTTGGCATACAGGTCGATTGTAGAATGTAGAGGTTCGATAAAAAGGGATTTTTCAAAACTCAAATTTCAAGGGAGTGAAACCGCCCCTTAAATATTACAATATTTTTTATTTAAAAAACGGCGGGAAAACGCTTAAACTCCCGTATTTTATTTGATTATTTTGCAAATATTAAAATTTATTGAAAACTTATACAGGGTGTTTTAAAAAATCGGGCCACTGATTAATCATGATACTGCTCAAACGGCTTGACGTAAAATTCTGAATTTTGGCATACAGGTTGATTACAGAATGTGGAGGTTGGATAAAAGGAGATTTTTCAAAAATCAAATTTCAAGAGGATGAAACCGCCCCTTAAATATTACAATATTTTTTATTTAAAAACGGTTGGTTTTTTGGAAAAATGCTGAAACTCGTGTACCTATTTTATTTGAATATTTTACATATTTTAAAATTTCTTAAAAATAAATACATACATACATAAATAGCTACTTGGCTATTATATGAGGAAGTAAAAATCTTCTTTAATAATGTCATTGGTAATATACCATTGGGGTCAAAAAATCTCCCATAAATTTGCAAAACTGTGTATGCTCTCGGCTAATTTGCACATTTTGATTGAAGGTGAATTCGAAAAACGCCGACCCGAAGAATGGAAGCCAGGAGACCGGGCACCAGTCAAAAAGCCCCAAGACAACCTAAGACCGGAAGGTGATTTCGAGGTACCAGAGAAGCCTGGCTACCGTCCCGCAGAACGTCAAACACCCAAGAAGCCACAAGACAACCTACGACCAGAAGGAGACTTTGAGAAGCGCACCCCAGAGAAATGGCAGCCCGGTGATAGGCCGCAGCCTAAGAAACCACAGGACAATTTGCGACCCGAGGGAGATTTTGAGAGGTAGCTATCTTTTCTTTCTTTTTTGAAAAACTTTGAAATTTTCTTTAATGTTTAAATCGCTATACAAATGTTGGGGTAAATAATACGTTTTAAGATATTAGTTCATATAATTGACTAATTAATTATTGTTCTATTTTAGTTTATATATGTATATATAGAGCCTGTAATAAAAATATATACACTTGCGAATGAAATTATGACAGATCCAATGGCGAGTCTCGCATTGCTGCCAAGTTCACCTTTTTTCTATTATTAAAAGAAATTTTTTCTAATGGAACGCCCTATATTATATTACTTTTTTAAAATCTGCGCAATTCTCAATACTTTTCATTAAGAGCACTTTTTATGAAAGTCAATAGTTTTTGCGAAAATAAATATCTAATATCAAAAGGTTACCTGATATGTTTGACAATGTCAGTTGAAATTTTAATTAAACTGTGTTATGGGGATAGCATGCGAAACTTGCAAGATGTTTCTAAGATTTTTAATGGCGAATATCTTAACACAAATCCAATAACTAAATCTACTGTAAGTAAAATTAACAAAACCTTTCTTGAAACTGGAAAGGTAAAATATGCTGTACGTTCTGGCAGATCTAAAAGCGCAACAGATGGTGATAAGGCTCTTAATGTGTTAATCAGTTCAGAAGAAAATCTGCACCTTTCTACCAGAATATTAGGAGGAGAAAACAACATCTCACACATATCCGTAGACCGACTTCTAAAAACCGAAAAGTTTCATTCATTCAGAATAACTTTAGTGCAAGAACTCTCTGAGGATGATCTCGATAGGTGCTTGGAATTTGATGAAATTATGATGGAACGTTGCAATTTCAATCTAAATTTTGTCAATTAAATTACTTTTTTCTAAAGAAGCAAATTTTTTTAGTTAAATGGAAAAGTTGAAAGGCATGATTGTCGATATTGGGCCATGGAAAATCTACATTGGATACGTGAAAATCATACCCAATTTCCCCAAAAGATAAATATTTGGTGTGGTATAAAGGATGCCAAGAAATAATCGGTCCCTTCTCCATAATATTTCAATCCTTTAAGAACTAAAAATGTCCCAGCTATTGCAGAACAATTTCCGAATAACCGTAAGTTCCGTACTTTGCCTATTAAATGGTGTAACAAATGATGAAATATGTTTTCAGTAGGATGGTGCTCCACCGCAT
The DNA here is from genome assembly GCA_030620095.1 of Kuschelorhynchus macadamiae. Taxonomy (NCBI): domain Eukaryota; kingdom Metazoa; phylum Arthropoda; class Insecta; order Coleoptera; family Curculionidae; genus Kuschelorhynchus; species Kuschelorhynchus macadamiae. Next base: position 394,714 of record JAUTXW010004059.1, read on the forward strand.
TTTGCCCGGAGTGTTCGGGAATATTTAAACAGTGTTTTTTTTGGAAGATGGATTGAACGTAGGGGTAAAACAGACTGGCCACCTCGGTATCCGGACTTGACATCCCTCGACTACTTTTTGTGGGGACACCTTAAAAATGTGGTGTATAAATCTTAGCCCATTGACTTCGAGGATTTAAAAGAGCGAACAGAAATCGAAGGAAGACTAATCGACTAATATATTAAATGGTTTCTTACAGTATTTGTCCTATTGTCAGAAAGTAAATGGACAACATTTTAAACACCTTACTTAGTTTAATTCATTTATTGTTTGTGTTATTAGGTATTGCTTGTTTGTATTGTATTGTTTCGGTTGTTTTTTACATCTTACTTTTAAAGTTGAGACGCTGTTTTCTCTTGCTAGTGTTGTGGTAGTAAGATGAGGAATTATTGTGCTTTCCGGTCTACCACAGCATCTTTTATCTTTCCAGTTTCACGAAATTTTTTGTTAATTTACTTAAGGTAGATTTAGTTATCGGATTTCCTTTAGGATATTTGTCATTGAAAATGTTACATATAGCTTGTAGGTTTCACATTCTATCCCCATAACCCAGTAAAATTAAAATTTCAATTCTTTAGGTTTTACATAGAACGGAAGCTTTCACAGCTTTGATCAATTAAAAAATCATGGTTCTTGGGATTAGACCGTGTCAAATTGGAATTACTATCCGACGTTTCGCCTTCGATTGCAGCAGGCATCTTCTCCACGAGATCTGAACACTGAATGTGTGAAGTGTTCAGATCTCGAAACTACTTGGGAAATCATCTGTTAAAAGGTTGAAAAGTCGGCGCGTTTTGAAGTTACTCCAGTATCTTTTTACTAGATTTAAACTGTAAAATACACAAAAAGGTCATTTACCTAACAAATTAGATAAGATTTAACTTTTTATAAAAAAAGAGCTTTTGGAATTGTAAGAGAAAAATTTTTTTTTTTAATATTTGGCCCATATCTTCAAAAATAAGCATTTCCGGACCTATCGGTACGTAATTTTGTTACATTCTTCAATATAGGATGTTCCAAACTGATTTAACCAAACTCTAGTTCCCAAACCGTTTGAGATATTTAGTTGGAATAAAAACGAGAATTTGTAGCTATGAGGATACTTCAAAATGGCATCGAAGAAAAATGTGTTGAAAAAAAACATCCCAAAAAGTTCGACCCTAACCTTAAAATTTCAAACGCCATCCTGTATATTTTTTTATATAATTGTGTAGGATTGTAAATTCCCTATTCAGTACTTTTTTCCGATTGAAAGTCGGTTGAGAAACAGCTTAGAAAATTAACATTTTATCTTCCTATCAAGTTAGCCATGGGGTAAATTAAAAATCCGCTTAAAAGAAAAGAAAACAATATCAAGTCAGCCATGATTCGATAAAACAAAAACAAAACATTTTTGACACTTGTCAAATTGAACTAAATGAGAGTGCAAGATTTCAACGCATTTGGAGTGTCAATGTTTGATGTGGATTATTAAATGGAAGGATCATTGGACCCTATTTTTATGAAGAGACTTTAACTTTAAGTATCATCCTTATAAAGGAAAAAGGTACGCCCCAATTTATTGCACTTTCTACAACACGTTTTACCTCAACTTCTAGAAGAAATTCCGTTGGCTGAAAGACAACAAATGTGGTTGCAGCAAGATGGAGCACCTGCTCATAATGCTCACATAGTTACTAAATTTCTCCAGAACAGGTTTGAGGCTAATTTCATCGCAAATGCTTCTCCCGTAATAAGGTGGCCTGCACGTTCGCCTGATCTTTCTCTCTGTGGGGAACCTTAAAAGATATGGTATATTTAAGTAAATCCAATGACGTGGAGGACCTGAAGAATAAAATTAGAAATGCCTGTCGCAGAATAACGCCACAAATGATACATGCTGCGAAACCTTTTGACAAGATTTGAAGCTTGCGTTCCCGCTGAAGGTTTACAATTTGAACATTTATTACCGTAGATAATCTTTAAAATAAAAAAAATACATTGTAATTTTCTTGTTTTGTTTTAAGCGGATTTTTAATTTACCCCATGGCTAACTTGATCGGAAAATAAAATGGTAATTTTCTAAACTATTTCTCAACCGATTTTTAATGGGAAAAAAGTGCTGAATAGGGAATTTACAATCCTACAAAATTATGTAAAAAATATACAGGTCGTTTAAAATTTTAAGGTTAGGGTCGAATTTTTTGGGAATATTTTTTTTCAAACATTTTTCTTCGAAGTCATTTTAAAGTATCCTCATACCTACAAATTCTAGTTTTTATTCCAACTAAATATCTCAAACGGTTTGGAAACTAGAGCCTGGCTAAATTAGTTTGGGACACCCTGTATACTCTTGTAATCTCAGACACTCACTTAGGGCCACTAGGTAAATGCCTCAATTCCTCGTTGTACTGAATAGTAGGGGTGGGCAATATAATCGATATATCGATTTTTCGATATGTCGCCCAGCCCTACTCAATAGCATAATTTACTCGCCTTATAGACCCAGACCAGAAGAGTGGCAACCGGGCGACCGCGCTCCCGTTAGAAAGCCCACCGATAACCTCCGACCTGAAGGCGACTTCGAACGACCCGAGAAACCAGGATACCGTCCAGCAGAACGGCCCCAACAAAAGAAACCTGAGGACAATTTAAGACCTGAAGGCGATTTTGAAAAACGCACTCCCGAAAAATGGCAACCCGGCGACAGGGCGCCGGTTAAGAAGCCAGAAGACAACTTGAGACCAGAAGGAGACTTTGAAAAAAGGACTCCCGAAAAATTCGTACCCGCCGAGAGACCCAAACAAAAGAGACCCGAAGACAACTTACGGCCGGAGGGTGATTTCGAAAAAAGAAAACCAGAAGAATGGAAGCCCGGCGATAGGGCCCCAGTGAAGAAACCTCAAGACAACCTTAGACCGGAGGGAGATTTTGAGTTGCCGAAACCAGAAAAATGGGTAAGTGTCCTTTATAAGAAGAAAATCTCTCTATCAGATTTTTTCCTGGCATTTCATAACTGCTTACTTGTTTTCTTTATGAATGTTAGCCTTTTGAAGGATCATGCACTGCTTCTCAAGGGCGTCGATATGGGGAGGGTAATGGGGGTAATTACTTACTTAAATAATAAAATAAAATTACTTAATTATTAATTGATATCTAATATAGTGCCAACATTTATGTTATTGTAACATAGAGCTTTATAATATTAACACACCAATATATGTACAGTATTGACGCGATACTTGTAGCTTAAACTAATTATTGCAGTTTTTTTGCTATGCAGACAAGTTTTTTTTGTATTCAGTTATTAGGTTAATTTCATTATACGTTAAGAACCAGGGAAATCTAGAGCAAATTAACTTTATATTTATTAATATCACATCAGTATTGTACTTCTATAAACACAGGTTTATTTTAATACATTTTTAAATACAAAGTAAAAAAAGGTTTGATTTCTTTTTCTTGATATTTAACTATTTTTACGCTAATCTCAGTTGAATTTCTTACCAATTCCAGAAAATCTTAGCCTTAATCACCTTTTTTTAGCTTTTCCTAAAGAGGCTGATATACCGCTCCCTCCCCCCAGAAAAACAATTATCAACGCCCTTGCTGTTTCTTACATTTTTCTTTTCTTTCATCCGTATTTTCAACTTTCAAATTATCCTACATGGTTATCCTACCACATATGCATCTTTTCAAATATAGTCGAATGCGGTCTTATCGTGCGGGTCCAAAGGTCACCCACATTGTGAGTCAAATCAGAAAACACAGCGAATACCAAAATGTTGTGTGATTCTTTTATCGGACTATTAAATCTCGATGGGCTATTTACGAATATGCAGGGAGAAAGAAAATAGTTTTTTTTATTATATTACGCAATATTATTAAGATAGCCACTTAATATTATTTTATATATTAAATGCCGAGGGACTAAATAAGAAAATTCGCTAAATATGTATTTGGTAAAAAATTTTTGGTTGGCAAAAACAAAAATTCACAAAAAGGCAAGCGCCTTAATAAAGTCGGAAGGCGATTCGAATCAGTGGAACAATCAGGATATGTTCTGTTTATACAGCCACTTAATGAAAGTGAGATTTTTTTATCAATCATCAAAAATTATGAGCCCCGCTTGACTTAAAAATCTAACCACTTATACAGTGTCATTTATTTAAATGCGGGCCACCCCTGTGCAAAGAAAACTTGTTTTTTTTTGTATTGTGATAGCAAAAAAAATTTATTCGTTATTACTTCCTTCGTGAGATTTTTTCAGATCTTTACATTTAAAGGTCCCTAGATGCCGGAAAACATGTTTTCATAATTCCGTCTGTCTGTAGGTATGTCTGTCCGTCATTCTGTCTTTTCGCGGCATAGCTAAAAAACTCCTTATCCGATTTCTTCAAATTTTAGTCTAAAATTAAGGGCCATGCATGAGAAAAATACAGGCTATATATATATATATATATATATATATATATATATATATATATATATATATTTTACTTCAATTTTCTTGGGTTTAGGTTTATGTAAAAATAAAAACGCCTTCTTCCAACTTTGTTCTCTCTATTTTACGTTTCGCCTAACATAGTAGGCTTTTTCAAAAATGTACAAGATTATCATACTATCTAAAACAATAGAATCAGGACATTAATACACAATTAAAATATGGGACATTACGTTATTTTTTATATATATATATATATAAATCACTTCGACAATGTATATTGGACAAAAATTAGTACAAAAATAAATAAAACAGAAATTCACTTTGGTTACATACCTCGATCGATTTTAGGTAGGCTTCATTCATCTGGATGTTATTGTATGAATAACTCAGTTAAGAAGTTTTTTTTTACTTTATTGGTTTTACTTGTTGTTTTATGGTATAGAAAAAGTGTTAAAATATATATACATAGGCAGACGAGAATGAATACAGTGTGATATTTTTACTTTTAAGTTAATAGATTATAATATACTTGACTTAAATTATGGATGTCTTGTTTGTCGTTAACAGAAAATTTTTCTTTTTTGATGTGTATCATTTCCTTTATTTGTAGCTTGCGGTAATTGGGCTCTTGCGTTAAGATTTTCGTATCAGAAAAGTTAAATTCATGTCTTTCATTCTTTTCATGTTTGTGTAGAGCGGTTGAAGCATTTTTAGTGTATTTATGCCCATTAGTCTGCTATCTAAGTACTGGGTGGTCATTCCTATATATTTTTTTGGGCAGTTTAGGCAGGGTATTGAGTAAACGATGTTGGACCTTTTTTTATTGGGTACTTTGCTTTTTAAAGGAGTAAAAAGATGGGATAAACGATTGTGGGATTTATGGCAAACAATGATGTCTTGCTTTGCTAAAATATACTTAAGTTTTTCTGATAATCCATTTGTGTATGGCATTGCAACGTAGGTTTTATTGTTATTAGTTTGTATTTTTTCGCTTCTTTTCTTGTTGTATAGTCGAAAAACTCGTTGTTTAATGATTTTATTAGAATGTTTTTCAGGGAAGCCATTGTCTTTTAGAATTGTTCTTACTTTATTTAATGTTTCAGAGCGATACTCCGGTGATGTTAAAGTGAGAGCTCTGTCGGTAAGGCCTATAATGACGCTATTCTTTTGATTTTTCGGGTGGTTTGAATTGAAATTTAAATATCGACCAGAGGTATATATATCTTTAGTATACCACTTGGTCTTAAGGGTGCCTTTTTTACTGTCTCGAATAATAGAAAGATCTAAGAAGTTAATTGTATTGCTGTTTTCGACTTCGGCAGTAAATTGAAGTTTGTGATGAAAACTGTTAAAAGTGTTTAAAACGTTATTAATCTCATTTTCTGGAATTGCCATCAGACAATCATCGACATATCTTTTAAAAAATACGATTGGTGACCCTATATTTGACAGAACTTTCTCTTCTAAGTATTCCATGACTAGTTGGGCAACTGTTGAGGAAATCGGGGAGCCCATGGCGCATCCATCCAGTTGTAGAAAAAATTGGTCATGAACAACTGGATGGATGCGCCATGGGCAATGCGTTGCAATGCCATACACAAATGGATTATCAGAAAAACTTAAGTATATTTTAGCAAAGCAAGACATCATTGTTTGCCATAAATCCCACAATCGTTTATCCCATCTTTTTACTCCTTTAAAAAGCAAAGTACCCAATAAAAAAAGGTCCAACATCGTTTACTCAATACCCTGCCTAAACTGCCCAAAAAAATATATAGGAATGACCACCCAGTACTTAGATAGCAGACTGAATGGGCATAAATACACTAATGACCTCCAATGATACTGCCAAAAGGAAATGCTTCAACCGCTCTACACAAACATGAAAAGAATGAAAGACATGAATTTAACTTTTCTAATACGAAAATCTTAACGCAAGAACCCAATTACCGCAAGCTACAAATAAAGGAAATGATACACATCAAAAAAGAAAAATTTTCTGTTAACGACAAACAAGACATCCATAATTTAAGTCAAGTATATTATAATCTATTAACTTAAAAGTAAAAATATCACACTGTATTCATTCTCGTCTGCCTATGTATATATATTTTAACACTTTTTCTATACCATAAAACAACAAGTAAAACCAATAAAGTAAAAAAACTTCTTAACTGAGTTATTCATACAATAACATCCAGATAAATGAAGCCTACCTAAAATCGATCGAGGTATGTAACCAAAGTGAATTTCTGTTTTATTTATTGTTGTACTAATTTTTGTCCAATATACATTGTCGAAGTGATTTATATATATATATATATATATATATATATATATATATATATATATATATATAAAAAGTGGTGCTGTTAAAAAACATAACGTAATGTCCCATATTTATAATTGTGTATTAATGTCCTGATTCTATTGTTTTAGATAGTATGATAATCTTGTACATTTTTGAAAAAGCCTACTATGTTAGGCGAAACGTAAAATAGAGAGAACAAAGTTGGAAGAAGGCGTTTTTATTTTTACATAAACCTAAACCCAAGAAAATTGAAGTAAAATATATATAAATAAATGGTTTAAGAAACTACCAAAAATTATATATATATATATATATATATATATATTTTATATATTATATATATATATATATATATATATATATATATATATATATATATATATATATATATATATATATATATATATATATATATATATATATATATATATATATATATAGCGCATATTTTTCGTTATCCCCGAGTTTCTGATAAAGAGATTTTACCGATTTTTATATATCAAATTTTGACTTATAATTAATAAAACAATTTACTTATTTTAAACACGCTTTAAAATTGGAACAAGTATTCTATAATTATTTATTTATTGCCTACAAAATTACAAATGTACTAAAAAAGTAAGCAAAAAAAATGGTGTCAAATCTAATTAAAAAATTTTTATATTAAAATTCACTGGCTAATATCCAGGAGCCCGTGGCAAAAGCTCTGGCAATCGGTATAAGGAATGTACAGAAACTTGTGAATGAAAAAAAAACATAATTTACTTTCCAAGAAGATTAAGAAATGTACACGAAAAAATCCAAAGGCAAAAGACTTAAGTTACAATGCAAAAATGGATATTCAATTAATGAATCTTGCCAAACAATTTGCACTTCATCTGATGTAAGACCATCGTTTTTCGTAATATGATTTTGCCCCAGCCCATATTAATTTTATTGCGTTAAACTGGCAATGTTCTGGCGGAAGTCGTAAAACCTCATGTCCATTTTCCCTTAATTTTCATCTACGGCATATATTGTTGGTTTTTTAATAGATTTTGCCATTAAAAGAAGTTCTAGTTTCAGCATATTGGGTAAAGAATTTTGTGTTTGTTTTATTAGCCAGTCATAAATATCACTTTTCTTCCAGGATGAAGTAGGTTGTTTATTTAAGATTCTTGAATGATAAGATGCATTGTCCAGAATGATTAAAGATGGAGCATCTAAATTTAGAATCAGTTGTTCTTTTAACGACTTTTCAAACAGTTTACAGTTCATATTATCATGGTAGTCCATACTTTTGGATGTTGAAGAAAACAGTAAACTTGCACCTGGGAGAAATCCTGTTGGAGAACCTGCATGCAAAATAATGAACCGTTTTCCCGTCCCACATCCCTTTTTTCTCTTGACACTTTTGACAGCCTCGTCCTGCCAAGATTTCGAACCACTTCCATTAGAAAATAGTCTCGTCTAAAAATACCACTTTTCTAAATTTTGAATTAACATTTTCCGTGTATTTCTTTAAAAACTGGATACGCTGACTTGCTATATGTGTCAACTCGCATAAAAATCTTCGATTACAGTCCTTTTTATATCGAAAACCCAATATTTTTATTAATTTCGACAACGATTTTAGTCCAATTTCCAATATGCCTCGATTTTTTAAAGCTTCTTTTAAAACTTGAAGGGTTATATTAGTTTTTGATGTGTATAAATCGTAAATTGCATTACGAACATCCATTTTTACATTGTCACTTAAGTCTTCTGTCTTTGGCTTTTTTCGTGTACATTTTTTAATCTTCTTCGGTAGTAAATTATGCTTTTTTTCATGCACAATTTTCTGCACAGTCCTTATACCGATTCCCAGAGCTTTTGCTACTGTGTCCTGAATATTGGCCGATGAATTTTCGTTTTCGTAATATTTTATCAGATGTAATATCATTTTTTTCGCTTGTAGATGCAAAAAACCCGAAAATTGTTTTCTATTACTCATTTTGTCACTGACTTTGAAGTGACATCGCTCAAAGATTTTTGCAACTGCTGGTATTTATATGTTTATCCTCTTTTTTCATATGAAAATATCATAGGTCTATCTAATTCATCTTCCTGATTTTATGCGGAGGATATGATTACACGTAATAAAAGAAAAACAAACTTAAAAAGTTTGTCGTTGATAAATCGTATGACCCGCACGATAATACTGCTTTTGACTATAGCTGGAATATTGCTCACCGAAACCGTCCTTTCCGATAGCAGATATATATTCTTCAGTTATGCTTCAACGGCACATCAATCCTGTAAATTTACCTTAAAAGAGGCAAGTTTTTTTTTTTTATTCTTAACATTCCCAACCAACTGTATAAGTTCATTACAGGGAATTCTATAACAAACTAATAATTAGGAATAATATTAAATAACAAAATAAATAATATTAACACAGTCCAAATGTTTTTTCTTTAAATCACGTTCCGATAAAAAATGTTTTTTTTTATTTTAAAGAAATTAAAAATATTGGTAATTCATTATATATTAATATACCACTATACAATAAAGATTTTTTTTTGCAAAATTGCTTCGATTCTCAATTGTATTTAATAAATTTGTTTGTGGTGTGTCATGATTATGTATAGTACGTCCTTGTTCTAAATGTATATTGGATAATTCATCTTTTGTTAAGTATTGAATGAATGAAAATGCATGTTTTTAACTTATAAATATATCTAAAAAGCCAAATTTTTTATATAAATTTATTTTTGGTTCTAGGAAAGGAAGTTTACATTTAATAATTTTATTTTATAAGCAACATAAAGGTTTCAATGTTCTTAAATTATCAGATCCTCAAACAGAAATTAAATATTGGAATTTTGAATATATTAATGCAAAATAAATATTTCTCATAAATTTTAATGATATATTACAACGAATTTTATATAGAATTCCTATTAGAGGAGATATACTTTTTCTAAGGTATTCTATATGATTTCGCCAACTTAAATTTTAATCCATGTATAGTCCCAAAAATTTAATGCATCTACTATAATTAATATTTTTTTAGTTGAATTTAATTTGTTTCCATTTGATTACGTATATAATGTTTGCTTATAAACATAAAAAAAAAATTAAAATTAAGTTATTTTGTGGGATTGTAGCCAATTGGATATAACTAATAAATTTTCTGCAATGTATAATTTCTGAAAAATTATTTCCACATTAAAAAATAGTTGTATCATCGCAAATAGTTTTATAGTGCCATTAAGTTTTAATTTGTAATATTAATTTATATATGTTAAAAATAAAATAGATCTTAATATTGAACCTTATTATTGCTGCTTACCATTTAAGTAATTTTGAAACCAATGATAAATATTTTCTTGAATTCCCATATTGTATAATTTTTTTAATAAAATATTATGATTAACTGTGTCAAAAGCTTTGCATAAGTCTAAGGATACGATTCAACATTCTTTATATTGATCATTTTTTAACTGAATAGCAGTGATAATATCAATAACCGCAGTCTCTGTATTCCTAGACTTTTGAAACCCATATTCACACAATGAATAGTAAATTTTTAATTTCTAAATAATTTGATAATTTAATGTGCATTACTTTTCCTATCAAAAATTGATAGAACTGCTAATACAGATATTTCTATAGTTATTTGTATTAATATTATTTCCTCCTTTATATATTGGCGAAACTCTAAATATTTTAATTTTTTTGGAACAATACTTGTTTTAAAATATATTAGTCGAATTTTGACTGTTTTTAATAATTTTTATAGAAATATGATCAGGTCCACTAGATTTTCTTGAATTCAGGTCATCAATAATTTTATTTATGCTCGCTTCTATAAACATACAATTTTCGTTCATTGGCTCTGCTTCTAAATCGTGGTCTTTTAGTTTTAGTCAGTTTTGATAAAATGGTTATTAATTTATTCACAAATCCCATTTTCTTCTGTTATTTTTTATGCTTTTCTGATCAAAGGAATTAAATTGTTCTCTAAAAAATGTTTGTTTCGTTGAGCTAATCATTTTCTTTACATATCTGTTGTATTCGGTATTCATTTGTACATGATGTAAGATATCCGGAAATTTTTTTTTTAAATAATATTTCTTGCTAGTCTTTTTTCTAAATATGGAGTAAACCAAGGTTTTGAATTTTTTCTTGTTATTAAGATTAATTGATGAGAACGGGATTTAAAAACATTTTCCAAATTATCATACAATTCATCTGCATTTTTTATTGAATTTTTACTCGTGTGACTTTTTGTAACTTGGTCTTCAATTGTTCTACCTCAAATTTATATATATTTATATGTTCGAATGTATTGAAATTTTATTTTTGTTCTAGAGCAATGTCAATAACTTTAATAACATGATAAATAAAATGTATATTATTTTCTAGATTAGTTATAATGTGTTATTAAACTGTTAGTTTTACCCATTTCACGTGCTGGGTTGTTCATATTACATCATTTAAAATTATTTCTTGAAAATATCTCAAAAACTCAACTTGTAATGTTATTTTTTTTAAGAATATTAATGCTCATATCTCCACATAAACAAACATTGCACGTAATTTCGTTAAAATGTTGAAGTTTTTCTTCCAAATATTCTAATATGACCTTTTTTACAAATGGAGGGTTATAAAAACCACAAATAATATTATTTTCAAAGAAATAAATGAATATAATTGTTCTGTCTTCTCTGTTACATCAAAGTTTAACTTTTCGCTAATAAGCATGCCTGCTCCACCACCTCTCTTTTCTGTTGATTCAAAAACTGAATTGTAATTTCTAACATTGTAATACTTTTCTTCATATTTCTTCCATCCAAGTTTCTGATATAACAACTACATCTGCGTTTTCTGCGTTAATTAATATTTCAATATAATCTATTTTATTTTTCATTGATCGTGCAGTCATATTAATACTTTCATATTTTTATTGAAGAAAATAATTTATTATTTCTTTTACTTTTGATTACCTAAATGGATGAATTTTACATTGGTTACTGTTTGCTTCATGTTCGTAATTAAAATTTGGTCCATATTTACCATTTGATATTTCGCAATTATTACATTTTGGATTTTTTTTTACAAATCCAATATCCATCTTCCATTATTTTAGCTTGTTTCCATATCCGCAACATTAAAAACAAAAAAAATAACGTCCAAATATTCTTTAATTTTGCAGTAGTCCAATCCCAGAGAAATTTCCTTGTTTACCAACTTTTGAAATGTCCTGCCACTTGTTTCTAAATATATTATAAATTTCTTCAAGTAGTTAGATTTTCCTCTTCCTAAAATATGTAATTTATCATCATTATCCAAATGTTGAGTAGGTATGAGTCCGTCTTTTAATTGTGGATCACTATAGTCTTCTCGGCTTCCAATTATGACTAAGTTTGGTGGTTTTAATTTCAAAATGTGTACAGTATAATTTAACCCTTAATAAGCCATTACTCATCAAGGTCTTATCGATAAATGCTTTTAATGATTTCAACTATCACAACTGTAACTGTAACAAAATAACTCACTGTAACTATCGGGTTATAGACCAATTTTTTTATGTTGTAAAATTAAAATTGATGCCGTAGAATGCCGCACAAACAAGGAATTTTTTTTTGTATTAGGCTATTTTATCAATACTTCGATAAGTATTTTCCCACCACAAAAATCCGGCAACATAGCGTGCGTGAGGTCTGAAACCGTAAGACTTTGGCACAGTTTGAAATCAAGAACGACATTTTCACGAATTTCAAAATTATGTCGAAACCGTCAATAAAAGATTAACTTCAATTTGAATTTACTAGTCAATTCTGGAACATAATATTCTAAAGTTTCGTAAAAATTTAATGCAAAAACCCAGCAACAGAAACGAAACGTTAATAATGAGGTATACATTGGGATTTACAACTAATGATAATTTTGGCGTTTAAAATAAATAGCTATATTTAAAAAAATCCAACAAAAGTCCTATAAACATGTAAAGAAAATAATGTTTGAAGGAAACGTTTGGCATAATTTGCATTGTATTCCATCTCTTGTCCAGCAGTAATTTCTAACATCAATTGTGTATGTTCGAAACAAGAAAACTTCGATATGACAAAAACATGCATAATAATTACTGTTTTTTATGTCGCACACTTTGAATTTGAAGTGAAATTTTTCAAATTAAGGCAAAAAGTTTTAATTTCATTTTCAATGATAAAACTACATTATCCGACGTGCTTTTTGAATAGAGATGATAATTATTCGGTAAGTTTGACAGTAATAAAACCCATTTTATTAAGCTAAGGTTTACAACCTTATATTATTAAATTCCAGGATGAATAATGAATACTGAACGACTGAGACACACTTCTTAACAAACTTTCCGCCTACACAGTTTTGAAGGAATCAAAACCCTGTGCATGGACTATCAAATTCCTTCATGGTCATTTTATTTCAGTAGTAATTACAGAAATGTAGGATGAAATTAAAAACTTCTAATTTGCTAGGGTGAACCTAAAATATCTTGACAGGAAAGGGGTAGTTATTAACCCCTTGGCAATGTCTTGACTTTCTAACTGGAATTTTGACTGGGCAGAACACACCTTTACAATTGTTTAATGTTAACATCTACAATATAACAACAGTGAACTATTTCTTCCTGCAACAATTCTACCTACAGTTCAGAGTTACGCTAGCGTCAAGATCATCCACCCCAGACTTTAATTTGAATTTCACAAACCCCGCTTCAACACTGAAATAGGCAATATACTATTTTGTTTTTCTAACTTGTAATACCTTCTACACATCACCATTTAGACCCAACATAAAAATACAATCCCTCTTTCCTGAAGAGTACCTTCACAAACACCCAGTATCTCTTAAACGACTATTTAGATATGAATAATTCACCTCTTTTAAACCTACTTTGTTAGAAATTTCCTTCCAGATGATATTTAGGATTCGTAGGCCATAAAAGTCGTTACCTATGTTTATAAAAATCAAGCTCATTTAGCAAATTGTAGGTTTAAATACCGTTCGTCTAACGAAGCTACAGTTTTAGTGAAACATATGTCACAAGTTGTGAATAAAAGTGAAAATCTAAAATAGTTTAAAGTGTTTGATTTACAGGAATGCACTTTCTTTTATTCATCATATTTTGTGTAGAGGTTTTTTTTTAATATTTTGTGCCTTTATTTAAGTTAAATAGTTTATATTCTGTAAGCTTTGTTAGAGGCTTTATTTTAGGAACTGGAAAAAAAACTTTAAATACAAAAGTTAAAGGGTTTTTTGCATATTATCTTTTTGAAATGTTGCAAAAACTAAATGCGTATCGCAAATGGCAGAAAATTACAACACTTACGTTTTTCAAATAAAACACTCTGTATATTATCATCTCAAATGAAAGATATTTTCTTTCTGACTTCAAAAATATATACATTGTTGATATTTGGAGGAGTCGTTTTCGAAATATTTCAGTTTAAAGTATTAATGCATTAATCGTTTATTATATCAAGGCGGCCCGGAAAACAAACATCGGTAGTGTAGTACACCACACAGATCTAAAACATCGACGAAAGGGGGAGGTATGTCAAAAGCAGGCCGTTTCCATGGATATACAGAGTTATAGCCAACCGCGAATCATCATTGCACCGTTTTCATAGTTACTCCACATTCTTTTCATAGACTCAGATTCGTGTGCCAAACTTTAAGTGAACTCGTATTGTTTGCATATGCATCCTCCTAAGTTATTCAAACAATTAAAAACATTACTCCTTAATTTACTGTTAATAGAGTTGGAAATAAAATCTGGTTGGTCTCTGTTAAGTAATAACATTTGATTTTCAACCTTAATTCTAGTATATTTTGTCATTTTTTTCAAAAATCCCCACAAAAAAAGATCTATTGGACTTAGATCGGGATTATTAACCGGCCATCTAAGTGTGCCAGACCTTCCAATCCAAAAATCATAGCACAAAACATGAATTGCCCTACCCTCCTGTATTTTCACTGCCTGTATTGTGTGAAGAGTTTCTGGTGCTCAATAATGCTTAATATTTCTATTAAACATGCCCCTGAGATAAGAGAAGCTTCATTCGTAAAAATTATCTTATTTAAAAAATCAGCATCTTCTCTGATATGCCGTACCTTCTTTGTTCTTCGCAACAAATTCTGTAACGGCATGAACTTATGGGTGAAATTTATAATATTTCAAAGTGGTAAAAGTTTTATAGCAGGAATAGAGTTTTCTGGATTTTCTAAAATGAAAGATACAAGGGGTTGTTGTATTTGGAAATAATAATTTAGAGAAAATTTTACCTTCAAAGAAAAGTAAGATATTCAAATCTTCCTGTTCATTTCTAGACTTAGTCCTTTTTTTTCGACTTTTGGTTTCATCAAATTGCGTTGTCTAGGATATATTATAATAACGAATAAAAAAGTCGAATTATATCATGTTTCTGTTCTTCGGTATATCCAATATTATAAAAACCGTCTAAATTGCTCTTTTAATAATTAGTAATAACAATATGAATTCACCTATATTGAAATGTCGCAACGACAATATTAAAATCACATGTTTGTTTTCCAAGCCGCCTTGATATAATGAATGATTAATGCATTCAAACTTTAAACTCAAGTATTTCGAAAACGGCTCATACAAATAACAATGTATATATTTTTGAAATCAGAAAGAAAATATCTCTCATTTGAGATAATAAACAGGCTGTTCCATTAAAAAAAAACATAAGTATTATAATCGTCTACACTTTGGGAAGCGCATTTATTTTTTGCGACATTTCTAAAAGCTAATACGCAAAAAACTCTTTAACTTTTGTATTTAAGGTTTTCTTGTAGGTCTTAATATTAAGTCTTTAGGAATGGCACAAAATATATAAAAACCCTGTACGTATAGAAAAGCAATGAATTTTTTTTGAGAGAACATAAATCACGCAGAGAAAGCTTCAGTTCAGCACCTCGCTGCTCACGCGCTGCCATATATGCCCATTTGCAAGTAGAAACTAATTATTACATATTGTAGTCACAGATTTCCCCTTAACAATTAATTTTTAAACATCAAAAAGTAATAATATGTAATGGAAAATATATTAAAAATTTGGTCCCCGGACACGTTCAGATTTTTACCTTTATAGGAAATATCAATGGGAGCAATTTGTTGCAATAAATCCGATGGATTTATCTCAAAAACTATCGTATATAGAAAAAAACATCCATCATGGGGTCCAGTTTTAAACAGGATATCCTGACCTTCATTTTTTACATTGACATAATTGCCCTATCTAGAATGGTTGGGCAGATATTGACAAAAAAATGCATTTTTTTAAGTTACAGAGGGTCTAGCGGTTGAAGAAATTTTCCTGATGCCCGACCTAAAAAATGACTCTGTTTCCTACGTTATAAAAAATATTAATCGATAACATATTTTTTTATTTAAAATAATTTCCTGACGCAATAAATCTCTTTAGGTGCCAGCAGAGAGACCCAGCCAAAAACGTCCAGAGGATAACTTGAGACCGGAAGGAGATTTCGATCGTCCACAAAAACCGGGATACCAGCCGGCCGAGAGACCTGTCGCCAAAAAGCCTCAAGACAATCTAAAGCCGGAAGGAGAGTTTGTGAAACGCACCGTAGAAGATTATCGAGTTATTCGTGGGGACAGGGCGGAAATTGTACGACATGAAGATAACATCACTTTTGGAGGGGAATTTACAGGTAAGGGTCTTAGAAGTATCTAGTAGAAAGCTATCTGGGGGAGAATAGCGGCTACAGTCCGTACATCTTAAGAGGACTGCAGGGAGCGGTTAAAGCGTTGTCAAAAGCCGAACAAATTTCTTTGGGGTGGGGATTTTAAAGTGTAACGATAGGAAATCTGAAAAACCACCAGGAATATTTTACTACTAGAAATATTTTTTACTAAAGATTGGTTAAGTGATGACATTTATCCCTCCTCTTCACGTTATACATATCCAATGGAAAGGTTTTTTTTCCGAAAGCTCGCTTCACCGCGAAGAACTGCGTATGCATAGGGTGACTTTTTAAATGTTGGCTTTATAAAAAAATGTTTTATATGAAAGTTACAGATAAAGGCTTGACTTTTTTTAAATATTTAATTTATTTCTGTACGGGACGTAACAAAATCAATGTTAATTTTTTTATATATAACACCCCATATATTTTTATATTTTTGGATTCTACGGTGATTTCTAAATATTTTTCATGTAACATACATAAAACATGTCTTTAAATTCATTTGTTTTGACTGATACCTGAAAATGGCTATTTTTGATGTAGGATAGGATCTAAGCAAAATAATATGGACTTCCATCTTAGTTTTGAAAGATCAATCACTTGATATCAACTTCCAGTTTCACCAGAAGTTCCGATTTTGGCACCCTGATATCAAAACACTGATACCTAAACACTGATACCAAATTCCTGTTTAACAAGGTTCAAATTCAAAACAGTTTATTTGCCAGAAAATGTCAATATTTGACATAAATGCAAAGAGAATATTTTTTAGTTTTCTGACAAAATGAACAGCTTTTTGATGGGAAAACCGTTATACATTATGCACCGATCCACTGCATATGCGAAGTTGCTCAACGCATAAAAACAATACAATACAATTTTAATTTGTGACATATTTATATATGTTCAAAAAAGTTAATAAACTAAAATTAAGTTAGCGTATATGGGGAATAATACTTATGTATAATAATATATTCTTTGAGCAAGAACGAATCTCAGGAGCAAAAGAGTGCAAAACCAGCGGCAAGATCGACAGGAAGAAACATACGGATATAAACAAATTAGTGTTGGATAGGACCATCGAAAAATCTTATGGGTAGTAAAATAATAAAAAAAAGTTAAAACTCACCCAATCCCATGATCCGTCCAAGATTCCCCTTCAAAGCGACCTTGACTGTTCTCATAAAATTTCTATACGTTTACAAATCGACCATGAAACAAGAGATATTGCCTAAAAAGAAATATGTTTTTAATTGTTAATTTAAACGCATAAATAGTAATTAATGTTCATAAAGACAGGCAAAAAAAGAAACAATATTAAAATGGGGTTTTATCTAAATTATTTAACCTAGCAACAAATTAGGATTATACTATTACAATTTATAATGGACTTTGTTCTTGCAGTAATGTAATTTTTATATGTTTACAAAACCTTTTAAGCGAGAGATTCTTTATATTCACTGGCAGGGCATTCCTCATCTGTGTGGCAACAAAAATGAATAAGGGCTGAAAAGATGCAGTCCTGTTCCGCAGTACAACGAACTGTTATATTTCTGGTAGCATGTGTATGTGTTATTGATGGAAAAAAATGCAGTTAAATAGCCTGACTGGCCGCTTTGTATTACCCGATAATTAAAAAAGTACACACGATACGGTTTTGCAAATTTAAGATACCTGAGAGTGATGTGGTTTACAAATGGAATGTTATAAGAAAATCTCATACAACAATTTTGTACTTTCTGTGCCATTCTTCTAGAATGGGATGTTAAATAATCACCAGATACAACATGTCCATTTCGCATAAAAAATATTTTTGTTTTGATGGTAGAACATTTTTTAATATATAAGGGTTTTTAAATCAAAATACAAGAGTTCTAACCACACTACACCACAACTTGTTACGTTCTGGACGCGCGTTTCGCTAACCAATGTAGCATCATCAGCAGATGATATAAACTAAAGTAACTTATCCTAACCTAATGAAATGAGTCGGATGTTATATACCTATCAGTATTAGTAAATTTCCTATAAATATCAAATTCTAATTTATCGTTATTTCTAATAACTAATGTGTCGGGAAAAGGTAATTGCCCATTGTTCTACCCATAAACAAATTTGCAAGGAACGGAGATAAGCGATTGCCCATCGCAGTTCCCTCAAGTTGTTTATAATATTTATTGTTGAACTGAAAAAAAATTTGATTCATACATAATTTTGTGAGAAGCAAATATTCATCAATAATTTCTTTCTTCAAATTATTGATTTCAAGTAGTTTCCTTAGGTACTCTAAAGCTAGTGGTATGGGTACACTAGGAAACAATGAGCTTACAGCAAAAGATATTAAAATTTCACCTTCTTTTAAGTGAACTAGCTTTACGCTCCCAATGCTCCATAATCTGAAGATACGTTAATTCAGAAGGTTCAGTAGTCGAGAGATTCTTAGGATTTTATAATGTCAGCTCCAATTTAACTATATACATAAATTAATACGGCAATGTTACGATGGCACAAGCGTCTGACCATCTAAATGGCCTTCAAAAAAAAGAAAAAGCGCCGCAGGCTGTATTAAGTAAGTTTAAAAATATTTCTAAATGTCGATTTTTTTTTGCAAGTCTTAGTGGTATTCCCTCATTTTTTCATCACTCAACCAAACGAACGTATGCTCTTACATTTCATTCAAATTCAAAATTTGCATTTTAATACACTCTATTGTTAATAATGGAAAAAAATCAAATATTATATTTAAAAAATCTAATACTCTTCATAATCACGGTACAAGACATTGCTTACAATAAAAACTAACTTTGGGAAAAAATCAATTCTTCACGATGGTTTTAAAATATATAATAACTTACCAGAGACTATAAGACATACAACATCATTATCAATATTTAAAAAACAATTAAAAATGCATTTTTACAAAAATAAAAATAAATTGATTTTTTTAAAAATATTTATTTCAACTTAGTTTTTATATTATATTGAATTATAACATAGGAGTTTTTTCATTTATTACAACTTTATAATTAATATTTTCTATTGTTATATGTTACATTCCATGTAATAAACTTGTAAAGTTGGTTTGGAATAAAACAGTTTAAAGTAAAATATTTTTAAAAATCAGACCTTTATCTGCAACTATCATATGAAACATTTTTTTGTAATTTGAAAAGTTCAGAGGGGGCTTCATTCATTAATTAGTCAACCTGTACAGTTACTGCAATTAAAATCTGGATAGCACTGTCTTATTGTAAATATTACTTCCTCACCTTCAATACCTGTACCTTAATAATGTAAATATAAAAGGTCAATATTAAAACGTGACATTGTCATATTGTTCATATTATAAGTATAGTGTTGAGAAAAAGAAATAATTACGTTATTTTAAGAATGTTAATCAAGATGAAGGGTAGCTGAATAATTTCAAGTATCAAAAAAAGAGGGAAACAATAGAATGTGAAATAAATTGCCTTAAAAGGGGAGTAAGAAGTTTAGACCCCCGAGGATCGTCTTAAAACATTCAATGTTAAGAAATCATCCTTTTCAGTACCCAGTATCAGCAAAAGCTACGACAAATATTTCAGGTTCTATCAGAATTGCCAGAAACCGCACAACATACAAAACAATTAAGATACTCGTTTTGCCGAAAAATACCTCCAATATACTTCACAATATGCAATAAACCTGCGTAGTGTGCGTATTGCTTTAATTTAACTAGATGGTATAGGTCTTCAGAAATAATGGCATGAGCAGTCCAATTAAAATGTGTTTACCCCAATTTCTGAACAACGAAAAAAAAATCAACAAAAAGAGGTGTGGTTTCACCAAGACGGTACCCGCCACATTATGCGAAAAGTCCGAGCCACTTTAAATCACATGTTTGGAGATAGATGGATTGGTTATGGTGGCCCGGTAAACTGGTCCGCAAGTTCTCCCGATCTCACGCTCTTAGATTTTTTTCTTTTGGGCATTTATAAAAGACAAAGTTATAGCTTTAATTTTACTTACTTACTTTAATTACGCCAGAAAATATAAGAGAAGAAAAATTTTCAAATATTTGGAAGTAAATGGAAGGCCATTTCGAATTCTCTAATTTTATTTATTGAAAAATCCGTAATTATACAACCAGTAGAGCAGATGCAACGGTTTTCTACGTACACACGCAGTTCTTAACAGAAATCGAATTTTCGGAAAATAGTAAATTGTACAACGAGCATGGCAGTGTCGGCTCGCGGGTGAAAAAGTAGCAGCAAATGAAGCAAGAAAATATCGGAATAATTTTTTTTTCCAGAATTTTTTTATATAGAGATTTCTCTAAACTAAGAATTCGTAAAAAGAAATTTGTCTGAATTTTATATATTAGTAGATTCTGTTATCTGTTTTTTTAAATAAAGTATTTTTTGTTTTTTTTTTTTAGTTAATTGTGTCGGTTACTGAGTTGGATTGCTGATTTTAAGAATCGTTAAAAAATGTAAAATACAAATATACCTACAGCCTCTACCTAGATTTCTAGTTATAGGTACAGTTGGTTCGGAAAAAAATGAATACGGCAAAAAAGCACTTAAAAAAGTTTGGGCAGTGTTCTTCATTTATGTCACATCAGGTTAGGATAATGAGTCATATTTACGACTATTTGTTGTCAAGATTTTTTGACAACTTGTCATGTAAAAATCTAAAGATTTTTAAAAAATGCCTCCTCATACTTCTGTTGAACTAAAGGCGCGAATAATTTCCAAGTTGGAAGATGGTTGGTCCCTCACAGTAGTTGCCCAACATTTTAATATTGGTAGAGCAACCGTATATAGAATTAGTAGAAGGTGGAGGGATGAACAGTCTTTAAAAAGGAAGGAGGGTTCGGGAAGGCCAAAGATCAGCACTGCAGATCAAGATCGAGCTCTTTTAGGAGCTTTAGAAGAGAATCCATTCCGTACTGCAAAGGAAGCCCGAATCCTATCTGGATTTCCTGGCCGAAAAACCACAACGTGGCAAAGACTGCAAGATTCTGCTTTAAACTGCAGAGTGGCGGCAAACAAAACGGAGCTGACCGTAGAACAAAGACAAGCTCGTCTTCTGTTCGCCTTAAATCACGTGAACCGCGGCCAAAATTTTTGGGACCGTGTAATTTTTAGTAACGAAAAGATTTTTCAATCTTGCAAACAGGGCAAAATTAAAGTGTACAGGCCAAATAACTCAAGATTTGACCCAAACTACGTGAACCATTTTCGAGCTGCGGGTCATTTTAGCGTTAACGTCTGGGGGTGGATTTCATCAAGAGGGATGGGTGTGGCATGGCGAATTAACGGAAGATTTGTAGGCCAAACATATGTGGATATACTGGAAAATGTGATGCGGCCCAGTGTGCTACTTTTATATCCCGAAGATAATTACATTTATCAGCAGGATAATTGTCCTGCGCACACGTCAAACATTGCCTCGCAATGGTTTAGGGCCAACAATATTGAAGTGCTACAATGGCCAAGTTATAGCCCAGATGCTAACCCAATAGAGAATGTGTGGGGGGTCATAACAAGACGGCTATCTCAAAGAGATTTTATGCCAAGAGATGCTGAAGAGTTGTGGAATTCTATCCAAGAAGTTTGGGAAGAATTGTCTGTAAGAGAGGACTTTTTGCCAGGTTTCATGCAGATGGATAGAAGACTGCAAGCAATCATAGATGCTGATGGATACATGACCAAATATTAATTTAAGTAATTTAATTTGTTTCCCTTATTTGTATTGTTAACTTAAATAAATGAATCTAAAAAAACTATACCTATTTCCGTAAGAAGCTACATATCGTAATAAATTATTATGCATGAATGATTACAAATTCATAATGTTTACATCCATATCATACATCCATGTTGTCATTCACCATAACCATTAAATATTTGACAAGATATACACTGCTCATTTTCGTAAAAAAATAAAAACCGCTCTAAAAATCGTATTCATTTTTTTCCGAACCAACTGTACCTACTACATTTTTTTTTAAATGCTTAGGGTATATTTCCATAGGAGCGCAATTTGTCATTTTTGCACGGAGCAGTTAAACGGCTAAATTCGAAGAAGTCGAATGAAGTCGAACTACCGAGTAAATTTAGTCGCTGCTGGGGTTGGAGTTCTTTTATAGTACACATTTAATTTACCTAGGTGTTTCTTCTATAACACGGCCGTCAATAAAATCTTCATGCACTAACCAGCCAACAGTTGCAAGGCCCCCAAAATATTTCTGCGCCTGTCTCAAAATGCGAATATGTTATTGGTCTGGTTGTACATCTATAAGTGACCTATAGGAAGTCAATTTTGCCATTTGACTTTGGGCTCAGCAATTGAATTGAAATAGCAGTTTGTGCTTGCGCAGTTCCACAAAGGGGGCTCTGAAAAATATAGGACTAACTATATATTTAGTTTATATGTAATATAATATAAAATACATTAAATATATTTTGTAGTGGCTGGGTGAGGATGGTTTGAGCTCGACATCAAAATATCAATATTGAAGGAACAAATAAAATATTCTTTTTTACTTTTTATCGATTTTTTTTTTAAATCGGTTCTATTTTTTTGGTAATATTTTATTATTTATTATCATCATTTATCAAATAATTTTCATGCATAAAATTCTATTGTTTTCTCGAGGTTTTTAATGGCATGATGTTCAATTTTACACTTATATTTTTAAATTTTGATAATTCTTATAATATTAATGAGGTAATTCTGGCAAATTTTCATATATATATATGCATATTTATTTTATATATAAATTTTAACCCAAGTTTAGGCTTTAAAATTTAAAACTTTGTATGAATATAAAAAGAATGAAATAAATTTTTTTATAAAAAAAATAGAACAGACTTCAATAAAAATGATTTAAAAAAAATAAATTCCACATTACAAACTTAATTTATGAAGTCTGTGTCAAAGTAATAAAAACCGTATCTATTTGACGTGATTTAATATTGTATATAACATGTAGACAGTCAATACATAAATGTCTGTTTATGACAAAGTAGTTAAGAATTCATTTAACGCCGACTTCATAAATAAAAGTTTCAGTATGGTATAAAATGTTAGTTTTTACTTTTTAATGCTTTTTTTTGGAGTCGGTTCTATTTTTTTATAAACATTTTTTCATATAACATGTAATATATATATATATATATATATATATATATATATATATATATATATATATATATATATATATATATTTATATATATATATATATATATATATATATATATATATATATATATATATATATATATATATATATATATATATATATTATATATATATATATATATATATATATATATATATATTATATATATATATATATATATATATATATATATATATATATATATATATATATATATATATATATATATATATATATATATATATATATATATATATATATATATATATATATATATATATATTATATATATATATATATATATATATATATATATATATATATATATATATATATATATATATATATATATATATATATATATATATATATATATATATATATATATATATATATATATATATATATATATATATATATTTTATATATATATATTAAATATTTATATATATATATATATATATATTGGTATCTGCCCTAGCAAGGCTTATCAGGCAGTTGGGGGGTACCCGAACCCTGAAACAAACAAGGTCTCATGTCTTTCGACTTTGAAAGTCGATGAGGGAAATAGACAACCAGTCGCGCCATCTGTAGGTACTATGTAGGTACTATGGTGCAACTAAATCGCTTTAGATGTGACCTACTTGGGAGTACAAGAGGACACTTGTGTGCAAAAATAGAGGAAAATAGAAATATCAATTTATGTGCGGTTCTTGGTAGTAAAAAGTTATACGAAAGAAGTAAAGATGTGAAACGAACAAACCTAGTGTCATGTTTTGGTCGTAAATTTCCTCACCAGTAGTTTTTTTTACGACCAGGAACCGCACAGAAATTGATATTCCTGTTCTCTTTAATTTTTGCACAGATGTGTCGTCTTGTGGTCCCAAGCAGGTCGCATCTAAAGCGATTTAGTTGCATCATATTACCTACAGATGGCGCCAATGGTTGCCCATTTCCCTCATTGACTTTCAAAGTCGAACGACATGACACCTTGTTTGTTTCAGGGTTCGGGTATTTCGATTTGATATCCCCCAAGGAAATTGTCTGATGAGCCTTGTCGGGGAGATACCACGGTAGCAGAATGACTCTTTGATCCTGAAACAAACATAGCCTCGTGTTTTGTTCGTTTAATTCTTATTTTTATACTAAATTAATAGTTTCCTATTCCTATTCAACGATAAATAGTAAAATATATTAAAGGTATACGTTTGAATTTAAAGTCGTGAATTAGGATTAAGGAGTTCTCTAGAAAACGTTTTTCCCAAGACATCATATAAATTTAAAAGAAATAAATTTACACACGTACATTTTAATTGTGTATTGGTAATCAAAGTAGGCCATTATAGTGAATGACACAAGGACGCCTGAAAATCACCTAAATAGATTTTATTTAGAAAACAGTTATGTATAGTTCTTCATAACTATCGATGATCACCTATATATCGTTTTTTTTTACTTAATTATAGATATTTTATTTGATACCTAGCTAAAAGCCGTGCTTTGAATTGATTTTATTAATAATGCCCTGTCTACCAAGCTCAAATAACCTTAAACTAAGTTTGTTTTTTATTTCGTAGATGAAACCACCACAAAAGTTGACTTCGCTACTGTCGAATATACGGAGACGGCCCCACTCGTTGAGAGACGTAGGAGAACGTGGACGAAAGACGACGTAGATAAGTTTTATTCTACCGAAAATACCGAAATTACCACGACTAGTCAAGACGTATACAAGACATTTGACAGCAAAGATATCAGACAGACTGTAGTAATCCATCGCGATAATCTCCGACCCGAGGGTCCCTTCGAGGGAACTCCAAAGTCGAAGGAGGATTATACCCCTAAGCTAGTCGAACGCCCCACCCCGAAAAAACCTTACGATAATTTGCGCCCTGAGGGTGATTTTGAGAAACGAACACCGGAAAAATTCGTTACCGCCGAAAGACCCCAACAAAAACGTCCAGAAGATAATTTACGTCCAGAGGGTGATTTTGAACGTCCCGAGAAACCAGGTTATCGACCAGCTGAAAGACCGAAACAAAAGCGTCCAGAAGACAATTTAAGACCAGAAGGTGATTTTGAACGTCCAGAGAAACCAGGTTATCAACCAGGTGAAAGACCGAAACAAAAGCGCCCAGAAGACAATTTAAGACCCGAAGGCGATTTTGAACGTCCCGAGAAGCCAGGTTATCGACCAGGTGAAAGACCGAAACAAAAGCGTCCGGAAGATAATTTAAGACCAGAGGGAGAGTTTGAAAAACGTACTCCTGAGAAGTTTGTGCCTGCCGAAAGACCGAAACAAAAACGCCCTGAAGATAATTTACGTCCAGAGGGTGATTTTGAACGTCCCGAGAAACCAGGTTATCGACCAGCTGAAAGACCGAAACAAAAGCGTCCAGAAGACAATTTAAGACCAGAAGGTGATTTTGAACGTCCAGAGAAACCAGGTTATCAACCAGGTGAAAGACCGAAACAAAAGCGTCCAGAAGACAATTTAAGACCCGAAGGCGATTTTGAACGTCCCGAGAAGCCAGGTTATCGACCAGGTGAGAGACCGAAACAAAAGCGTCCGGAAGATAATTTAAGACCAGAGGGAGAGTTTGAAAAACGTACTCCTGAGAAGTTTGTGCCTGCCGAAAGACCGAAACAAAAACGCCCTGAAGATAATTTACGTCCAGAGGGTGATTTTGAACGTCCCGAGAAACCAGGTTATCGACCAGCTGAAAGACCGAAACAAAAGCGTCCAGAAGACAATTTAAGACCAGAAGGTGATTTTGAACGTCCAGAGAAACCAGGTTATCAACCAGGTGAAAGACCGAAACAAAAGCGTCCAGAAGACAATTTAAGACCCGAAGGCGATTTTGAACGTCCCGAGAAGCCAGGTTATCGACCAGGTGAGAGACCGAAACAAAAGCGTCCGGAAGATAATTTAAGACCAGAGGGAGAGTTTGAAAAACGTACTCCTGAGAAGTTTGTGCCTGCCGAAAGACCGAAACAAAAACGCCCTGAAGATAATTTACGTCCAGAGGGTGATTTTGAACGTCCCGAGAAACCAGGTTATCGACCAGCTGAAAGACCGAAACAAAAGCGTCCAGAAGACAATTTAAGACCCGAAGGCGATTTTGAAAGGCCCGATCGCCCGGAATACAAACCTGCCGAAAGACCTAAACCTGTTAGGCACCACGACAACTTAAGACCGGAGGGAGACTTCGAGGTACCTGAGAAGCCTAAGTACAAGCCGGCGGAACGACCAACTCCCAAGAAGCCCGAAGATAATTTGAGACCAGAAGGAGACTTTGAAAAAAGAACTCCGGAAAAATTCGTACCCGCTGAGAGACCTAAACAAAAGAGACCAGATGATAACCTTCGACCCGAGGGTGACTTTGAAAGACCAGAAAAGCCCGGATATCGACCCGCTGAGAGACCAAGTCCTATCAAACCTTCAGACAATCTTCGACCCGAAGGAGACTTTGAAAAGAGGACTCCAGAAAAGTTCGTGCCAGCCGAGAGACCTAAACAAAAGAGACCAGAAGACAACCTCAAACCCGAGGGAGATTTTGAAAGGCCAACACCAACTAAAGTCAGTCCAGCTGAAAGAAGATCTCCAATCAAACATGATGACAATCTAAGACCGGAAGGCGACTTTGAACGACCAGATAGACCCAAATATCAACCCGCTGACAGACCAACTCCTGTTAAACCTTCAGATAACCTCCGGCCTGAAGGTGACTTTGAAAAACGTACCCCGGAGAAGTTCGTTCCCGCAGAACGTCCAAAACAAAAGAGACCGGAAGATAATCTCCGACCTGAGGGTGAATTTGAAAAGCGCTCTCCGGAGAAGTTCGTTCCTGCTGAACGTCCAAAACAAAAGAGACCTGAAGATAATCTCAGACCTGAAGGTGATTTTGAAAGACCTTCCCCAACAAAAATTGGTCCTGCCGAGAGAAGATCACCAATTAAGCACGATGATAACTTGCGTCCTGAGGGAGATTTCGAGCGTCCGGATAGGCCCAAATATCAGCCTGCTGAGAGGCCAAGTGCAGTTAAGCCATCAGATAACCTCCGGCCTGAGGGTGAATTTGAAAAACGTACCCCGGAAAAATTCGTTCCTGCGGAACGTCCAAAACAAAAGAGACCAGAAGATAACCTTAGACCTGAAGGTGATTTTGAAAGACCATCTCCAACTAAAATTGGTCCTGCAGAAAGAAGATCTCCAATTAAACATGATGATAACTTACGCCCAGAGGGAGATTTCGAGCGTCCAGATAGGCCTGAATATCAACCAGCTGAAAGACCAACTCCTGTTAAACCTTCAGATAACCTCCGACCTGAGGGTGAATTTGAAAAACGTACCCCAGAGAAATTCGTTCCCGCAGAACGCCCAAAACAAAAGAGACCAGAAGATAACCTCAGACCTGAAGGTGATTTTGAAAGGCCTTCTCCAACAAAAGTTGGTCCTGCCGAGAGAAGATCACCAATTAAGCACGATGATAACTTGCGTCCTGAGGGAGATTTCGAGCGTCCGGATAAACCTAAATATCAGCCTGCTGACAGGCCAACTGCAGTTAAGCCATCAGATAACCTCCGGCCTGAAGGTGAATTTGAAAAACGCACCCCGGAGAAGTTCGTTCCTGCGGAACGTCCAAAACAAAAGAGGCCTGAAGATAATCTCAGACCTGAAGGTGATTTTGAAAGACCTTCTCCAACAAAAATTGGTCCTGCCGAAAGAAGATCACCAATTAAACACGATGATAATTTGCGTCCTGAGGGAGATTTCGAGCGTCCGGATAAACCTAAATATCAATCAACTGAGAGACCAACTCCTGTTAAACCTTCAGATAATCTCCGACCTGAGGGTGAATTTGAAAAACGCACCCCGGAGAAGTTTGTTCCTGCGGAACGTCCAAAACAAAAGAGGCCTGAAGATAATCTTAGACCTGAAGGTGATTTTGAAAGACCTTCTCCAACAAAAATTGGTCCTGCCGAAAGAAGATCACCAATTAAACACGATGATAACTTGCGTCCTGAGGGAGATTTCGAACGTCCGGATAGGCCTAAATATCAGCCTGCTGACAGGCCAACTGCAGTTAAACCGTCAGATAACCTCCGGCCCGAAGGTGAATTTGAAAGACGTACCCCGGAAAAGTTCGTTCCTGCGGAACGTCCAAAACAAAAGAAACCAGAAGACAACCTTAGACCTGAAGGTGATTTTGAAAGACCATCTCCAACTAAAATCGGTCCTGCGGAAAGAAGATCTCCTATTAAACACGATGATAACTTGCGTCCCGAGGGAGATTTCGAGCGTCCGGATAGACCTAAATATCAACCAGCTGAGAGACCAACTCCTGTTAAACCTTCAGATAATCTCCGACCTGAGGGCGAATTTGAAAAACGCACACCCGAGAAGTTCGTCCCTGCAGAACGTCCAAAACAAAAGAGACCTGAAGATAATCTCAGACCTGAAGGTGATTTTGAAAGACCGTCTCCAACAAAAGTTGGTCCTGCGGAAAGAAGATCCCCAATTAAACACGATGACAACTTGCGTCCTGAGGGAGATTTCGAACGTCCAGATAGGCCTAAATATCAATCAGCCGAGAGACCAACTCCTGTTAAACCTTCAGATAATCTCCGACCTGAAGGCGAATTTGAAAAACGCACACCCGAGAAGTTTGTTCCTGCGGAACGTCCAAGGCAAAAGAAACCTGAAGATAACCTTAAACCTGAAGGTGATTTTGAAAGGCCTTCTCCAACAAAAGTTGGTCCTGCCGAAAGAAGATCTCCAATTAAACACGATGATAACTTGCGCCCTGAGGGAGATTTTGAGCGTCCAGACAGGCCTAAATATAAACCTGCTGAGAAACCAATTCCAGTTAAACCCTCAGACAACCTTCGACCTGAGGGCGAATTTGAAAAACGAACCCCAGAGAAGTTTGTTCCTGCAGAACGTCCAAAACAAAAGAGACCGGAAGATAATCTCAGGCCTGAAGGTGATTTTGAAAGACCAACGCCAACGCAGGTTGGTCCCGCTGAAAGAAGATCCCCAATTAAACACGATGATAACTTGAGACCTGAAGGGGAGTTCGAACGTCCTGACAGGCCGAAATATCAACCTGCTGAGAGACCCACTCCTATTAAACCGTCAGACAATCTCCGACCCGAAGGTGAATTTGAAAAACGGACTCCGGACAAGTTCATTGCTGCGGAACGTCCAAAACAAAAGAGGCCGGAAGATAACCTCAGACCTGAAGGTGATTTCGAAAGACCTTCTCCCACAAAAGTTGGTCCTGCCGAAAGAAGGTCTCCAATTAAACACGATGATAACCTTCGACCGGAAGGCGAATTTGAAAAACGTACACCGGATAAGTTCGTTCCTGCGGAACGTCCAAAACAAAAGAGGCCTGAAGATAACCTTAAGCCTGAAGGTGACTTCGAAAGACCTTCTCCGACAAAAGTTGGTCCAGCGGAAAGAAGGTCTCCAATTAAACATGATGACAACCTGCGACCTGAAGGCGAGTTTGAAAAACGCACATCAGATAAATTTATTCCCGCGGAGAGGCCTAAGCAAAAGAGACCAGAAGATAACTTACGCCCTGAGGGAGATTTTGAGAGACCAACACCAACCAGAGTTGGTCCAGCTGAAAGAAGATCACCCATTAAACACGATGACAACTTGCGGCCAGAAGGTGACTTTGACCGTCCAGACAGAGCCAAGTACCAACCAGCCGAAAGACCGACTCCTATCAAACCAACGGACAATCTTAAACCGGAAGGAGATTTTGAAAAAAGAACTCCTGAGAGGTTTGTTCCTGCTGAAAGACCAAAACAGAAACGCCCCGAAGATAACCTTCGTCCCGAAGGTGAATTCGAGAGGCCAGAAATTAAAGAAGTGGGACCTGCGGAATTGCGGAAACCAATTAAACACCAAGATCATCTTAAACCTGAAGGAAGTATGTTGGTTACGAGACGCGATGATTACAAGGTCACTCGGGGAGAGCGGGTTGATGTTGTACGCCACGAAGATAATCTAAGAATGGAAGGTGAGTTCATCGATACCCGAACGAGGGACGACTACCGCATTGTCAAAGGGGAAAGATCTCAGGTTGTTAAACACGAGGACAATTTAAGGGTTGAAGGTGAGTTTACCGACAGAAGAACTCGAGACGATTACACCCAAGTCAGGGGTGAAAGATCTGAGATTATTAAACATGAAGATAATCTAAGAGTCGAGGGAGAATTCATTGATCATAGATCCAGAGACGACTACAGGGTTGTCAGAGGCGAAAGAGCCGAAGTAGTAATTCGCCAAGATAATCTGAAAATAGAGGGCGAATTTAACGAGTACAGAAAACGGGACGAATTCACCACTCGTACCGAGAAAACCGAAGTGATACGCCACGAAGATAATCTCAAATTAGAAGGTGACTTTGAAAGACCTACCCCCTCTAAAGTTGGACCTGGAGAACGTCGCAGACCTATTAAACACGATGACAATTTGCATCCTGAAGGAGATTTTGAAAGACCAGATAAACCAGGATATAAGCCAGCAGAACGCCCTACTCCTAAGAAGCCTCAGGACAATTTGAAACCCGAAGGCGAATTCGAAAGGCCGACCCACAAGCCTCTAGGACCTGGAGAAAGGAGAAGTCCTATTAAACACAGTGACCACTTAAGACCCGAAGGGGACTTTGAGAGGCCTTCAAAACCGGGATATCAACCAGCCGAACGGCCAACTCCCAAAAAACCCCAAGATAACTTACACCCCGAAGGAGAATTTGAAAGACCTTCTCCTACAAAGATTGGACCTGGAGAACGTAGAAGTCCCATCAGACACGATGATAATCTCCACCCTGAAGGAGACTTCGATAGACCTCATAAGCCAGGGTACCAACCCGCCGAAAGACCGACACCTAAAAAACCTCAGGATAACTTACGGCCTGAAGGCGACTTCGAGAGACGGACGCCAACCCCGGTTGGACCTGGAGAAAGACGGTCTCCCATTCGACACGCAGACAATCTAAGGCCCGAAGGAGATTTTGATCGACCACATAAACCTGGCTATCGGCCGGGTGAAAGACCAAGTCCTAAAAAGCCCCAGGATAACTTACGTCCAGAAGGCGCCTTTGAACAGCCCGAAAAACCAAAATATGGACCAGGAGAACGTGCGGATATTATTAGACATCCAGACAACCTTAAACCAGAAGGTGAATTTATTGGAACGCCGAAGAGTAAAGATGATTTCAAACCTACAAGAGGGGAAAGGGCACCTGTTAGAAAACCACAAGATAATCTTAAAATTACGGGAGAATTCCAAGACACCACCATGGCTAAATCTCAGTACACCGTTGTGCGAGGGGAAAGGGCTGAAATTAAGAAGCACGAAGATCACCTGAGGGTCGGAAGTGGTAAAATGGAAACCGTCACTACTACGAAGCAGACCTTCGAAAAAACACCAACAAAAACACCTGAAAGGACTTTCGTTGACAAGAGGCGTCATATGGAGTCTCACATTACTCTCGGAGATGATAAAACTCTCATGCAAACTACAAATCAGTCAAATTACAACACGTACACGAGAAGAGTTGACAGGAAAGTGGTTGATAAGTCTGTTGAAAATATTGATAAACGGGATAGTAATATTATTGATAAACGAGTTAGTAATGTTGTTGATAAACGAGTTAGTAATGTGGTGAATAAACACGTCACTAATGTTGTTGATACACGTGTCGACAAAAAGGTAGTCGAAAACGTGGACAAACGCATCTCCAACGTGGTAGATAGGAAAGTGGTTATAACCAATGGCGATGTAATAGACGGTAGAGTAGTTGACAGATCCGCAAAACAAGATGTAAATGTATCTACAGATGTGAAAACCTTGGCTGACGGAACCATAGTGAAAACCACTCGTACAGTTACAAGAAATACCGGTCAAGCTGTAAACGAAATTCGTAAATCATCGTCGCAAACTCACGTCCAGCAGTCACACAATGAACAGCACATAGAAAACAGGAACGTAAGACAAAACAATATCATACATTCTTCGAGCCAAACCAACATATCCAACCAAATAGAACGACGTGATCAAGGCAGCCATCACAGGAAGAGTACAGTATCTTCTGAGGAAATTAACAATCAGATCTTGCATCGCAAAGGTCTGCACACTTCCACGGAAGCTCTCCATGCCACTAGCTCTTCCGCTTTGGACATGAGAAAGTCGGTCTGCAATATACACGATCAGGGTCGGACAGTTGTAAATACAGACAGGCACAGTTTAAGTTCGATGCACCGCTCACACCAGGAAGCTGCAAGCAACGCAAATAGAAGAAGTTTGCAGTCATCTACGACCTACCAAACAGTGGAAAGGCCACAGAAAATCGTCCGCAGAGATAACCTTTCGGTGGGAGGTCACTTTTACGGACAGTCTGAAGCGAAGTCTTATGGGGAGTTCACGAAACAACAGAACGTTCAAAAGGTCGAAAGGGTGACGAGGCGTTCGAACGTTTCGAATATCACACTAGGGGATAGTAACGTGCACGTAGTCACTTCATATAAGAAAGAGTATGCGCCCAGAAATGTTGGACCCTGCCCAGCTGTTTTAGTAGATGCACCAAAAGGACCATTTAAGCATACCAGAGATACTAAGTCTCACAAGTTTTACATGCCCATTGTCACCAAGTAATTGTGTGCATGTTAAATTTCATTCGCATCTATCATTCCTAGTTCTAGACTAGTAGATTCAGAGACTGTTATTAACATATTCTAACATTGTGATATATTTTGTTACTGTTAATGTTATAATAATTATTTTTCTAATATTGTTTACTATTTAATCCAGCAATAAATTACCAATAGTTAAAAACTGCTTACGGTATCTGGGTTTTATACTAGGGAAATCTGACCCAATTTTTTTCGCTTGCAAAGCTTGTATAAGTGTAAAACCCAATAAAATATATATATTATTTTTTTGGTTATTTATTTATTTCATTTCCTTTTTGATTACTTTCTTTCTTTTCTGGACTCTCCAAGGTACTCTTGTTGACATAAAAGTACATATTTGGGGAAAAGTTTGACTCTATGTAAACACCTTCAAATAAGGAAACTTATTTTGTGCGGTGTGCGAGGACTTGTAAATAAGTAAATAATCCTAATAAAGATGTAATCTTTTTGAGAACCAATGTTTTATTTGTAGGAAGACCTTCCAAATTTATTTAATATACTAGAAAGTGACAAATACGTAAATCTTAGTACATCCAAGAACAGGGGCGGATGGGCTCTTTCAGACCGGCCCGGGCAATAGCCCATAGGAAAAAAATTAGTTTTTCTAGGTACTCTGTGGAATAAATGGATAAGAAAAAAAAATATCTTCTAAGTATCCAAGTTCATCTAGGAAATATATTGCCTATATTGGTAACAAAAAAACTACATATCAATATACTACTAAAAACATCTTGATAAGAATGATAAGTTAAACAGTATAAACTTAAGCATAAAACAAACAAAATTTCATAATGCATCTAACAAATATAAAAACAAATCAGTCATAGTTAAGGAACACAAAATAAAAATAATATCAAATAATAAATTCCTACTGTGAAAAAATCGTGGCGGCTCGCCAGCGGACACGGGTGAAGCGCCGCTTCACCTACATTTTTCAATCAATTTACTTAAAAATAAAAATAATTTTAAAATATTAAGTATTATATAATCTACATTTTTATATATTATAAAAATGTATGTTTTATATAAATTCACATTATTTACTTAATTATACCATTATTTTCTGTCAAAAGTAGTGCGTTGTATACTTAAAAAATAATAATCACTCAAAAACGTAGCGCGCTGAACACCTTTTAATAAGAGCGGCCCGTTGAGGAATCACAATCAGCAGTTAACAAGTAGAGGTGGCAAAACCGAGTCTTTTTATTGAGTCAAGTCAGTCGAGTCATCAGCATTAAATGAATCAAGTCACTGACTCGAGTCATCGCGTCATTTATCGGAGGGGAGTTCAGAGCATACCTGTGATTTCTTCCTTGCTGCGAGCAACAGCGCACAGAGGTCATTTTTAAAAATCTAGGTGGAAATAAATCATATATGAGAATATCTCTGTGTAATGATTATACACCTCACTACTCGCATTGAAAATGATGAATGTAGCCTATCCCTACTTTTTTTCTTCCCGCCAATGACGTATCCAGGTGGAGGAGGGGAGGGGGGGGGCAAAATGGGTTTGTTAAATATCTATATAAACATTATAAACCTCAAGTGGTGAATCTTTGATGGATTATAAGACTAAAACTTTAGGTAAATGTAGGTTCTGACTTGTATAATTTGCATGATACAGGGTGTTAAACCATTATCAAAAAAATCAATCACCATTATAATCAAAATACCCCATTCTGTTTTAAAATTCCTAACCACAAAAAAAGAATTTTATTTTTATCATGCTATTTGCTTTAATTTTATTGGAGCAACTATTACATAAAACAAGAAATAAAACATGTAACATAATTTAGTCTTTACCACAAATTATATTATTTTAACTCTGTGTAACTTTTCTTGCTCTCAAATACAAAGTGGACATAGAACCTATAAATCCATAAAAGCTTGGCAAATTTTAAAAGCAAGTGGATATAATTTATGAAAAATTGAATATTAGGTACAAAATGAAGTTATTAAAAATATAAACGTGTTAATTATATGTCTTAATTATTAATATTTGATGCAAACTATAACCACAAGCTCAAACTCAAGCTCCCAGTTATTCATCGTCATCATCCACATCATCCTCATCATCATCAACATCTCTTCCTTCTACATCATCATTATGTAAAGAATTTTTTGATAACTGAGGCTCTTTGAGCAATCTCAGCACATCTTTAACTAAAGGTTCTTTATTGGAACGAGCACCCACACATTTCGATAATGAAGAAATATAAGGATCAGAGGATACCAAAAGCCCACAAAACGCATCTTTCATTGTTTTCTCTCTTGAAAACTTTCTCGAATGATGCTCGCGATATCTTCGAAAATCCTTATTGCGGGATTCTAGGGCCTCTTCCGAAAACATTCCTATAGGAAGTGGTGCAGATTTCACAATTGCAGGGCCATGAATCAGTATTCGGTGGAGACTCGAAGGCATCTTGTACCATGGATAAAGGTTGACGAACATTATTGCTGTGCCTTTGCAATACTCAGTAAATTCCTCAGAATTCACTTCATACCCAGAACACATTGTTGTCAGGATTACATATAGACGCTTGAGAAAATCTTCATCCATCCCTGTAAAATTCATTAACGGTTTATAAAGTAAAGAATACAAATCATGAAAATTTTATAAATATGAAATTGAAAAAAGAATTACCTGTTATTGATGCTGTAATTTGATATTTACGGAAAAATATTCGGGCTGTATTCCCATCATTGGTTGTTCCATAGCCTTGCTTTGGAATATCAACCAACAAACACAACTTTTCTCTTAGCTTTTTAATTATTTCTTCTTTTCTCTCTTTTACCATTTTTTTCTCGTTCTCATCCCGTATCTGCCATTTTTTTAACATCAACCTGTAGGAAATGTGAAGACAACACTCCAAGCACCTTATCCAGGCATGAAGAGTCGAGATACCATAATCGTACAATGTTTCGTCCGATGGAAGCGCCATTATATAGTCTAGATTATTCATTACTTTAGGTGTAGCACGACAGATGCCACAAGTCTGCGTTGAAGAATTAGAAATCACTCCAAACATTTTTCCATCTATCATAGTTAGTTTAAATGAATGATTAATAATTATTAGACCTTCTTCGACAAAACATTCAGTGGGTTTAATATTTTTTATCTGGGTTTCAATATTTTCTATTTCTTTTTTTGATAGTTGTGGTGTTTCTTTCGCAAAAATTAATTTTATTGGTCTGCAGAATCTGGTAGATGATGGTCGAATATTTTGCCAGAATATACTATTATTCTCTGCAGTCATTTGCAGAGAGAACGAGACATACGGAAAATAAACTGATTGAATCACTTCTTGAAAAAACATTTTCGTCATTTAATTGCTGCTTGTAGGTCGAGTGTCCAGCACTGCCATCACATCCCCATTTATACAGAAGATTGAATTTATTTGACAGATTTAACGGAAAAGTAGAAATAACAGTTTTTTGCGACTCAACAATTCTTTTAGCAGTATGATTGACCAGTTCTTGCAAATTTATTTCGGCGGATATTTCTGTGATTAAAATAGAATCTTCAGTTGGAAAACATTTTTTCTTAGCACTCAGAAGTATGTTCTAATTAGGGTAAATGTTGGCATGTCGGTACTTCGCTCCTTGCTGCATTAAAGTGTAGGATTTTTTTGTGAATCGCCCATCAACGTAAAGGGCAAGAGCTTCTTCTGGGGAATACTTAATAATAGGCTTATATTTTTTATTATTAATTGCTTTTTTAATTTTATTAGCTCTCTCTGGTGAATGTTCTGACACTTCCTGGACTATTTTAGATGCATTTTTACGGCCTGACAACTCAAGACTTTTTTGAGTTGCAAATGATAGTTCCTCAGTAGAATAACTTTCCAACAATGGCATTATTCTCTGTTTTTTTCGTTTGTCGCCAAGGTTTGTGAAAGATTTAGAGGGTCTACCTTTACTTGGACCTGGTTCTTGTAGATCTTCTATGAAAAACTCTATAGATTCATTCAGCCAGTCTAGATGTCTATGTTCAAATACTGTCCGAGTGCGATTACTGTTTTTCCACATTTTAGCGACAGAACTATTAAAGGAATTCACCAATTTCTTTATTAAATTGTATCTAACATCCCGGGATTGGTCTATATTAAGCCTGTTCAAAACAAAATTCAATACGGAAGCGTTTTTGTCGTCCAGCGATTTTTGCTCG
Source organism: Kuschelorhynchus macadamiae (assembly GCA_030620095.1). Lineage (NCBI taxonomy): Eukaryota > Metazoa > Arthropoda > Insecta > Coleoptera > Curculionidae > Kuschelorhynchus > Kuschelorhynchus macadamiae. The sequence goes on from JAUTXW010004059.1 coordinate 432,285, forward strand.
CACCAAATGGTAAACATGTCATATTTTCGTATTGACATAGTCTCTGAAAAAAAAAATATTTCAAATCTTGGCAGTTCTTGGCAACAAAATCTAGCATGAGTCGAAAGGTAATAGACCAAATTAACGATAAAAAATATTGTTGGAACAAACATGCATAAACACCATGTTCTGCAGTATTTTAAAATATTTTTTTTGCGAAAAACACAAAAGATTTACAGCGACTTCGTTATATCGTTTATTTTACTATGTACGTGCGTTCTTTAATAATATTGTTTTAAATAAAATAAGTACTTACCCTCTGATTTCGTACTGCACAATCACAATTTAAAAATTCTTTATAGGATTATCACAATGAACAAAGCAAATTCGCTAATAAAAGGTCACTGAACTGACATGTCACTCATATTAAATATTTTATGCACTTTTGTTTAAAGTCATGGCCATAGTTGATAAGGTATAAAGTTAATTACGCAAAAAAACGATTTCATGCAATGTTTTCTTTGAAATAAGGCTATTAGGGATATATTTTTCGATAAATATTTTCGTGATTTTTTTCCACCTAGAATTTCAAAAATGATTTCTGTGCGGCGTACTGCTTACGATTCGCTGGATTTTTGACTTTATATACGAGAAAGACGTACAAAAACCCTTTCCTAACACACATTCTACCAGTTCACGCGTCTCAACGCTAAATGTTTAATATCGTTAATACAGATCACTGCCGCTCGTCGAACAATGGTAGAAGCGGGGAAGGGGCTATGTACCTACGTCACGTCGGGATTTTAAAGCTATGCGACGATGCCGATAAAGTGTTATGTAGCGATCTCGATTTAGCGCGTGTAGGAACAAGAAAATGATATTCATTTCAGAGCGGTCGCTGATGAATTGTTTGGTTTTGGGCTGAGGTTTTGCCTTTTAAAAGTAGTACATTTTTTACATTTGCATTTTTACATTATTTTTTAAACAATGGCCAATAAATCTGGAGAACACTGTCGATATTGTGGGTGTCATAATTCGAGAAGACATTCTCCAAGTTTTATATTTTTCAGATTTCCTTTAAATGAAGATATTAGATTACAATGTATCATTAATAGTGGTAGGTATTTTAATTATAATTTTTAATTTATTCTATGCGCGTAAACTATACGAGGTAACGAAAGAAATTTGATGCAGAAATTTTAAGATCTATCAGAACGTAATAATTTTAATTATACAAAGTCGGTCAAATAGTTGGAATGTTACAAGTTATATTTTTTAAACAATAGGACACCCCCTTAATCGGGTCTAGGAACTTGGAATTGTGCACAGAATTTTCTTATATAATAAACGCATCTATTAAGGAAGGGTTTGTTGTGAAATGTTACAGAACAGGTTTTTCAAAATTCAGCACTTTTAGGGGTGAAATATGTTTATAACTACATTATTTTCTATAACCAATTATCTAAAAGGGATTTTAAGACGATTCTTCCGTCAATGGTTTTTAAAAATAACTATCTAAATATAAATTTTAGAATTTTGCAAAAATTCCACTCTTACGTGAATAAAAAGGGGTTATTTTTACTTCTCCATATCAGAGCCAATATATTGTATTATTAATACATCTTTAATGCACCATGTGGTCAATTGCTAATATTGCTATATGAAATCGGGTAAATATGCAGGATAGTCCTTAAAGCATGAGACAGCCCCCTGGAAAACAAAAAAAAATCAAAAAACGGTGAAACATCTAAAACTTCTTTTTTCCGTAGTAGATGCCTAGACTTTGAAAGCTCATTAATACCATCGGCTTTAAATAGGAATGTTAATAATACTCATTTCTACTAAATAGAGCGATGTAAAAAAGGGGTTCATGAATTTTAATTTTTAACCAACTTGAAAAAAAGAGTAATTTATCAATTCGACCATATGTATGTACACCGATTACTCCAGGATGATTTGACCAACTCGGAAGAATTTTTCAGGAAGTTTTTAGCGTAGTGCTGCTGCCATTTTGAATCATTTTATATGTAGGAGTTTCTGCGATAAATTTGAATTGCTTTAATTAAATGCCTTAAAATTAGTGTATGGATTTTAATTAACCAAAATTAATTTCGCAGCACTATATTTTTACATCAGGTTATCTCGGTTTGTAATTTCAAAATAAACATCTTAATCCTTTCTTTTGTCAATAAGTGAAATATGAAGAAGAAAAAGGGGGTAATTGTAAAATATGATGTTTTTTTGTGGTTTTTAATTGTACGAGGTTTAATTTTATTAACCTGTTTATCTTTTGACAATATGTATTGCTGAATTTCTATAAATGTGTATAAATGGCGATATTTATAAAATATGTGTACCGCGATTCTGGTAAAATTTCATATACAGTGGACTACTAGCTACTTATTTATTTTATTAGGAACGCCCAAAATTTTAATCTACGTTTAGGGATAAAATATTCTTTTTATAAACAAAATAAAACTGGCTTCAAAACAAGGCGATAAAATCCAAAAAAAAACTTTTACTAAATCTTGAAAATTTTATCAACTCGGCGTCAAACTAATAAAAACAGCAAGTAGACATTAACATTATTACATTAACATATTATATTCAAAACAATCAATACGTAAATGTCTTTGTGATTAAGTAATAAATAATTAGTATGAAGACATTTTTAGAAAAATGCGGTTAATTAACCTGTCGTATTCCTACACTCTCTAAACCCTTTAGGAATCATGAGTGAGTTAAGTTTAAAAGTGGGGGCACCACCGAAATTTAAAACCACCAAAATCGTGTAATGGAACTCAGCTACAGGTAAAACATTACAAAACAATGTAATAGAGTCTACCCCTGGTCTGGGAGAAACAGTTTTTATACCACGTATCCCTTTCTTTAATTCCATCAGACTATCCTTAAAATTTAGAAAAATTTGATTTTAACTTTTCGAAATACCCTGTTTTTTTCAGTAAACCACGACTCGTTTTTTAAGGTGAACATCCAGTTCGTTCGTTAGACTAAACAGGTCTCTGTCGGTGACCCACATCGACCTGTCACAGTGTAGATAACAGCATCAGAATCAATAATTTAATTCCCTCTGATAACCTCTTAAGGTCAGAAAAGTATAAGACGTTGCATGTTGGGTAACCTGAATCTGACGTAGGGTATATAATCATTTGATTCGATGGAATAATGTAATCCTAGGGCTATTACCCTTTTAAAGTAAAAAACTATATATGGTTGATGGCTTGTTAATCCATTTAATGCATGGTGATATTTTTTAATGCCTATAATCTATTTATGTCAGATAATATATATATTGTGCAGAGCGCAGACACATTGAATACTGGAAATACCGACGTGCGTTTTTAAATATTTAGTTTTAGTTACGATTTAAATTAATCTACAGGGTGAGATTTTTGGGAGTCTCCAAATCTTTTGCCTCGTCAATATTTTCATAAAAACATTGACTTGATTGCGTCTCGGTTTATTTTCGAATTCTTAAGTTATTTAGACATTTTTAGGTCCTTTATGGTTCGATATATTGCGCGACTGCCGTTTAAGAGTTATTTTGCAACATAACTAAAATAACGAATAAATTCGGGTTCACAATTTTAAAAACATTTCCGTCAAGCATATTTTTTTTAAGTTTGAATACGAAAATCGTCGAAAAAACAGACGTCGGTATTTTTATTATTTCGTTTATGTTTTTTATAATTCAAAACATTGTTTATTACATTTTTGTAATACCTAATAGAGCCAGTTAACTTAAAAAACAATTAAGTTAGGCCTACTTTTAACTCTAAAAAAGACTAAATCGAAGTGCCTGTATCTATAGACTTTCTAAGACGAAAAAAAAGTTTTTAACGGCTTTACTAGATATACGAGTTTTTAAAAATACTAGACGTTTTTTTTCGGATCCATTTAGTTAATTATTGATTCTTAGCTTACAAATTTAAATTAAGTGATATGTTAATGGTACTTTTGACAAATAATAAAACACTAAAAAATTTCACAAGTGGAGTAACAGTATCATTTGTGAATTATTATAATAGAGTGTCTATAAAATAAGATAATACCATAACTTATTTAGCAGTGTTGTATATAGTACAGGGTGAATCAACGAGAGAGTAAAGTTATTAATTATATAATATATTATAATTCAATAGTTTTAGGGAATGTTAACAGTTCAAAATTATATTTTAAGTAAACAAGATGATTCATAACATATGTTTTTAAACGGAATATCCTGTTTTTAAATTATGCCTGGAATTCTAATAATGTTATATCTAAATCTAGTTGTTACCCTAATATTTATTTTTTTTAAATGCTAGTTTTCAGTTTTGTAAAAATGGATAATAGCGCCATTCTGAAGGTGGATCGCTCGTTATTGGTACGAATGTGTTATAGAAATAAAAAAAAGACATATGTAAAGAAATTTGAGTTAGATGCTAAAGGGGTGTTCAAAATAAATTTATACATTTTGACCATTTTAAATTTAAAAATCTCGACTTTTTTAAATAACATACCCTGTGTATTATTAATTTTTCTGATAGATTTTGCAAAATTCTTCAATTTTCATTCAGTATATCATATACCTACTTTTAATAGTTTAAAATTTATTTTCTGTTTCTCAATTTTTACTCTTGTTTTTAATACACTTAGCTATTGTAAAAAAAAAACAAATAATAATTTTAATATGGTTCAACTTACTTAGTATTTAATCATGAGGACGTAATAAATGTTCAAACATTTGCCCGTCTACTTGAATACACATGTTTAGTCGTTTTACTATATTTTCCTTCACTTCCCTTATCATAAAGGACGTTATTGTCCTGCAAGCATCCCGCATTTCATATTTACTGGTATTGTAGAGGGATTCACATAAACATAATCTTTAAAAATAAAATGGGAAAATTCCAAATAAATCGCAAACTATTGAAAAATAGGTGTCCGACGTAGTCATGAAAGTTGAAGAATTTTGTAAATTCTATCCGAAAAATGATAATATACAGTGCTATTTAAAAAGTCGAGATTTTTTCGTTTAAAATAGTCGAAACTTATAAATTTATTTTGAACACCCTGTAGCATCTACTCATTTTTCTTTCAACCAGGCTGTATACACAAAAATTTTAAACTGTGCACTTTAACATTCTCTAAAACTATTCTATTTAACATTTTTTTGTAATTCGCGAAACAAATGAGATAATGAACTTTACTCTTTCGTTGACTCACCCTGTATACTAGAAATTGAATGTTCATGAACTCAAGACGAATGATTTTCAGATTTAAACATAATATTTATAGTATACCTTTGTAAAAATATGTCTTATTATTGCCTAACATATGCATGTATTATGTATATATTTTGCAGGGGCATGAAAGATTTGTGTATAGAGGTGATCTAGTTGTTTTCCTTCAGATTCTAAAGGTATCTTTTGGCGAATTTTATTAGCAAAAATTATGTTTCTTTCCATTGAAAAACCATACTATTATTAACTATTAGATTGTAATAATAAAATAATATTCAATAGAGTTAGCTTTCTTTATATATTTGTATTTTGTAACATAGTGGAATCAGGCAGATTTCCCTCAAAAATGTTATTATTTTTTATCGTAACAGATGTACCGACAGACCGACGGAGAGAAAACATGTTTTTAGCGTCTAAGGACCTTAAAACGTCAAGATCGCTATGTTGTTCGGCCATCTTGAATGCATACGACAATTTTACCAGTTCATATCTATACCACCTTTAATTGTTGCACAAAATTTGAAGTCAATCTAATAACTAGTTTTTTGAGGCTGATTTTTTTATAATATAATGAATATTTTATAAAACCGCTATTTTGTTGTGGCAGTTTAGATTTGTACCGAAATTTTACCAATTTATTGTTACGAAATTATTGATTTCTATGCAAAATTTGAAATAAATTGGATAAGTATTTTTTTATTAATATTTTTTTTACCAATTCACTAGGCCGCTATTTTTTCAGACGTTTTGGATTTTTACCAAAATGTTACCAGGTCATCCCCATGTAACCCTTAATTTTTGAACAAATTTTGAAACCAATCGGGTATGCAGATTTTAGCTATGCCGCGACAGACAGACAGACTGACGGAATTGAGAAAACATGTTTTTTTTGGCATCTAAGGATCCTAAAACCTGATGATCTGCAAAAACCTGGGAGGGTGACTCTTTCGATTACAATACTTCCCATTTACAACGGAAGTAAAATGCGGAATTTTAATTATAATTTATTAATCCTTTGTTTAGCAATTTGCTAGTTTACAAAAAAGTGTGTTCTATAAATCCAAAGCTCTCGCGCATAATAGTGAACAACTGTACAAAATTTTATGGAAATTGGATAATTAGTTTTTTAGTAATATATTTTTTAACTTGTTTCGGCATATTGGATTTTTACCAAATTATAACCAGGTAATCATGCCAATATGACTCTTAATTTTGGATTAAAATTTGAAATCACTATGATGGATGGTTTTGAAGCTACGCCGCGAACTGAGAAACAGATGGACCGACACCAACCGAATTGATAAAAATATTTTTAGGACTCTAAAATCTGAAGATATGTGAAACCTGAGAAGGTATAGCATAGTTCTACTAGTTGATCTCTATACCTCAATTAGTTATAACACACAATTTGAAATAAGTCCGTTAGGTAGTTTTTCAGGCTGAATTTTTAATTATTTTATTCGGCCATCATTCTGTTCCGCCATCTTGGATTCGTACTAAAATTTTACCAGTTGATTTTTACATATTTGATTTTTGTGCATAATTTGAGAAAAATTGGATAAGTGGTCCAACTTGAATTAGAACTACAGTTTGACTAGTTTATCTCTATACCACAATTAGTTATGACACACAATTTGACATCAGTCCATTAAGTAGTTTTTTCAGGCTGAATTTTTAAATATTTTATTAAGCCGCCATTTTGCTCCGTCATTTTGAATTCGTACCAAAATTTTACAGGGTTGATTTGCACTTAATACTCGATTTTTATACAAAATTTGAGATAAATTGGATAAGTAGTTTTTTAGTAATAATTTTTTTAACATTTCATTAGGCCGCCATTTTGTTCTGCCATCTTGGATTTTTACCAACGTTATCCCCATATAACCCTTAATTTTTGACCAAAATTTGAAGTCAATCGGGTAAGTAGTTTTTTAGATATGCCGAGAACACACAGACCGACAGACAGACAGACAGACCGACGGAATTGAGAAAATATGTTTTTCGGCATTTAGGGACCTTGAAACGTAAAGATCTGAAAAAATCTTAGAGGGTGATTTTTTCGCGATTACAATATTTAATATTTCCATTTTACGTGGGAAGTAAAAATAACCGTCCTAAAAAAACACTGAAAAGTCAAAAATTCTATCTTATTCAATCTAGAAATTTGACTCCAACTAATGTCTAAGTAGTATTTAATACCACAAATAAAATTTGCTGTCTCTACTAGTTAATGCCGACTTCATGAAGTCAAATTTTCAAGACTGAATCAACTATTATTTTTTACTTTTCACTTTTTTTAATCGGTTTTATTTTTTCTGTTATTTTTTATTTTAACCTTTTTACTTTTTATTTATAATAGATTTGATTCTAAATGTCGGCCTCAAAGTTTCCGATGCCGAAATATAGGTCACTAACTTTGTATATACGTTGAATCCTAGGTACCTACTTGGTCCATATATTGAACTTAAAATTTTGCCAGCCTCACGATAACTGGTAACTAATAATATATAAAAAGTGAGATTTTACGTAGTTCTAGAAAATCAACAATAAATATTACCCTTACCAAAGATGAATATGATTAGAAGAATTAAACCTCATACCCTTAAAAACTACGAAAAAAAACTAGCGAAATATCCTGACCAGGAAGAAGATTGCCTCCTGCTAGATCAGGGCTCTACCTTCAGCTATGCAAAAATTATATTTTTCGTTTAATTATTGTTCATTCTCCAAATTTCAAGGCAATATGTCAAAATATTAAAAAGTTGTTGCGAAAACTCTCTAGCATAAAATAAAAGTAGTGTCATTACCTACTCTACTACCGCTACTCTAAATACTTCTTAAAAAATTAATCTATGATGATCACATCTTCCCAGAGTATTCAGTGTACATAGCACCACGGTAACTAATATTTGAATGCATAAAAATCAGCAATACCAATTGCCAAATATTAAAATGATTAGTAAAAATAAACTTAGTGTGCCTGAAAACCACAAAAACAATATAAACGTCGTTATTAGATTATTATTGTTTGTGCCAAGAATAAAGTTATTTGCTGTTTTAAACATTTTAACAGATACCAGAAATATCCTTATTAGGAAACAGATTTTCCCCTCTGGGGCGGAGATAAACCACATGGTCTGCCAGTATAATTTGAATGCACATGTCACCCTTGATCAAAAAGATAAAAAAATGAACTTTTTACATAAAGTTCAATAAAACCTATATTTTTAATAAATGCTTTAATTAAAACGATCTAAAAAGATGTAGAAAATTATGTACCTATTGTGGTTTGATAGTTTGGTTGGATCAAACCATTTTATCAATAAATTAATTTACAATGCAATAAACTTCCCGCGAAATATATATGCCTTATACTAGGTCTGTTGAATTAAATATGAATGAATTTCTTGTGACAAGCTTTTGAGATAATTTAATAACTATATAAATATTAAAAAAATGACGTGATCCAGTAAGGCCCCAATCAAACGCACCGTGAAATATTTTATCATAATATTGCATTTCATATAATGTTTGTATAAGTTATGAATGTGTGTTTATAACATATGATTTTCAAAATCAAAGGTTTTTATTTTTTTGGTCATGCTGTATATCTGATCTAACATTCTATAATAAAAAAGTTTAACGTTTGATAACTAAATTTAGACACATCCTCTAGATGTATTATTTTATATTATGTATTCATAATATAGCATTATGGCCGAAGTTATATATGTATTTAATATTTCAGCTCAATCGAAAATTGGAATGTGTATCAAAATCGACTTACAAAATTTGATTCTTAGGCAGTTATTTAGATAAGAAAGCGTGAAGTTAAATAAAAACTCGTGAATCCCTACATTACACAAAGACAGCAATATACAATTCTTTATTTTAAGAGATTTTGCATACATCGGGAACAAAGCAGCGTGCGTGATCTCCCCGGCGCGGCGCCTGTAACTCTCCGTTGCTATAGCAATGGTCGACCAATCAGAAGCCGCTGGAGTTAAGCTCCCACACGTGCTTACTTTTAGCGCCCTGGCCATATGAGTAATATTTTACAGTAGGTTGCGGGTCTTTGATATATAAAGCCAATGGCTGGATGCTCAGTCAATCACTCGCATTTACAGGTTTAACTTGGTTTGCATGCGGACGGATAACATTATTTTTGCTCCCAACTAGCAGTTGATGCATGAATATTTCTGGAATTTGATGCATTTTTGGTTAATAATTATAAATCCCCGGATTCTGAATGCTGCGTAGAAGTGTTTAGTTTATATGATATTTTAATCATTGGTATTATTCGCATTTATAACAGTGTGCCCTTGGATAATATTTTGAAAGTTAAAATTTAAATAGCAATGTCAAGATTAGAAAAACAAATGAGTATAGTGTTTGAATACTTTAGTCGTATTGTTGGGTTTGTAAATTATAAATATATATATTTTGTAATGTTCTAATCGTCATTATATTTTATTTATAATATAATAATAATAATAATAATAATTTATTCTTAATTATCTGAAAGTCTGGGGTGCAAGTATGAATTACACTCATTTATAATCAATTTATTGATTAGCATCGCAATAAAGAAATTATGTTTTTTATAGTATTAGGAATAAAAAACAAGCGAATGAAAAACCTCTTCCGTCTATCAGTTATGTAATAATATTGACAGTTAAATAATATTTAATTCATCTAAGATCGACTGCCAGGCATGAAACAAGAATAACGAGAGCTGCAACAGGAGTCAGAGGGTGTACGTAATAAGTGAACTTCGCAGTCGTTTAAGATTCGAGACTCGAGTGATTTTAAGATGAGTGACTCGAGTCATTCATTAAAATCAAAGTTCGGATCACGCGAACCGAATCACTCACTCACTAGCCATCTCTATTAACAAGTTCCGCCTCAGACTCCCTCCGCACGCCGGCTTTCGCGCTTAGATTTGTTTACGGCAGTTGTTATGGCAACGCAATGGTGAATATCCGTAAGCCAAATAGAGATGGGAGCGGCATAAAACTGCTGCTGCACGCGCTTGTTCGCTTGTTACAGAATTAATGTAAATTAGTGCGTTCGGATCATCGGAGGCGGAAGCAGTTTTGCATCGTGTCTTGTATCGTGGTATATACCTAAGTGTTTTCTATGAACACAAAAATATATTTAAAATCTAATGAATAAACTACTACCTATGATAAGGGGTAACAATAAAACTTTCGATGTATTAAAAACAAACCTAATCCCCATCTTCTGCTGATTACGATAATGGGTAGTAACATAACAACCTGTCCAATAGCCTACTTCATCCAGTTAGTTCGTTAATAATATCCTCATTATCATTTTTGCCAAGGATCTCTCTCTCTCTCTCTCTTTACTAACAGCCTCATCCGAACACTTTTCGGGAAATCATCTTCAGTATCAAAATCGATACCTGATTTTTCCATTTCATCATGTGCCGAAGATAAAAAAATTTTCGAAGAGGCTTCGAATGTTTCAAAGTCACGTTGAATCTTTTTTAATTGAAGTATTGATCATAGAATTTGATTTTAATAAATCTAAGCCTTTAGTTCGTAGGAACCTTGAGAGCGGGCCAGTAATTGAAAATATTTTCAAAACTACTCGAGAAAGGAAAATAATTTTATACTTAAGAAATTGAGATTTTAAATTTTCAGCAGTGGAACGAAAATCAGAATTTAAATCCAAGTTTTTTGAAAGATTGGATAAGCCTCTCAGAATATCTAAGTTCAACCAAAGTTTACTGAATAAAAATATAAGTTGCAGCACTGGGCCGTCGGCACTTTGAAAATCGCAGATAAAAGGCGAGCCGTCTACTTTCAAACCCCATCGACACTGCCTCCTATTACCGAGCTGTTTAAAAGTAGTTTGGCTTCGCGCTACGAATTTGTATCTACCAGGGAATTTCAAAAGTATAAATAATAACTTTAGACAAAAATTATTGAGTTGAATTTTGTCGTCGAACTAGTTTAATGTTTTGCAATTACAGTTTTAAATGTTATTTAAATATAGTGAATTTAATATTAAATTGTTACTTACCTGCTATTCGAATTTACGAATACAATATTTTTATTATATAAATAAAAAATCGGTAAATTTCCTTTACCCGGAACTTCCCTCGTTTTTTTTTCCATTTTTTCGGAATAGTGAAGTGTGACTCAGTTTACTTCAGTACATAGTCAAGGTATATAAGTGTTACATATACTTTTAATTTTTATTGGCCGCCATTTTGTTTCCTAATATTCGATCCCTACCAATATTTTACCATTTTCTTTTCACCTACGTTACACTTAACTTTTGGGCATAATTTAAAATAAATTCAATAAATAGTTTTTACATTGACACATACCGCCATTTTGTTACGTCATGTTGAATTCGTACCAGTTTATCCCATTTGCACATTTAATTTTTTTGAAAAAAGTCAATTGAATAAAATTTCTTTACGATGATTTTTTAAAAAATTATTTGGCCACTATTTCGTTTCGCCATCTTAAATTGAAACCCATATTATCAGCAAGGCCCATTAACTCTATAGGTTGCCTCGAGCGATCTTGACCTATCCCAACTCGGTGTGAGCGATCTACGTCACTCGGTGACCGGCTTGCTTTGTGTGCGTTTAATTACATATATTAATCTTTTTTTGTTCAAAATTGAAACTTTTTTGTTACAAGAAAATGCAGCCTTCAAGATATAAGTTATTATAATTTTAAACTTAGGTTCAGGGATGTTGGTTTAAATTTCAACCAAGTTTTTTTCCATTTCACAAAGTTCGCATCGTATTTGAAAAAATATGATGTATTTTTAAAGTTTCAAAAAATATTTTTGTAAAAAGTTTTAACATGACAAATAGTTGTATAACTTTAGAAAATGTACATTTTTTTATACAAGGTGTCCCAGTAATGTGTTCTCGGTTTTGGTGATAATGGTTAGAGATAGAGAAAAAGTTTAAATATAAATATTAGTATATAGGATGACATATAATACACCACTCTAACATAAAAACAAGAGGATCGCTAACGAAAACCATTTAGAAATTTAATATCTGGGAAATAACTGTGGGCCAACGTAGTAGGTAAAAAATTAAAATACGGGTTTTGTGCAGGATATAGAATTTATATGTGTTCTGAGAATGCAACAATAAAATAGTAAAACGTCGACAGTTTAAAAAAATCTATTGTTTTTTTACTGGATCCCAATCCCCAATTAATACACCACTCTAACATAACAACAAAAGGATCGTTAACGAAAACCATTTAGAAACTTAATACCGTAGACTTGGGTGACTTTGGTCCACTTTTCAACTTTGAACGCTTGTAACTAACATCGGGGTCAACATATTTTCTAGCTCTTGGTCTTATTTTACAGGTCTATAATAACACTTTTAATGCTTAGAGTAACAGTTAGTTCCAGGCTTACGAAATATATTTTTTTAAAAAAAATATTGGTGGCCAAAGTCAGAAGGCTAAGTCGGGTCACTTTGGCCAGACTATATATTACCATGAAACTACAAAGACAAACAGTTATATGAATGACTTTGGCCACCAAAAAAATATTTCTTTTTAGTTTTGTATATTTTGCATAAAAAAACAACTAAAATATATTAAAAAAACTTATTTTATTTAACAAATCAAAACATAGCGCAAATTTATTCGCAAAAAATAAACTACAGTCCTGTGTGATACAAAGAGAATAAAATAATTATGAATTAAACATGGTGTTACAGATGAACAAAATATTAAACATATTTTTCAATTTCTGGGATTTTGAAAAAGCCTCTTTTAGATGGGGTCGGTGTGTTAATCACCTGCAAAATGTCATCTTTTCCATACCAGAGAAAATCATCCTTTGTTGGCCATTTCCACTGAGAGATTCCACTTGAGGTGAGAGATTTTATTTTATATTCGTTTGTCTCTACATTTATTTCCAAAACTTGACCAGGATATATTCTTTTTTCATAAAAAAACAGAACGAATTTACCAATTTTAATTGCTTGGTCTTCACCATGACTATCTTTCGTTTCGAAATCACTTTCATCGGAACGGTTTGGATCGTCATTTTCTTCAGAGTGGATAGAAATGTCCAATGAAGATTCAGAGTCGCTGGAAATCCTCTCGTTTCTCTTCTTTTGGAAGTTTTTTTCTTGAATTCCGCTAGGGCCAGCTTCTGGGCCTCTGTGAATGTCTATGGTTGAAATACCCATCCCTGCCTTTACGTTAACTTTTTTTTTCCTTGATGTTTTGTCTCGATAATTTGAAAACCTTCTCTCTTCTAAAAGATCAATCACGGAAGCACTGACGTTAAGTTGTATAGTGGGATCGAGATTATTATTGGCTGGTATTCGATCTAAAACTTTGGCCCTGTTTAGAGGAAAAATTCCTGCTTTTTCGAATCCACTTTTTAGATTGTTTTGTCCAGATTCTAATAAATGTGCTGTTAGTGACTTCAGAAGTCGAGGAAAATGAGATTTAGGTACGGTATTATTTGCTCCAGTCAGTTTATAATTGGTGATAAGTTGTCGCCATTTTATTTTTAATGGCCGAAAGTACGCAATATCTAGTGGCTGCGTAAGATGTGTCGTGTTCGGTGGTAAGCAAATAAACTTTATGTCATGCTGAGAACAAAGATCCAAAACATGCACGCTTAAATGCGATGCAAGATTATCCCCAATCATAATTTTGGTTCCTTCTAAGCGTCTCAAGGCAGGTAAAAGTAAAAATTCGAACCAGTCCTCGAATATAGCGCCCTCAAACCATCCACTTTTTGTACGGTTGTAACGAGTCCCAGCAGGTCCACCTTCCATCCAAGTATCATACAAATTTGTAGCCTTATACACTACGTATGGGGGTAAAACTTCACCACATGCATTTCCACAAAACATTACACTGGTAGATTGTTTAGACCAATTTAATATTCTTTCTGGGTATTTGCAACCCCGTTTGGTGATGACTTTTTTGTTACCGGGGTCATCTGACAAATTTGTCTCATCATAATTCCATATATTTTGTGGTGGAATTCCGTGCAAATCTTTTTCTAAGTTATCAAAATACGAATTTATTATTTCAGGAGAAATAGAAGCTCTAACGGTTTTTATATTTGCAGCAAACCTTTGTGACAGAGTTGGGTGCCTTTTTAAAAAAAGCCTCACTCATTCAGGTCCTGGAAGATTATCTTGAAATTGTCTCGTAACTACACCCTTTCGATCCAAATAACCTTTGACGATTCTTTTCAAATCTAGTGCATCAACAGGGAAACCATATGTAGATGTTAATATAATGTGTGCCTCAATTTTATTTTCTTGGATAAAACCGTCTGCCCACCAGTAGTTTTTTTATGTAAACCTTTGATCTTGTTCTGCAGTGTAGCACGTGGTATGTTGTACCTTTCGGAAGCTCTTCTTTGAGATATTGCTCCTTCGTTAATCAGTCGAACAGCCTCCTCTAAATTCGCCTTGCTACAATTCACGTAATTTCTGCTCCCTGCAACTCTTTTATATCGGCCCATTTTCGTAAACTATCCCTCAAATTAGTAAATGAAATAGGCAACGTTCACATAAGATAACAAACACTCAAAACTCACATAACAGAAGAAACTAAAAAACGTTCAGCATAAACAGCGCGAAAACAAGTAAACAATGCGTCGAAACACGACAGATATGACAGAACGTTAAAAAATAAATCGATTTTACAGATATCTGCAGTGACCAAAGTCAGGCACCAATCTGTCAAAAAGGTATTGGGCGACTTTGGCCATCCTCTACCGTAGGTACTGATAACTAAATTATTGCAGCTATTAGGTTACAAGATTCCTTAATGTTCGTTAATGTCATGTTTTGAGCGCGACCTCATAGGTGGCACCAGGTAACTCGATATGAATAAAGTTTTTAAGGATAGCAAAATTAGTATTTTCAAAAGCGTTTTTTTATACGCTGTAACTAAAAAGTAGAAAAGTTATTTTGCAAATATGACTAACCTTTATATTTACTAAAGTGTACAGAATCATAAAAAAAATGAACTTGCAAATATTTTATGTTTTAATGCACATCTACATTATAATAATAAATTTTGCAAAACGGACAAAGCCACCATTGCTGGCCAAAGCCACCCAAGTTTACGGTATCTGGGAAATATCTGCGGACCAGCGTAACAGGTAAAGACTGATAATGTGGGTTATAGAATTTACATGTGTCCTGAGGATGCAACAATAAAATAGGGAAACGTCGATAGTTTAAAAAAGTCTTTTGTTTTTTTACTGGATCCCAACCCCAAATAATACACCAGTCTAACATAACAACGAAAACTCTTTACACACTTAATATCTGGGAAATATCTGCAGTCCAACGGAGTAGGTAAAGACTGATAATATGGGTTTCATGCAGGATATAGAGTCTATGTGTTCCGAGGATGCAACAATAAAGTTGGGAAACATCCTCATATAACCCTAAATTTTTGGTCAAAATTCGGAGTCTATCGAATAAGTAGTATTTAAGCTATGTCGCGAATTAATAGACAGACATACAGACCGACAGACGAAACGACGGAATTGATAAAACATGTTTTTTACAACCATCTACAGAGCAAAACGTAATAGGCATATTGCCTCATATTTGTCAAAGAAATAAACAATTTTTGTCTCACTATATAGCACAATAACAAACTGGCGCGATCACGAAGCCTAACCAACTGTGATGTGCCAGAGACCCGACCGTTACCCAGAATGTATCAGCCGGGGCGGGACGCGAGGAACAGGTAAATCGAGTCACGTGTTCAAGTGCCGCAACTTATATTTTTATTCAGTAAACTTTGGTACAACGGACAATCTTCAAACACTTTTTCTAACTCATGTTCCTTTGACCACCACGTAGTGTGTACAATAACCCCCAATTTTCGATATTTCTGGTCATGAGAAGTCGAAGAGCAAATATCCATTCCCTTATGGGATGACCAAAGAAGATGCTTTTAGATTCCCCCTAAAAATATCACTTAGCACCAGGTTCAAAATATGACCATAGCAGCAAATATATACATATTCTTTATTTTCATTTTACAGCTTAGTTGCAAAACCATTATATTTCCCCTACATATTTGCCGCTCCATCTGTGCAGTCATCTAAGCAGAGATTTGAGTGTAGGCCGTCTTTTTCTAAAACTTGGGCTGAAATATCATGGCCTCGGCCACTAGTATCATGACATGACAGCCTTTTAAAAACCTGACCCTGATAAACATACCAACAAGAGGACAATAATTATTATTTGATAAAGGAAAACACTCAGCTTCCTAACTCGTTAATAAAGTTTCATCGAATAATTTATTACGAATAATTATTATATACATAATTGAAGATAATAGTTAAAATATAGATAGTAGGTACATACGTAGATTTATTATCATAAGTACAGAGTGATTCAAAGTGATTAGAAATATATGGAGAATGGCAATTCCGATCAATTTGAAATTTGGCAACGTTGAATAAGTGTAAAAAATGTATCATTCTAAAATATTTTCATAAATACGGTATTGCCGATTTTAGGTAAAGCTGACAACTTCTATGTTACGTTAAATGGAACACCCTATATATTTTTCAATGATTTAAATTGTAGATGCTGCCGTTTGTCATCTTTTTAAAAAAATTTGACATGAGTGAAGTGCATGGGCGGATTTATGAGACCTGTGGGAACTAAAGCCCGACCCTAATTTGAAAAGACGTATATATATTTTATTCGTTTTTTAGTGTATGTATCAAGTTTGATTATTTTTGTGGGGAGGCTTAGCTCCCCAAGCCCCTTCTTGACTTCACCCATGATGAAATATTCGATAGCTCTTAACATGTTAAAATAGGAAAGTGAAAACCATTTTCCTTTATCTTAAACCGTTTAGATTTTATAGCACGTCAAATATGCAAAAAAGTCGATTTTCAAATGTCAGTATCTCTGAACCATTGAAGATGACAGTTGAAAAAATAGACAGACGGTGATTCCCAGAAATACACACACGGTACACAAAATCAATAAACTGCTGACAGCTACATCCTAAAATTATTTTCGATTATGCAGGGTTGCCACAAACCAAACTTACATTTTTTTTACTGGAATACCCTGTATATTGTTTTATTTTCAGATTCCTCCATTTTTGGTCATTGACCCAATATAGATTTTGTGGCGTCTATACAAAGTCATTCAAGATTTATGGCCACTTTTCGAAAATATCAGAGGTACATTTGACGTCCTGTATATTTTTTAAAGCGTTAGCATAAATCATTTTAGCACGGTAAACATTTAGAAATGGGGTCTTTCAACTGCTCTATTTTTCTTTAGTATTATTTAATAACGGTATACAAGGTAAATAAAAATCCTGGATGCAAAATTTCTCGATTAAATGAACAGAAATGCCCTGTATATTAATATATATTCAAATACCTACCTTTTTGGCCATTTACCCAATATAGGATTTGAAGAGCTATACAGAGTCGTTCAAGCTTTATGGCCACTTTTCGAAAATATTAGATGTGGACATCTTAATTTATTACGGCAAAATATTGCGTGTTGTTCATTCAACATCTATTTTTTTTCATACCGGCATGGATGGATGAAAAAGTCTTAAAACTTAAAAAATAAAATTTATCACTAATAAAAAAATATTTAATGCAAAAGTTCCACAACTTTAATGTAATAACCTATTTACCATGAAAAATTTACAATTAGAAAACAACATCAAAGTTAAAAATTAGACACCAGCTACAATTTACATGAAGAAACCAAAAGTTATTTTACGCTCATAATATTACAAAAGTTAGATATGCCGATCCTACATTGTCTTTAAAATATTTTTCACCTTATTAACTAGTTAGGACAGCTGGGACTTAGCTAAGACAACTTAACAACTAATTTAAACTAGTTGTTAAGTAGTAGAGTAATTACAATGTAAAAATAATAACAATAAAAACAATACTAAGTAAGAAATCGTATAAAACTATTTAATTAGATATTCGAAATGGCCACTGTTTTGTTCGACCCAAATATTTAAAGAATTTTCAAGAGATACGCTAACATCTCTTAAGTATTAACATTAATATTATTAAATACACTTCGGATTCTTTCCTTTATATTTTGTTTCGTTGTCGGAAGTGTTTGATAGACTACATTTTTCACAAAGCCCCAAAGGAAAAAGTCCATTTTTGTCAAGTCAGGGATCTAGGCGGCCACGCAATGTGGTCCTCCTCTTCCTATCCAGCGTTCTTGAAATTGTTCATTAAGAAATGCATGCATGTCAATCGTATGGTGCCTGGGGCACCGTCATGCATAAACCATATTTGATCACGGACGGTAATAGGGATTTGGTATAATAGTGTTCTAAAATCTTCCCTCAAAAACTAGAGATATTAGTGTGGAACAAGCCTCTTTTTAACAAAATGCGGACCGATGACAAAATTTCCGACAATTCCACTACAGGTGTTAAGAGACCACCTTGCAATTCTCCTTGAGCCAATATGTGGGTCTTCTATAACTTTTAAGTTTACCGCTAATTCGCTCTGCTCATTTAAAACAGGTTTGGCTCGATCAGTTTTTGTATATTCCACATATCCCATCTCATCAAATCGTTGTATAAAGCCTTTCAAAGGCGCTTCTGTGTAGTGGTCTTCTATCAGGGTACGATATTTTTCATAATATATTCTTGTCGCTAACAAACAATTCTTTTTACTTGCTCCTAACACAAAAATTATATCGATCATTTCTTGTCTATTAAAATTCATCTTTGCGTCATACAATAGAAACTGTACTTAGTTTTTAGCACCAACATTACTTGACAATTAAAATTTGTATTTTTGACAGTTTAATTTCATTTGTAAAAATAGGGGCCACAAGATTTTTGTTACTAGACACAACAACAAATTCAAAGAGAGCCCTGACTTTTTTGCGTAATTTACTGACGAAGCAACATTTCACAAAAAAAGAAAATGTCAATAGATATAATTATATTATGTCTATATAATTATATTATAACGCTACTGAACAACCTTACTTTACTCGCACAACTAGTCAGAATAGGTGGTCTCTTACCGTCAAATAAACCTCTGATATTTTCGAAAAGTGGCCATAAATCTTGAACGACTCTGTAAACCCCACAAACCCTATATTGGGTGAATGGCCAAAAAGGGAAGAATCTGAAAATATAATATTTAGGGCGTTCTATTTAAATTAATCGAGAAAACTTCCATCCAGGAATGTTATTTACCCTGTATACTGTTATTAAAGAATACTCAAGAAAAATATAGCAGTTGAAGGAAGACACATTTGAAAGTGTTTACCAGGGTAAAATGATTTATGCTAACGCATTAAAAAAAATACAGAGCTTCAAATAAACTCTGACATTTTCGAAAAGTGGCCATAAATCTTGGATCATTCCGTATAGACTCCACAAATCCTATATTGGGTGAATGGCCAAAAAGGGAAGAATCTGTATCATATACAGGATGTTCCTTCAAAAAAATGTAAGTTTGGTTTGTGGCAAACTTATCTTTAACCCTATATAATCGAAAATAGTTTTAGGTTGTAGCTCTTAGCAGTCCCTACAACTTTCGTATACATTTTTTTTCTAGTTCCCACATAACCGGGCTATGGGACTTGAACGCATTGTTGGACCATTCTGCATTTAATAAAATAATTTTATTTAAAATGAGGTAATTGAAAACTGAAGTTTTTCAATATCTTTAATGAACAAAACAAATAAAGATGCAGCCTTCTGGAAACCTTTTTGATATTGATTAAATTATTGACAGTTCGAACTATTTTAAAGGAATTTTGTTTGGGCTGCGTAAAAAAATTATAGGTAGTTAAATATAGATTAAATGAGAAATATATTAAAAAATTGTATGTTTCAACATGTGGTCCTCAATCGCTTTAAACAGATATCAACACAAACATTTTTAAGCAAAAAAAAGAGTTAAAATATGATTTATCTTACCTTCGTGTCAACAATGAAAATGAGCTAATGACGGTTTCTAAGCAATATATGCTATATACAGGGTGTCCCCTAAGTATATGGTCAACTCTTGGCAGTGTGTAGGACACGTCAAATTAACCTTAGTGTTTCATAAAAAAAATTCCTCAGGTTCCCCTTGAGACCAGCGCACTCTAAAATTTTAAGAGCTGAAATAGCATATTATATAACAAAGGTAACAAGGTTAAAAACGATGAAAAAATCACTCTCCAAGTTTTCTTCAGATCCTTACTTTTCAGGATTCCGAAAATCATGTTTTCTCAATTTCGTCGGTCTACCTGTCTGTCTGTCAGTCTGCTGTTCGCGGGATAGCTAAAGAACTACTTACTCGATTATCTTTAAACTTTGGTCAAAAATTAATATAGGAATCAACTGGTGAAATTTTGGTATGAATCCAAGATAGCGGAACAAAATGGCGGCTTAGTAAAATACTTAAAAATTCTATCTATCGGTTTCCCTGTCTGTCTGCCAGTTCACGGCATAGCTTAAAAACTACTTACCGGATTGGCTTCAAATTTTGGTCAAAAATTATCGTCATGTGGGGATGACCTGGTAATATTTTGGTATAAATCCAATATGCCGGAATAAGATGGCGGCGTAGTAACACCTTAAAAACCGTTACTGAAAAAATTAATTATCCAATGTACCTCAAATTTTGCACAAACATCAAATGTCATGTAGGAATGAGCTAGTAACATTTTGGTATGAATATAAGACAGCAAATCAAAATGGCGGACTAATAAAATATTTAGAAAATCAACCTGGAAACACTACTTATTAGATTATTTAATTAAAATTCGCTTATCTAGTAACTCCATTTTTACAGGAAAATCTCGAAACCCTATTAATTTTTTTTTAAACTGAAAATAACATTTTTTACAGTCTCATTCTTAATTCTTGTTATGATTTGTCACAATTTTTTTCTAATTATAGATACAACAATTTAAATAGGTAGCTTTAATTTACTGAATACTTTCCATTTTTGGAGACGGGGTTTGCGAATTAGGGCAGTGAAGTATAAAAATAAACATTGCAAACCAAAAGAAAAAAAATCGGTAAATTTCCTTTACCCCGGAATTTCCCTTGCTATGATTTGTTTCCATTTGTTGGGAATAGTGAAGTGTGGCCTAATTTAGCATACTGTCTCTTCATTTTTATTGGACGCCATTTTGTTCAACCATATTGGATTTGTTGCCACACTTGACTTTTCGGCATATTTTAAAATAAGTTCAATAAGTATCTCATTTTCACATTTAAGTTTTCTGCAAAATTTAAAGTCATTGAACAAGATTTTTTCACGTTGATTTTTTAAACATTTTATGTGACCGCCATTTTGTTTCTCCATCTTAAATTGAAACCCAGATTATTAGTCTTTACCTACTCCGCTGGTCGGCAGATATCGCAGATATTAAGTATCTAAAAGGTTTTCAATAACGATCCTTTTGTTATGTTGTGGTATATTATAGGATCCAGTAAAAAAACAAAAGCTCTTTTTTAAATTGTCGACGTTTCGCCAACTTATTGTTGCAACCCAGGACACATAGATTTTATATCCTGCATGAAACCCATATTAGTCTTTGCCTACTCCGTTGGTCGCCAAATATTTCCTAACCCCAAATAAAACACCACTTTAACATAACAAGGTTAACGAAAAGCGTTTAGAAACTTAATATCTGAGAAATATCTTCGAACCAACGGAGTAGGTAAAGACTGATAATATAAGTATAATGCACGATATAAAATTTATGTCCTGAGGATACAACAATAAAGTTGCGAAACGTCGACAATTTAAAAAAAGACTTTTGTTTTTTTTACTGGATCCTAACTCCAAATAATACACCACTCAAACATAACAACAAGAGGATCGTTAATGAAGGCCATTTAGAAACTTATTTCTATATCTAGCAAATATCTGCGGACCAACGGACTACTTAAAGACTGATAATATAGATTTCATGCTGAATATAGAATCTACATATTTGTCCTGAAGGTGAAACAATAAAGTTGCGAAACGTCGACTATTTAAAGACTTTTGGTTTTTTTTACTGAATTCTCACCGCAAATAATACACCACTCTAACAAAACAACAAGAAGATTGTTAACGAAAACCATTTAGAAACTTAATATCTGGGAAATATACGCAGACCAACGGAGTAGGTAAATGTAGGATATAAGATTTATATATGTGTCCTGAGGATGCAACAATTAAGTTTCGAAATGTCCACAATTTAAAAAACGACGCAATTGATAAAACATGTTTTTGGCATTTAGGTATGCTAAAGATATGTAAATCCTGAGGAGTGATTTTTTTCACGAATACAAAAATTTTATTTGGCCGCAATTTTGTTCCGCCACCTTGAATTAGTATAGTAACACAATTTTACTAGTTGATCCCTATACCACAATTAGTTATGACACACAATTTGAAATCAAACCATTAAGCAATTTTTCAGGCTGAATTTTTAAATTTTTTATTAAAACGCCATTTTGTTCCGCCATCTTGGATTCGTACCAAAATGCTACCAGTTGATTCCAATATAATACTTGATGCTTTTGCAAAATTTGAGATGAATTGGATGAGTAGTTTTTTAATAATAATTCTTTTAAAACTTACTAAGCCGCCATTTTGTTTCGCCATATCAGATTTATACCAAAATGTTGCCAGGTCATCGCCAGGACCCTTTATTTTTGACCAAAATTTGAAGTAAATTGGGTAAGTAGTCTTTAAGCTATACCAAGAACTGACAGACAGACCGACAGACGGACCGACGGAATTGATAAAACATATTTTTGGCATCTAGCGACGATAAGACGTAAAGATTTGTAAAACCTAAGACGGTGTTTTTTTCACGATTACAAACATTTTATTTGGCCGCCATTTTGTTCAGCATTAAGCAGTTTTTTCAGGCTGAATTTTTAAATATTTTATTATGCCGCCATTTTGTTCCGTTATCTTGGATTCGTATCAAAATGTTACCACTTGATTCCAACATAATACTTTGTGTTTTTACAATTGCATTTGAGATAAATTGGATGAGTAGTTTTCTAATAATAATTTTTCATTTAACCAGCTCATTAGGCCGCCATTTTGTTTCACGACATTGGAATTGCACCAAAATGTTACGAGGTCATTCCCATATGACTCTTAATTTTTAGCCAAAATTTGAAGTCAATCGGATAAGTAGTTTTTTAGCTACGCCGCGAACAGACCGATGGAATTGAGAAGACATGTTTTTCGTCATCTAGAGACCCTAAAACGTGAAGATCTGAAAAAAATATCGGAGAGTGATTTTTTCACGATTACAATACTTCCATTTTACGAGGGAAGTTAGAGTTTTTGGGACAGCTAAATTAATACGCTTGCAAATATAATTCAATTAATTTTTTTGTCAGGCGTAGTTTTTGAGAAAAGTATTGGTAAATATGTTAAATTAAATAACATATTTTACGCTCTCCCATTCGGCCATCCCAGAAATTTTGATTTCACTTTATTTGTTTTGCCTACTGACGTTTACTAATTTTTGCGCACCTTGTATATTGTATGGGCACTTTTTTAAAACCAGACATATTTTTTCATAAACAAATTTTTTTAATTTCTTTACTGAAATGGAGCAGACGCTAAGTAGAAGCAATAAGTGTTGATCAGTGTTGTAAAACAGGTAAATTGACCACTTTGTCCAGTAGGTACGGAGTTAAGGTAAAATTTTGACATGATGTCATATTGAAGCATGATTATCAAGACATGTCAGTGTACTTGAAATATACTTTGGTTTGGATTATATTATGAATTTACATGTCTTCTATATACACATATTAAGTATTGTGTTGCTAGCTCAATATGCCCTTTCGAAATCCCTTTTAGAACCGAACGAAATCGATAGGTAGGTGCCCTTTTTTATCACTTATTTACCAATTATGTTCTGTTTTAATAATGAATTAAAACTGGATTATAGAACAATTATAATATATTTCTGGACAGAGTAATCGACAAAACAAATAGATATTTTCTCAATATGATAATTAATAAATTTATGATTAATGTACAGAGTAAATTAAAACTTTCGAAAGTTAATATTTGATTTCAATATAACGTCTCAAATGTGAATATTTTTTTATAGTTTACTTGAATGGTGCAAATGGAGATCAGTTTAGAAAAACATAATTTACAGAAATAATATTTGTCATTATTTATCAAAACGGTTTAAACCAAAAATTGTATTTTTTACTGATATGGTATTTCTGTATAAAATTATTTGACGCAAGGGTTTGCGGGGATTTACCGTTGAATTGCTATAGAGGGAGAATAGCCGCTGATCAGGGAAGTACAAGACGGATGATTTTTTTTTTAAATCAATTATTTGTAAAGTACCTTGCAAAAACTACTTTTTTTAATTCACCAGTTATTTCTGCAAATTCTCACATGGTTCAGGGACCCCTAAATATTTAAAAGCTCAGGGACTGTAAGTCTTTAGTCTGGCCTCGTTTTATAAGAGGAACAAATATGAATTAACGTGTGAAGATTTTGAGCGCGTAGAAATATTTATCAGGAAGTCTAAATAAATAAGCATCACAAAAAAATAACAACAAAGAGTACAAGATGCTGAAAAGTCACAATATTAAAATTAATTTAAGGTTCTGGTACGATTTAATACATCTCGATTTTTGACCTTTTTTAAGTTTTATTAGGAAGCTTACCTCAAATTTACTACATTTAAGCAAAAAAAAAGCGTGGATGCATTACAATTTTTCACAAAATACATTTTCTGCATGCGACTGTTGTAAGTTAATATATGTGTATTTTGAAAGATTTGTTTATTTCTAGTATATATTTATTAAATTACAATCGTTTTTTTTTAATTACGAATATGAATAATTCTCTAACAGAATATCTGACAAATGAAGTTCGTTTTGTATCTAAACGCTGCTAACTTAACTGCATGTCGTTTAGTCAGACGGTAAGCGCTGTTGCTAAAGTAAATTTTGTTATATTCTTTGAGGTGCCAGTAATATTTTTTTATATATATATATATATATATATATATATATATATATATATCGGTTAATGCAAGTCAAAGTGGAAAGGAATTAGGTGGAGTGGTACCGGGTTAGCACCAGGTTAGGCGCTGGACCGCGATTAGGCCGTCCAACAAAACAGCTGACTGCTGTCAATATGGCTGGCGTAAGACAAACATTGTTTTCTTCCATATGAGTCCGTGATAATTTAAAAGGAAAGTTCAAGTATTTTTATATATATTTAGAGCGTTTTTGTGTACAGGGCCATTTTTTACAATTGTGAGATTACTTTAAACTTAGTTGTGAGAAGTGAATACATTTTGAAGCTTTGAAATGAGAACGCCGAAGTCGCCGAGCGGTACAAACAAAATATTTTTATAATTAAAAATTAGATCCTTTTGTAGTGTAGTGTAGATCCAAAAGACTTTCCCCCAGTGACAAATATGGACATTGTTAGTTACCTAATTGTTCAATTTAAATTATGTATATCCAAGTTAAATGTAGTTCAATTTGTGTATTTAATATTTTGTACTGCATCCAGCACATTTTTTTTTATAAATAAAACATATATATCAATAAAACAAACATGTTTTTATTTAAATAAATTGTCATGCATGTCAAAGTGAAAAAATATATAACATTTTCAGAGTGAATATAATAAGAATAAAAAGTTGTCTTAACAATAAACCTGATGACGAGTGTAAAAGAACTCAAATTGTTTTCAGCATAATGAAACCTTTAACCTTTACTAAATTTAAACTTACTTATGTCTAGAAAAAATTTAATTATATACTTTCACTCTAGGACGGGATTATGCCATAGAGCCTCTAAAAAAAAATTGTTATATTTTGTTCCAGTCTTATATTTTTTTGAAAAGTTATCGAGAAACTCAAAATTTTGAAAAGAGCATCCATGCCCTTATCATACCTTGTACTTGTAATTTCATCCTGAATGTATAACAAAGTCTTTCTTTATTCGTTCATAGGTTTTGCCGAGAGACATTTTTGGCAAATCTTAGTATTAGGTTAGTAATAACCCTGTATATGGTTGTCGTAGCTTCATTTATACATTAAATAAAAAATTGGAAAAACTGTTACACTCGTGCTAGGATAGTATCAATATAAAATCCATACGTTATTTAGTTCCTAGAGTTTGTAATAAAATTCCACATACGATGAATTCGTTAAGTTTAAGAAAAAATGTAAAAAAATATGTATTACTCGTATAATGAATTTAAGAACTATGAGTTTTTTAAGTAGGATTACCTCGCTTTCCCAAACAAAAAAAAATTACATAGCTGCATAAAGGTAAAAATTATTTAAAAAATCTTATTCAAGATGGTACATACAAATACTGATAATTATATATTTAAGTTCGCTAAAACATAAAAAAATGATACAGCATCGAAATATGTACAGGGACAAAATGTAATATAACTTTTTCAAACAACGGTTAAAGATATCTTTGATCCGAGTCTCGATTGAGAATCATAATAATACTAACTAGATTAATTTTAGTTTTTTAATAAATGATTAATATGAAATGTTTTGCACACACTTGGCCTAATTTAATTTAGTAGTACATACATAAATCCTCTTCTTATTGCAGTAATTCACTTCAGCCATATCGACGAAAGTTCATTCCATCGTTTTTCATATCTAAAATTGAAAATTTTCGAAACTTAAAAATAAAAGTAATATTGTCTTTTGTCCCTCTATTTCCACAATTTGCAATATAACAAAAAGAATGCATTTTAAGGTAAAAAAATGAAAATAAATAACAAAAGTCCCATATACTACCGTGTAAAAATTCGATTTGTTTGTCCTACGCCCATCAAAAACAGCTGATCGGTGACGTTCAGCTGACAGATCGTTGGAGTGCCCTATAGCGCGGAGGCACCATCATTAAAGCAAAAATATTTAGGGTCAGTTTCACATTAAGTAGGCAACCAGTTCTACACATATTCCGTCGGAAGGGAAATTGGGCATTTATTTAGTTTTATTATCGTTAGTAATTTTAGTATTTTTTGACCTATAATTTAAAAAAATGCCGTTTAGGTTAGGTTAGGATCCAACAAAATTCGGGGTCTGCATTAAGACATTTTTTTTTTAACAAAACTGTTAGGTGGATGTGTTCCGTTAGCGTTAGGTTAGCCCAGGTTCGTCGATAAAATCATCATTAAAGCCATAAAATCACATGCTAAAATCATATCTGAAATATGCTGCAGACCCTTATTTTAATTTATGTTGAACCTAGCAACTAAGCATGTTATCAAATAGGTGTTAACGTATTGAATATTTTAATTCTAATACCAAAGACCTATTATAATGCACAGACAGTCCTTCGAGCAGTTTCATAAATTCACCTTCATCTTCTAATCCGTGTTTTAAGGCTATCCGAAATTAAAACATTAAAGAAAATCTGTATATTTGAAAAAAGAGCTATTTTTCCTCCTATTTCTCCAGCAGTTCCTGGTTGACCAATTTCGATATTTTTTTTTATTAAATCTCTCTATCCACACATCACTACATGATATTTTTTCATATAGAAAAACACAACTAAAATTTAAGAAATCATGGTTCTTGGGATTAGATCGTCAAATTGAAATTACTATTCGACGTTTCGCCTTCGATTGCACGAGACAACTTCAGGTATCTTTACTCCACGAGATCTGAACACTGAATGCGCTCAAATTTTTTTTTTGTCGATGGGGAATGCTTTTACGCACGACTTCATCCTGGTTGGGATGGAGACAGTGTGGGACTCGCATTACTGCCAGGTTGTTACACTTGACAGATTGCCATACCCACTAAAGCCCACCGGGCCCCCATCAGATGGACCGTCATTGGGCAAGCCCAAGGGTCCTTCGATGGGGTTGATGCTGTCCTTCCGGGGATGACCCTCTAAAAGACATGGTTCTCTGGGGGGGGGGGTGAGTTGCTTCTTTGGCACGGTGTTTTGTTCCGCCTCTCGTTACTGGTATATCTGAAAAGGAAAATATCATTAGTAATGTAGTCGTCTTACCTGTTGAAGTTACTCTTGTTGATCCGTCCTCCCGTCTGTCCGGTTGCCACTGTCAGCGTCCCACTGGTCCTTGGCCCAGTTTGCCGATGCCAGGTTCCTCCGTCCATCCGTGTGTTGGTCTTCTTGGTGTGTCCTCTTCTGGGCCCTCAGTGTCACTGCTGTTCCGTGTCCTTGCAGTAAGGAGCTGAGGAGGGGTGTTCTTTTACCACAGGTTCAACTGCAGCTCACGCCGGAGCCAGTTGAGGTACCTGGTATCCTCTTCTTTTACCTCAGGTTCAGCTGCAGCTCACGCCGGAGCCAGCTGAGGTACCTGGGAGTCCTCTTCTTGGAGCTTTTTGTTGGCCACATGAGTTGCTTAAGAATTTTTGTAAGTAAGATCTAGCTTCTGAGGAGCACGGAGGCTCAGAAGTTTTGATTTAATTGCATCCATCCTCAAGCACTTTTTAACGCAGAAGTCCGTGTCTTGGTCTTCTGTGTTTTGTCCTATTGTTGTGGTTTGGAGCTAGTGAATCATAGTTCACCAGGTCTCGTAGATTTTCATTATGATGGTTTTCGGCTGCTCTGAAAGCTCGGGTAGCCTTTTGTTGCATAAAGTCTTCGATTTGTGTCCATTGAAGATCTCTCTGCAAGTCCTCATTCCTGATGAACCACGGGGTATCTGCCGCCATCCTTATCAGTTTGTTTTATGTCCTCTTGATTTTTAGAAGGTTTGTTTTTGACGCTTAGCCATAAGCTGTGGAGCCGTATGTTAGTTGGCTCCTTGCTACTGTTTTGATGAGTAGCAGCTTTGTCCTAATTGCCATTTCGCTCTTTCGGCAGAGCAATGGATAAAGTTTATTCATTGCCTGTCTGGCTTTGGTCCTCGCTGTGTTGATGTGTTTGGTCCAAGTCAATCGTTTGTCCATGGTCATACCTGGGTACTTGACCTCGTTGGACCATGGAATTGCCACTTCTCCAACTCGGATTCTGGCTCTGGCAGTCAGTCTCCTTCGTTGGAAAAGTATGGCTTAAGTTTTCTGGGGGTTGATCTTGACTTTCCACTTGATGCATCAGTCATTAAGGTCATTTATGTCCTCTTGCAGTCGCCTTCCCAAGATACGGGTGCTTCTGCTTTTGTGTAGGATGGCGGTGTCATCTGCGTAGAGCGCTGTTATGCCCTCGTCTCCTATCGGGACATCATGGGAGAAGATGGAGTATAGCAAGGGTCCTAGTACCGACCCCTGTGGAACTCCTGCTATCAGTCCTCTTTGTTCAGAGTGGGTGTCATTCACTTTGACGGAGAATGTCCTGTCTCTTAGGTAGCTGCGTAGTGCTTCTTCTCTCGTATCCGGCCACAGACATTTTGTACACCAGTCCTTGGTGCCACATCCTGTCGAAGGCCTTCTCGATGTCTAGGAAGACTGCTCCTGTGGCTTCTCTGTTGTTGAATCCTTTCGTGATGTATTCAGTAGCTCTGAGGACTTGTTGTTCAGATGAGTGCCCTGCCCTGAAGCCGAATTGCTCATCAGGAATGGCATCTAGCTCTTGGGTTTCATCTTTAAGTCTTCTAGCTATGGCTCGCTCAGCTACTTTGCCTAGTGCAGGGAGTAGACTTATGGGCCTGTAGTTTTGAGGTAGGGTGCGGTCCTTGCCTGGTTTTTCCAGGACTATGACCTCCGCCTTTTTCCACGTGCTGGGGAAGTGGCATGTCTTCAGTATGGTGTTGATGATGCTGGCCATCGCACTGTAACCTTTCCTTGGAAAGTACTTCAGCATCTTATTGGTAATGCCGTCGGCTCCAGGGGCTTTTTTCACCTTTAACCTCTTTATTATGTCTCTGACTTCTCCAGGGGAGACAGGAGTTGAGTTGTGTTGAGGTAGAACCTGTGCATCCAGATCCCTTACAATCTCGTTGACTTCTTCTATATGTTTGTCGTCTTCGTTGGGGTGATGGTTTAGCTGACCTTGCTGAACAATAGCGTCGGCAAGGATCTCAGCTTTGTCTTGATCTGTGTAAACAGGGCCGTTTACACTTTGAAGAGGCGGTAAGGGTCGTTTCTCAGACCTTAGGGCACGCTGCATTTGCCATGCAGTCTGGTGAGATGTATCTAGGGATTTCACTTTTTCACTCCACTTGTTATCCCGGTATTCCTTGAGGCTGTCCCTCAGGAATTGGGAGTGGCGATTTAGTACAATCCTGTTTTCTTCCTCTCGGGTCCTGGCGTAGACCCTTCGGAGTCGTCTATTTGTCCGGACCTCGGCTTTTAGAGGTTCCGGGAGGTCCTCTGTATGCCGGTGCCTGCTTATGTCTTCCACTACTGTGTTTTCATGGAAGGCAGTCAGGATGGCTGTCTCTAGACGTCCTACGGCCTCCTCTAGTCCCTGAGGAGCGCGGATCTCAGGGATTTCGATTAAGGTTTTCAGACGCCTTTGATAGGCCTTCCAGTCGGTTGTCTTCTTGATGCGGTGGTTTACTCTGTTTAGGTTCACACGCAGTTGTAGGAATATGGGTTGTGATCTGAGGTTCCTTCTTCCAGAGTGTTTATGTCCAGCTCCTCCCTGATGTTTTTCAGGAGTACAATGTCTAGGACTGAAGGTCTCCCATGTCCACGGGGGAGGTGCGTAGGTTGCTCGGGTCCTATTATGGCGAGCCTGTGGTCTTCGCAGAGTCTGGATAGTTTGCGACCATCGTTATTCGTGTAGGAGCAATGCCATTCTTCTGACTTGCAGTTAAAGTCTCCTATAATGATTTTTGGGAAGTGTTCTCTGGCTAGATGCTCGATGTCTTCTCCTAGTAGTTCTTGTATGGGAGCACGATATGCGGAAGTAATCTTGACATTACTTCGCCGTGTTTGGACCTCAATGGAAATGGCATCTAGTTCCACATCCTCAACCCCCAGGAAGGAATGTGGGACGCCTCTCCGGACTAGTAGAGCTACTCCTCCCGCAGCTGGGTTGCCAGGAGGGTCATATCTGTACATATGATACACCAGGAAGGAAATTCTAGTCTCAGGTCTGAGTTTTGTCTCCTGGATTGCTACAACACCTGGGTGGTGTTCCTCCAGAAGCTCTATGACATCTGTTTTCCTGGCCCTTATTCCACAGGTATTCCAGGAAATTAGTTTTAACTCCTCGTTTTGTTGTTGTACTGGC
The DNA here is from genome assembly GCA_030620095.1 of Kuschelorhynchus macadamiae. Lineage (NCBI taxonomy): Eukaryota > Metazoa > Arthropoda > Insecta > Coleoptera > Curculionidae > Kuschelorhynchus > Kuschelorhynchus macadamiae. The sequence continues at coordinate 463,681 of JAUTXW010004059.1, forward strand.
ATTTTTATTTCAGTCTGCGAAGCTGTTCCTCCACAGCTTTTGTAATTGTTGGGATTATGTTTTCAACAATTGAGGGCATCATTCCTGTAACTGCCTGTAGGATGGCAGCTTGTAAATCCCAGGGGGGACTGGAAGTTTCGCCCTTAGATGTCCTTGGTTTTGCCTGCGTTGGGGCCTTGTCCTGAGTCGTTTTGTTTTCTTCTTTGGCTGGTTTTGGCCATGGTTTCAAGTTTGCCCATGGTGTCTTTTTGGGATTGGGGAACTTAGGGCAGCCCCTGTAACTGACAGGGTGCCCACTTTGGCCGCAATTTGCACAGGTGGCATTTTTGGTGCCGTCTTCACTAATCGGCAGGTTGCAGGCACTGGCCCTGTGTTGACCAGCGCATTTTACACATCTGTCCGGATGTGTACATAAGGACTGTGTGTGACCAAATTTTTGACACTTGTAGCATTGTTTGACCGTCTGGTCTTTTTTCTTTGGCTCCATTTTGACCTGTCTGTCGAGGAGTACTTTGATCCCCATTATCCTTTTGTCTGCTGACTTAATCAGAAACAGCGGCATTGGCTTCTTTGTGCCCCTGGAGGTCATACGGGTTATTTCGATGTCTTTGAACCCGATTTCGTTGAGTTCTTCTACGATTTCTTCTATCGGGGTGTCCATATGTAATCCTCTGATTACTGTATGGACTTTTTTATCTTCTGGTAGCTGATACGTGTGGTATGGCTTATTTGTATCCTTTAGATGGTTAGTTAAGGCCCGGTGATCCCTTGCTGTTACAGGGAAAATCTGTAGTTTGCTCCCTGCCGCTTTTGCCTTAGAGAAGGCAATGTTTGCGGTCTTGATATTCCTGCGCACAACTGTCCAGTCTCCCCCGTCTTCTATCACTATAGGAGGGATTTTACTTTTCACCGGAGAAGTCTTGTCTTTCTCTACTTCTTCCGGTTTCGTTTCTTCGGTGTTTTCTTCTTCCATCTGTATGGTATCCTCTGTGGGTGGAGATTTCGCCCTTTTTCTCTTAGTTTTTTGCTGAACGGCGGGTGAGTCGGTGTTCACTTCTTGAGCCCGCTTTGAATCAGCACTGGTTTGGTTTATGAATAGGGTTTCTAAACGGACCAGCCTGGCCGTCATCTCCTTATTCTCCTCCTCTAAGGCCTGGTACCTTAGTAGAAGGCGGGTGTTTTCCTCCTTGAGCTTGGCTATCCTTTCGGACTTTGTTTTCACTGCTCCACTAGAGCTGGCACCTCTAAACAGCACGACTTCTCAGAATATTTATTCCTGTAAGGAATAAATCGCACTTAGCACTTTTCCAAAAGATTGGAAAAAAGTCACTTCTCGTAAACTTTCAGTACGGAGCCGGGTGAACCGAATCAATCCGCACTGTCTGAATGTTCAAAGTGAACTGCACTCAAAGAGATTCACGCGGGCTTTTATACCCGATTTGTGCTCGCCAAACCTTGACCCTGTAACTCATATCTCTATTGGAATTTTTTGTATGTTTAAAAATTTCAATAGATTCTCTAATTTTTTGTTTATAAAATCCTGGAACCGATGCTAGAACCTTATATGGCCACTGTTATCCTGGTGTTCAACTACGGCAGATTGAACAAATTGTTTCTTTTTAATACATCGATCATGTTCCTTAAGTCTAGTTGATATTGAGCGTCCTGTTTTTCCAATCTACACTTCTTAGGACACAGATTTAGGACAGAATGCCAAAAAAATAATCTCTTGACATGTTTTAACTTTTCTTTAGAAGGCCAGTGTTCCTTCTGGTTGATATAAATAGAAACACCTCGCTTGCATTCTAGCTAAACATAAATTAGGATAACAAATTATGGAACGTGTAATGAAACAGTATTGGAAAAGCTAAAATATGTTTATTTATTATTTACTATCAGTTTCTCTAAGAATGGGTTGTTTGAAACATCAAAATTTATTAATTTATTAGCGAATCTGAAGAAAACGAGAAATTAGACGATGAGAAAGAAGAACTACATGAGGCACATCATCACAGCATCAAACACACCAACGATCACATAAAACATCACAACAGGAAGAGAACAGCTGATGACGAAGAGCTAAATAAAAAGAAGTGTGCAGTTATGTACAAAAACGATGAACCAGTGGGCATCTTAGAGGTAAATTGTCGACTTTCTTTTTCAGCAACTATTTGAATTCATTTGATATAGTTTTTATAAAGCCCTTAATGGGATCTATTCATCAAATGATACATTTTTTTTTGACACTTAACCCCTGTTGACAGGTAACAAATTATCACTTTTTATGAAATAACTTTTTTCCCGGGGAAAAAATGAGAACACATAGGTAAGGTAGATATTTAATTTTAGAATATTTTATTATACAAAAGTTACATTTCTTTTATATCAAAAGAACAATTATTAAATGTGCACTGCATGAATGGCATGGTCCTTGAACTATTCAGTACACACAGTACAGGATGTTCTTGTGTTGATATTAAATTTTTTTCTGCCATGGACACAGCTGATGTACCCGATCGCAAATCGGGTGTTATTTCAGTACTGCCACACATTCTAAACACTTTATTAGTTATTTCTGTCCTGTGTGCTACCGATTCATCAACATACCCTTCAGCGACCGTTAATGACTTCCAACCGCCATGTTTCTTTAGTGTCATAAAGTCTCTCCAGATTCAACTAAAAGTGTAGCAGACGATCTTTGAAAAGAATGACGTATATGATTTAGCATTGTCAAGTTGAAGAAAATTAGCTGCTGTTTCAGGTACCTTATAAAACTGATTTTTACGCACAACCTGGTTGATACATTTTCAATTGCGATATACAGAAAACAGGACTGGACGAAGGACTATGTGCATTCGGTAAAATTTAATATATTCTTCAGTAACTACAAATCTCCTGTTTATTGCATTCTTTGTTTGCTGAATTTTCAATTAATAACGTTCGCAAATCTTTAATAGCATCTAATGTTATCTAGCTGATTTCAAATTCGACAAGCTCCTGCAATTCCAAACTCAACAACAACCTTGGCCATTAAATAAACTTCATCGAGGGCATTATTTAAAAAATCTCTAATTTGTGTACTCGTAAAAAAATTACAGCTTTCTTGGGCGTGTAACCATTTTGTTTCAGAGAGGTAATTAGTTTGAAATGTCTACATTATTATTGGATTGTAACATACTTTTAATCATTGAATAATTCGACCACACTATTGATGACTTTTGTTTTTGTGCCAGTTCCAAAAAATAAGCCAATAAAACCATCTCCGAGAAAGAACTCCTTTTCATATTCCATTCCATAAATCTTGAATACGCGGTTTGGTAAATTTTCCGCGATTTACCTGGTAATAATTTTTGTGTCGCTACTTTCGTTGCTTCTACTAAATCAGGTGGAGTCAGAGAAAACTCGGAATCAGACATTTTTTAACTTTATATATTATTCACAATAACTTCTAAACAACCACTAAGTTCGTATTTTTTAAATCAAATTGCATAAATAAATTGACAGGTATTTGCTTACTTTTAAGGTTTCCTTAGCAACGCGAGCTCTTTTCTTTTATTTTTGATTCGTTCGAAATTACTAAGATTGGTGGAATTAATATATTTTTAATTTTAATTATATATCTCGGTAAATGAAAGTATGTAACTTAAAACCAGAGGGTAATTAAATCTAGAAGGCTGTGGAATGTGTATATAGTGTGCCTGTCAAACAACTATAAGCTAATCTTAAAATAAAGCCTCGAGTTGGAAATAGGAGAAATATACTTATAAGTTATTTAAAATTGAAAATTGTCACAGTCAAATCATAGATGACAATTTATTTAGAAGAATACAGAAGATGTGTGAAACTGATGATTTCGCCGAAGTTCTCCTGGATGTTTAAGCGGAAAGTAAATCACTTGGTGGGAAAATATTATATCTACTTCATAAAACACCGACACCTATTAAGGGCCAGTTCTTCAACCACTGCAAGTCTTAATTATTTACCACTACAAAGATAAGAAGTCGAGGAGTTCATGCAATATTTCAGTTCGCTTGTACAAAGTATTATTTCTTAAGTACCTAATTAAATAAAATACAAGTCTTCCTACATAAGTATATCTATTTGTTATTTTGAAAATCTATTTAAAATAAATAAACAGGAGATAAATGTATTATTTTATTATAAGATATGTGACATATTCTTACAATTATTATTACTAAAAAAGTCATGTCGCAAGGCGTTGACATTTCATTATATGCCAAAAAAGTTCCGCTTATTAATTTCAGCCAGGTCAACGAAAATTTCCGGAAATTTTGTTGGTTACTATGTTAACGAGTTAGAATAACAATATCCGATTGGTTACAAAATGGCGGTATGAAATTTTTAATATTAAATCGTCGTTTTTCCCGTCACAGAAAAAATAGTGTGTTATACACGGGAAGCATATTAGATTTTAACTCTCGGTATTTCTCCCTCCGCAGACAACTATTTTTATGTTCTATTTTCTTAGATTAGAGAAGTTCTTGTTTAATAACAAATTTAGATGGTTGATTTATATAAATCGATAAACTAAGTAAACAATATTTAATGAACAAGAACAATTGATATGTAGAATCCTGTACCATCATAAACTTTCGTGTTTTGTTCTGATGTATATGTGTCACACAGGAGATGTTTCGCTTTTTTTACGAAAGTTTAATTTCTTGTAACTAGTCTAATAGGCTTATAAACCTTAGTTCGAAAAAATGATTTTATTACTTGCACTGTTAAACTTACACAATAATAATATCTAGCCAAAGAGTATGTCTGATGTAGCTTTATCATCTCAAATCGAATTTCAACTTTGAAATACTTCCCTTCAAATTCAATGCGTGTACCGTCAGAAATTGTTCGTGTTTTAGTCAAGTCGATTTTATGTAGTTTCGAACAATAACAACAAATACCAATTCATTGGTTGGCCTCTCTAATCATGCCAGTAGTGTTTTTGTGAAAAAATGTGTTAAATTTCTTAAAATTTACCACTTCTTGGAATTAGACTGTCTCCAATTGAAATTACTATCCCAGCTAGCACTAAAGTAGCTACAACTCTTTAAGAGTTTTTACGAATTTATTGCTAATAATTCCACTATATCTCAACAAACACTTTGGGTTTCACGTCTTTAGGTATTATATATGTATTTGTTACTGCGAATAATTTTTTATAGTAATTTTCCGTGTAAAGTAATTATATAATAATTAATGCCAAGCAACTAACTTAAGGAATTGACTCCAAGGTCGTCATTTCTTTTCCAATACATAATAGTAGTAGTTACTGTTTCTAATGTGTTTACTAAATTACAACTTTTAAGTATCAGTACCTTCTTGAACTTTGCAGAGACTACTCCATTACGTTCAAATGTACTTCTATAACGTATTACTATAAAATAAAACGAGTCGTCGCAGAGTAGAAAAAGTTTTTGTCTACTGCTACTTTAAACCATTCGTTATTCTTCTGGTGCGACTTAAAAGTAAGAGTTACAGTAATTATTTACTACAAGTAAACTATTACCTCTTGTACTTGAGGTTCCGGAGATAGGGGGAGCTGGTACGCGATTCGGTCGATGAATTTATAAGGATAGTGGCAACAACAGAGTAACCAATTTTTGATTGGTTCGGCCATATTTACTTTTCGCTTACGTGAGGTTTTTTGTTGTAGTGTCTCATTTTATTAGTTTGTAATTATTAAAATGAATGTTGATTCAAACAAGAAGTTCTCAGTCATTGGCCATATGGAGAAATGTATTTAAGCCTGGTTAACTTGTTTTTTGCTTGTAATTATAAAGTGTTTGTGATGAATGTGTAAATGACTATGACCGTAAATATCTTAAGTTTACTCCAAGAAAAGTTATTAAATATTGCACATTATTATATTTTGGTTTAATTTTTCTGTAAAACACAATATTGTTTCATGTCTTAGTGTATGTTTTAGTAGAAGCTCTCCAAGATTAGTATAAAAGAAGCTTTATTTTGTAGGCCTTCTTTATATTACATTACTAAATTCACTTGGCAGACAACTCTCTTTAATCGCTTACACAAACATTGTTATTTGTTAAAAATCTAAATGAAAAACTACATAGTTCAAATAGATTATTAAAGTAAAACATTAACATAACCCTAAATTTACAACTGGCGCTGACAGAGGTTGTCAATATAAAAGTAGATTAATTTAGTCATATTTTGCAATAATATGGGTGCCCCCATTTAAACCTTTAGAAATTTTGTATCAACTTGGCGGCTGGGCTTCTATTGTGGCCACTGTCATTCTAAAGTCATTGCAATTCGGTCTATAGCTATTAATTAGTTGTGTATGTGTTGTGTTATCGTCTAAGAATAACAAGTTAAAATGGTTTACATACCATAAGAAAAAAAAAGCACCTTTCGTTACTCAGCCACATTTCTTAGAAAATTTAAAATATCGCAACTTGGTTATGTCATACCTGAACAAAACAACCTAAAGCAGTATTTTAAGGATACAAAAATAAAAACGAAACAAAGGGTTATGGTTATGATAGATGGCAGAATTATAGTAGTGACTCATGTACCGCAACTCTCCGTACGCTATGACAAAACGCCTTAAATTTTAAAGAACCGTCGGAATGATGCCAAATCGTAACCGCTTGGTAATAATATACCGTATAGGTTTAATAAGAACTTTGTAGATAACTGTATTCGTACCACCTTAGTATTTAAAACTTCACTGTAACTGGGTACAATTGACAGTTGCGTATTTAAAGAATCCAAAACTATAAAAGCATATGAGAGCAGTCGTAGACACTTGATGTTAAGTAATTTTCTCAGTAAAGAAATCAAGCCAACCTAAAAGTAAAAGTCCAATAGAACGCCATTGTTTATTTTCATCTCTCCTATAAATATTTAGCTATGATGTTTGTTTTTGTGAGTATAAAGATAAAAAATACATACAAATCAAACATTAAGTTAAAAAAAGAATCACTCTTTATAATAAGATATTTAATGATAATAACTATTTAAACCAAATTCCAAAATTACATTTTTGAGATTTAAATTGGCCAATATATTTGACCAAAATGTATTGAAAATTAACGAATTTTAAAGGCGCGTAATTTTTTTACGACTGTCATCAGCATATTCACCAGAGAAATTGCCTGCGTTTTAATTTTAAGTCCTTAGCATAGCCAGAAAACTAAGTGAAACGCATGTATCCTACCTCAAAAAGCAATAACGTATTCTATATGCTCTACACCATATTCCCAATTTGAGTGTTTGTAGTCGCCATAACTGTTTCATTTGTATTAAAATGAACCATACATATTTTTAAAAGGATTAAATAAAGACAGAAATAAGGAAGTGACGAATAGGGTACTTAAACGGAACTACACAATTCCGTACTATCTACGTAATAGTCAAAGTCACAGTTATATGTTATTCACGAAATAGTTACCCTAAAATTGTTCCCCATTTTGGTAATGACTACGTAGTCTCAGCTTAAACAGAACGTGGTTACTTCAATGAAAATACTTGTGATAACAATGACGTATTCATGACTAAAAGTGTTAATTGGGATCCGACGTTCGATTGTACGAAGCAGATCCTTGAAGATGCCTCGATGCAATCGAAGGCGAAACGTCGTATATAAATTCTAATTTGACGTGGTCTAATCCCAAAAACCCTGATTTTACCCAAAGTTGACACGTTTAGGGAGCCTTTTTTACGGCTAAACGGTGGCTGTAATGTCAATGCCTTGGACATCTGCAAGCATCACAGCAAGCATATAAAAATGTCATAAATAATTTTACCCCACACAAAATAATAAGGTAATTTATAGTCTCATAATTCTAGAATTAAAATTTTCCTGTTTATCAGTTCTTGAAAAATAAACACACAGTCCTTACAAATGTTCCCAATGTTAGGTGCAATAAGGAGATGTGCATATTATGTGTTTTTAATGCCATAATAGTTGAGGCACCATAGACTTAAAAAGGCTGAAACCTCGAACGCCGGCGCCAGCTACGATGTTCGGATTAAAATGCGATACACGGGGATTTCTTCCAAATAGACAAGATTCCAAAGCCCATAAAAAGTTGAGCGCTTTTTAGGTGCCATTTTTTAGATATAAACTGCCAAACGGGACAAGTGAATTTGAACTTTACAGTTTGAGCAAAAAAAGCAAATTTACATTAGTATATCTAGCTGGAGAAGTAGCTACCAAGAAATAAACTAGTAAAAAAAACTAGCAAGAAAATTCGAAAGAAAAAGAAAAGTCGAAATAAAATATCGATAAAAGTCGAAAATGTCAAGAAAAGTCGAAAGTCGGTGAAGAGCTAAAAAGAAAAGAAAAAAATAGGCGTCAGCACAGCATGGCCCGGCTCGTATCAAAAAACACCTTCAATTTAATTTTGTCTAAATGAATCAAGGTAATTAATTATGAAAATAAAACTTAAAATTTATTACCTGACGGAACTCTGGGAAAAACTAACAGATTTACTATGAGTTTGAGACCCGTGAAAAGATAAAATGGCTCGCTTCTCGCCAAACCAATACGTTTAGTTGAAATAGAAGGAATTCAAAAAAATATTCCTTTTTCTAACATAGTTTAGGCATAGGAGAAATAAACTAGTAGCGCCACTCTCCCGAATATTTTCGGCCTGCCGACAAAATTCGGTAGATTGTTGGTAGCATGCAAAGAGCGCTTTAGTTGAGATCCGTCGTTCGAGCGTTGCGTCCCAAAACAGAAGCGAATTGTCGAAAATGAGTACGTTACTGTATGCTCCTGTTGGGTCTCCCAACACGTCGAAAAATTATTTATATTTTCTTTTATGAATTATAGTTACTTTAGATTTCAAATAAAATATACATTATGTTTCTGTTTAATATTTTGAATAAATTCCTGTTTTGACATAACGTAAATGTAAAGCAGTGAAGCTGAGTATTTTTGACATTTTTGGGTTATAAAAATGAAATGAAAATAGGTAGTATTTTACAAATTAGAATTTTAAATTGTTTGTGGTTTTGGGTACCCAAAATTCGTAATTTAATTAATTTTAAATGATTATTTAAGTGAGAGTTAACGAATTAGTATCTCTAAAATATCTGAAAATATAATTGTATGTTCACAGGGAGCATTTAAAAAGGTAACACGCCAAATTGGTTCTACTTTAGAATTAAAAGTGTGTATACCCAAAAGTCCGTAATAAGAAAATACTACGTGTTTTTATCTTGTGATTTCATGCCCTATTTAAATCCTTCATCTAAACTGATTATGTCCAAAATCAGTTCTGTTAACTGGTGAGCTAAAAGACATAGCCAGATATTCTTTGAAAAATTGGTTTTTACACGTTGTGAGAAACTTGAGACATTTAAGACGGTTTAGGTAAAAAAAGATAATATTTTTGCCGTATTTGTTCTTAACTTGCAGATGCAGAAGTACTATTGCTTACATCAAAGGTTTTTACAACATTCCCTTTCTACATGATTTCTCACCCGATGATCAAACGATATTTTTTATTTTATTGTGTACCCATATTTTCCTAAATACATCTCTGGCTAGTGCCCGACTTCTCTTTGCCAGCCGCGGCATTCGGAAACTTCCGCAACAATTCGGCCATATCCGTAGGCACTAATGTTCGCGCTACACGAGGAAAATGTGACAGGAATAGATCAAAGAATTTGCCCAGGGGTGGACCTACTAGTTTATTTCTACTATGGTTTAGGCTCAACGCATCCTGCTCAGCGGCCCGGTTTGGAAACCGGAAGTCAACTTAGGCCTTGACTGATATTTAATTGACAATGAAATCTGTAGTTTTTTATATTCTAGATAAATCAAATTAGCGCCATTAATCAGAGCTATATAAATATTAAAATTGAACAAACCAATTTTAACTGAAAAAATGTTTTATAATAATAATAATAATTTTCGTTAGCCCCGAGTTTCTGGTAAAACGATTTTACCGATTTTGTCTTACAATTAATAAAAACATTTACTTATTTTAAACACGCTTTAAAATTGCAGCAATTATTCTATAATTATTTATTTATTGCCTACAAAATTACAAATGTACTAAAAACGTAAGCAAAAAAATGGTGTCAAATCTAATAAAAAAAAATTTAAATTAAAATTCACTGGCTAATATCCAGGAGCCAGTGGCAAAAGCTCTGAGAATCGGTATAAGGAATGTACAGAAACTTGTGCATGAAAAAAAACATAATTTACTTCCGAGGAAGATTGAGAAATGTATACGAAAAAATCCAAAGGCAAAAGACTTAAGTTACAATGCAAAAATGGATATTCATAATGCAATTTATGATTTATACACGTCAAGACTAATATAATCCTTCAGAAACTTTTTAATGTTATAGACTAAAAAATATCATCATCACTTAAAAAGTTCTCGTCTTCTGAGTCGTCCTCAAATGGCGCAATGATCATTGGTACTATTTCGACATCTAGAACTCGTTCTGGATTCAACCAATCCCATATTAATTTCTCCGTATGTTCCACAGATTTCTTCCAGTACTCCGGCGTAATATAATTTAATGAATCTTGCCAAACAATTTACACTTCATCTCATGTAAGACTATCGTTCACGTGTTTTTCGTAATATGATTTTGCCCCAGCCCATATTAAGTCTATTGCGTTAAACTGGCAATGGTATGGCGGTAGTCGTAAAACCTCATGTCCATTTCTCCGTAATATTTCATCTACGGCATATATTGTTGGTTTTTTAATAGATTTTGTCATTAAAAGAAGTTCTAGTTTCAGCATATTGGGTAAAAGATTTTGTTTTTGTTTTAGCCAGTAATAAATATCACTTTTCTTCCAGGATGAAGTAGGTTGTTTATTTAAGATTCTTGAATGATAAGATGCATTGTCCAGAATGATTAAAGATGGAGCATCTAAATGGAATCAGTTGTTCTTTTAACCATTTTTCAGTTCATATTATCATGGTAGTCCATACTTTTGGATGTTGAAGAAAACAGTAAACTTGCACCTGGGAGAAATCCTATTGAAGAACCTGCATGCAAAATGATGAACCGTTTTCCCGTCCCACAATCCCTTTTTTCTCTTGACACTTTTTACAGACTCGTCCTGCCAAAATTTGGAACCACTTCCATTAGAAAATATCCAAGTCTCGTCTAAAAATATTACTTTTCTAAATTTTGAATTAACATTTTCCGTGTATTTCTTTAAAAACTGGATACGCTGACTTGCTATATGTGGCAACTCGCATAAAAATCTTCGATTAAAGTCCTTTTTATATCGAAAACCCAACATTTTTATTAATTTTGACAACGATTTTAGTCCAATTTCCAATATGCTTCGATTTTTTAAAGCTTCTTTTAAAATTTGAAGGGTTATATTACTTTTTGATATGTATAAATCATAAATTGCATTACGAACATCCATTTTTACTTTGCCACTTAAGTCTTCTGTCTTTGGCTTTTTTCGTATACATTTCTTAATCTTCTTCGGCAGTAAATCATGCTTTCTTTCATGCACAATTTTCTGCACAGTCCTTATACCGATTCCCAGAGCTTTTGCTACTGTCTCCTGGATATTGGCCGGTGAATTTTCATTTTCGTAATATTTTATTAGATTTAATACCTTTTTTTTCGCTTGTGGATGCAAAGAACCCGAAAATTGTTGATATACTAGTTCTACGCAGTCGGGTTTTTTTTTGTTTTTTAATCATTTATAAGTACTTCCCAAGAAAAATGTTTAAACCCTAATGGTTCAAGGAAGCTTCATGTAGGCTTTAAGATGGTTCTACTTAAGAGTGGTGATTTAAGGAAGCTTTAAGGCAAACTAAATGCGCCTTAAAGTAAAATGATCTTAATATAAGGTTTTAACATTAACCATAAAATCTATTCATAAAATCAATACAAAATTGGTTTTAAGCAAGCCCTATGGGAGTTATTCAATTGCCTTGTGATAGCAGTTTGCTCCTAAAACCTCTTTAAGATAGTTAGATTGAAACGTTGACTCAAAATATTCAAAATAATTTTAAGGAATCTTGTATATTTACTTGACAAAACCATCATAAAGCAATATATCTTCAGTGGTATATTTTGTTTTATTTGAGTCAACAAAAAAGCATTTTTGTTTGAATCATTGAAAGGTCATCGTTGAAGTCAGACATATCAATAATTATCTTTTCGGGCTTCTTTAATTTTGTACCTAAGATTATTTTCCATCGTAAACAGGTATCTGCTGATTCAGCCTCAGTGTCTCAATTTTCCTTCATTAACTTTAACTCTTTTTCTGCTTCTTCAAATGTTGTAAACTATCTTTTGACTACGCAAGGAATTTTTCCCATTTATTTTTATCCAGTAGTGAGTTTGAATTTTCATAAGACTGTTATTTTCAGTTAAGCCACCACCAAACACCCTTATCCTTCCATGCCCCCGGGATAATAAGTTACCATAGTTCTCCGTTCTCTATCGTTTGAACAATTTAAAACTTATGACGCGGATTCTTTGGTTTTGCTATAAATAAACGATATTATTTTCAACATTAAATTACCGATAATATAACAGAACAACTATCTATACGCGCATTTAAACACTTAATTGGAACCAGAGTCGAAAATTACAACTACATTTGAGCAGGGATAAAATATTTAATTGTAACAAAATACCGGCAACAAAAATGATAATATTGATCGCAATCCTGTTGGCTGTCACCTGTCACAAACGTCGACTTGCTTCTTTTTTTGTTTTTACTGCCAATTGGCCACATCATATTAATCATAGAGTAAAAAGAGTTTATGATGGAACATTTTTAGGTCAACCTTAAAACCATATTGCTGTATGAATCCTAAATAAAGGAGTTGTTATACTAGAGGCAATATGAACCAGTGGCGGCTCATGGTGAATTATATTGGGAGGTCAACAACAAATTTAAAAATAGGCATACTTAAAATAAAAATATATCTTAACTTTAAATTAAGCTTTAAATTCTCTTGAAATTTTCTTGATGTTCAGATCTACTCTTCGTTCTTTATAATTTATAAGCTTTCGAAAAATCCCTGGATTTTTAGATAGAGCCGTTTCATCATGGCCACATAGTGCCAGCTCGAATGCCGCACAAAATTTTACACAATCTATAATTTTGTTTAAAATATAACGATTTTTGGATACATTTTCATTAAAATCTCTAAGGGATTTTCTATAAGCTGTCTCTAGCTGAGTGCGAATATCAACATTTCCGACCGTAGCATAGTTCACCGAACCTTTCATGTGATCTGCAGAAAACGCATGTTTTTTTATTTTTTCTTTTAAGTGTTTTAACTTTTTAACACCGGTTTTGCACCATAGTGAGTCCGACGAGTCCTTAGAAAACAACAAACAAACATAACAGTAAAATGAGTTAGAGACAACCAAATATCCAGTTAGCTAAATCGTACATACTTTTGCGAAAGTTTCGATGAACCTCTTTATTTTTGTCTTTACCAGTTTGTCGTATACTAAGTTCTGGCAAATTGCGACCACTTACCTTGAATTCGGTTATTTTCTCAAGATTAAGTTCATTAGCACTCTTTAGTTGTTTAATTTTTTGCACTACCGACATTTTTTTTCATCTACATTCACAACTCAAACATAGACCACCTTGAAATTGGTTATTTTTGCAAAATTAAGTTTGGAAACACTTTTTAGTTGTTAATTTTTTTGCTCTAGTCACTACCGACATTTTACTTCCTCTATATTTCCAACTCACACATGGATCATAAAAATAAAAATATATATATTACAAAAAACAGTATATAAATCAATTTTCATCGATTATAAAGCTCCGAAACAATATCGAGTTAGAATATCGACCGCGCGACCTCTGAACAACTGAACATCCGCATGCCGACGTGATGCCGCGACCAATCAATCGAATTATGAGAAGAGACCGGCTGATGACCCAAATCGCGATTGCATATTCCATTTGCTATCACGTTAGCCTGCCGCTCGGTAGCTGTGTAATCAGGACAATTCGAATTGCCCAGCCTAGCTTAGTATAGCGTATTTTATTATGCCTAAGGAACGCAACGAGATCATTCGAACCGCATCGCGCGGCCAATAGTGTAGCGCATTCAACTTTTCCCAAGGTTCGCGTTTTATTACAACTATTAGGAGGGACGGTCAAACGAATAATTTATTTTCTGAAATATTTTTGGGGGTCATTGACGAAATGACCCTATGGAAGAGCCGCCACTGATATGAAGTGTCCATAAAAAACCATCTTAGAGCTTAACTATTTTAACGAGATCTCAGGAATGAACAATTGGTTTTAAAAGGATGACGGCTATATTTTTTACGCTATTAAAAATTTGCCGTTAATTAATATATCCTAAAATAATTTAAAAACCCGTTGAATTTAATTTTCATAGGCTTTGGAGTGTTTTATAATATAGCAATCTGCCATTTTAATTCCATCTTGCACAAATTAGACTAATTTAGTTTTTTTTTATTTTCACTATTATTTGCTTGATCAAAAAAAAATTAGCCAAAAGCAAAATTTTCTGTGTCTATTTCATAAACAATATCAGAAAAATGGCATTCGGTTGTGATAAAACCCATATATTTAGTAAATAAATATTAAGACCCCTGTTCTTATGACTTCTCTTGATTTCAATATCAACTGTCAAAATACAACGATAGAGCACGCATAAAATTAAGAAGTCCTAACAGTCACAACCAAAAGAAAAATTGGCTTTATGAGATACAAATTTGCAAAAAGTGTTTTATCCATGTATTTAAAAAAGTCAGGGTTAAAACAAAAAGGTTTTAAAACTAGTCAATTAGTTTTAAGACCTGTATTTTATGTAGGCTTTATCAATGCTTTATGGTTGACTAAAAACGGCTTATTAAGTCTTATGACAAGCTTTAAAATAACCCGTTACAACCTTCTTAGGAGTGGGCCTTCGGGGTTGTAACGTTGTTTTAATGATGACATTATACCAAACTGGTTTTAACGAGGTGTTGTAAAATAGGCTGTACAGGGTTTTTCCTTATAATTTTCCACCCCATTAAATCTTTTATTTCAAAAAAGTGGTTAATATGAAAGTTGTAGAATTTCATCTGAAGATTTACATAGCCCTAAAATCAAAAACAAATGACTATCGAAAAATATAGAAATCACCATGAACTTTTTTATTTTAAATGGAATACCCTATATATTTTTAAATTTTTAGATGCGCCTCATTGTCCTCTTTTCAAAAATATATAACATGTATATATTTAGAACAGTAGTTTTTGAGCTATTCACCTTCAAAGCAACACATGATGAGGCGCTGAACTAACTTTATTGGATCTAGATAGCCGTGAGTGGCCGTGGGTGCAATTCGGCCATTATGATTTGTGAATCACTCTAGCCATGAATTTCAAATGAAACCAAAATTACCTATTCTTTTTGAATAAAAACAATATATTTTATTTACGTTTTACGTTAAATTTATTTGTTTATAGCAAATTAAATATTCAAAGTTATAAAAAAACAACTAGTTTATTCTGTTATAATAGAATACAAATGCTAGTGAATAAACAATAACATTTATAAAATCTGTATTACAAGTTATTTTCTTGACCAACGCCATCGTTTAAGCAATTTTGGAACACGTGTCCCATTCTATTAATAGCATTGCTGACAAAGAAAGGATATTCGGTATCTAAAATTATTATTTCTTGCTCAATTTTTTGCCGTAATTCTTTTTAATTCTCAGTTCTATTAAAGTAGATTGTATCTTTCAAGTATCTCCACAAAAAATTATCTAGGGGTGTGAGGTCGGGGCTATTAACCGGCTACCGGATTGGGCCTTGCCCTCCGATCCATCAACCATAGCGATTATTTAAAAAATTGGTAATCGGTTAATCTAGTGTACTGACGAATGGGATGTGCCTCTAAAAGGCGCTCTATTTCGTTATTTAAAAAATCTAAATAGCGTTCGCCTGTCAAAATACCCTCAAAAATAATTAGCCCAATAATTTGCTCTCTTAATATGCCGCAACACACATGCAACGACTTACGCCCTTGCTTCTTCATTTCTTCAATTACTTGTGGATTTCGGATCGCCCAAAAATGTGTGTTTTTTCTGTTAAACATTCCGGCCGTAGTGAAAGTAGCTTCATCAGACCACAGAATTTTGTTAAAAAATTGGTCATCTTCTGGAAATCTCCTGAGCATTTCTTGACAGAATTGAAGTCTTCCATTTATATTATTTTCTGTTAGATATTGCACTGGCCTAATTTTATAGGAATTATATTTTTTCAAAATCCTATGAATGGTTTTCTATGATTTCCCTGTAAGTCTTGAAACGTCGGGAATTAACCGGTGCGGATTTTCTAAAAAATAGAAAGGCATTATTATTAGGTATTATTTTTAATTTGACGTAAAACGTAAATAAAATATATTACTGTTATTCAAAAATAACAATTTTTGTTTTATTTGACGTTTCATGGCTAGAGTGATTCACATAATGGCTGATTTGCACCCACGGCCACTCACGGGTATCTAGATCCAGTAAAATAAGTAAAGCACCTCATAAGGGGTTATTTTGAAGACGAATAGCTCAAAAACTACTGTTCTAAATATAGACATGTTATATATTTTTGAAAAGAGGACAAAGAGGTGCATCCAAAAATTAAAAAATATACGGGGTGTTTCATTTAAAATAACAAAGTTCATGGTGATTTCTATATTTTCCGATGGTCATTTGTTTTTGATTTTAGCGTGGTGTAACTCTTCAGATGAAATCCTATAACTTTCGTATTAACCACTTTTTTATATATTTTGCAATAAAAGATTTAAAGGGGTGGAAAATTATAAAGAAAAACCCTGTACCAACTTTCTATAGGCAATTACAAAACTAAAAATGTTACTTGGGTTGTTAATTTTATGATCTGTAAAATATCATACTTCTTGACAAAAAAAAGTAATAACTTTAGTATTTATTAAAATAAAAAGAAAAATCCGAGATTATTCTTAGGGGTCCTACTGAACGAAAATACGCATAGATGATATTTATGATCTAATTTCAGCAAGTTAAGGACACCTACCAACTTTTACCAGTACATTCAGACGAAAGAATTCCAGTAGAGCTCAACAATGTAGATAAAGTGGAATTTGACGAGATGAACAAAAGAGATACCGAAGCGGAAAAGACTCGAGAACTAGATGAAAACACTCTCGAAAAGAGCGACGATGTGTCTCCGTACGCGGATGAAAAATATCCGTACATTTTCGCGAAATTCAAAATCGATACCAAAGTAGAAAGGGATTCGAGTAATCAGAAAGACCGAATGTTACGGAAGCGCGAGTCGAAAAGCTCTTCACCGCTTTTCAGCGAGAAACATGTTAATTCTTTAAGGTTAGTGAACAGTTTTCTAGCTTTATCTATTTATTATATTTTGCAAACCCTTTTTTAACCAACTTCAAAAAAAAGGAGGTTCTGTTTTCGACCTGCATGTATGTATGTTTGCGTTTTCTTTGTAATTACTTAACGAATTTGAATGGGGTTTTGACCATATTCTAAAGCAACATTTCAGGTTTGTTATAAGGGGTATACGTAATAATAGAAAATCAAAATATGCGGAAAAACTTGAATCTCTAACAAACTACTTTAATTTCTTGCATGGAGAGTATTTATAATGATAATGCTCCAGATAGATCAATTTATTCTACTCCAAGCTAACGTAAAGAATATACTTCTTGTTGATCCTAAAAAAGTTCTGTTACCTCCATTAAACATTGAACTAGGATTGATGACAAAATTTCGTAAAAGCATTAGATGCATTTAAATACGTTCAACAATTTTTTCCCATTCTAAGTGATACTAAGCTTCCTCATATGACTTTTCTGGCAAGTCATGCAACTCTTCTTTTACTTCCCTTTCAGTGACATTACTATCATCAGTTTCATTGTTATCGCCATCGATTTCCTGACTAAAACATATTTATAATTCATACAAAATAAAAACCATTGCACGTCATCAAACGGCTGATGACGTTTCAGAGGACATAGTTGCCAGATTATCACAGAATTATCGATAATGGAGATATTTCCAATAATGTAACAACCAATGGACTGACTGCTGATAGCGCAAGAGAGATGGGGTTAGGCCGGGCGAAGAGAACAGGAAAACGTAGGAATTTAAATAGTTTAAAGTTGTGTTGGTGAATACATAATATACTAAAATGCTATATACAGTTAAAAAGGGGTTTCGCATTTCATATCGTAAAACCTAATCATTTTAAGTGCCATTACGTAATTAAGAAATAGTGCAGAATATACAAAAATCTGCAAGTATTTATTTATCTATAAAAGTAAGAAAAAAAAATAAAGAATAACTTTGAAATCAAAAATTAAAATAAAAAGGCAAAAATATAAAAGACTAATATTAATTAAAATTTAAAAAAAATGAGAAAAATAAAAAATATTTCAAAAAAGCACGACATATCATTTTAAACGTCCTCGAAATTTTCACTTATAAAGTCGGGTCAAACTAATAAACAGATATTTATTGACGTATTAGACTATATTATGTCTTTAAAAAGTATCAACTCTAATGGAAGGCAGGGCCGATGCTAGGACTGGGCAAGCGGTGCAAAAACACATGGCCCCGCCACAGAATATAAAAGAACCAGCCGCGTTTGTAGTTAGGTGTTGCTGTGACTTCGCCTTCCATCCTTTCCGTTTTCCAGGTCCGAATATAAACCTTTTAATAATACTAGAGTAAGCTAAGCACATCATTGTAAAATATATAATATTTGCAAGCATCAGTAGTTTAATTTCCCTACAGCAATGATTTTTCTATTTAGATCATAAATTACTTCCTAAAAAGTTGATTTTATACGCTGTCCGCAAAAAAGTGTGTACTTTAAAATAAACTTTCATCGATTTCCTATAAAATTTTATATTTAATAAAATTTGTGCTTGAAAAAAACAATTTTCACATTACTAAAATTTAACTGCGTTATACAGACAAAATAATAAAAAAAAATCGAAATTAAAAATTGATCTAAACCTAATAATAATACAACTTAACATTTCTGAAGCCTTCCAAATGCATAACAAGATAAGTACGATTATTTCAGTTCTTAAGTTCCTACTGAAAAGCTAAGCTAACACAGTCTTCACAAAAAAAATGTCCTGCAATATTTATTTAGTAAACTTGTATGTCGGTTTATCTGTCTGTCTGTTCGCGGTATAGCTAAAAAACTACTTTTCCGATTGACTTCAAATTTTTGTTAAAAATTAAAGGTCATATGGCGATGAGCGATGACAATATTTTGATAAAAATACAATATGGTGGAATAAAATGGCTGGCTAGTGAAATTTTGAAAATATTATTAATAAAAAACTACTTATCCAATTTATCTCAAATTTTGCACTAAAATCAAATATCTGGAAAAATTTTGGTACGAATCAAAGATGGCCTAATAAAATATTTAAAAAATCAGCCTGAGAAAACTACTTATTAGATTGATTTAAAATTTTGTGCAAGAATTAAGCGTGATATAGAGATGAATTGGTAATATTGTGGTACGAATTCAAGAATACGGGAAAAAATAGCGGCCAAATAAAATGTTTGTAACCGTGAAAAAATCTTTTTTTTTTCTGAATTTCGTCTGTCTGTCAGTTCGCAACATAGCTCAAAAACTACTTATTCGATCGACTTCAACTTTGGGTACCACTAGCACTTAGTAATAATCTAATGGCAGAACAAAATGACGGCCTAGTGAAATGTTAAAAACAATATTACTATCAATCTAATTATCCACTTTACCTTAAATTTTGAACAAAATATAATGTGTTATTGGGTTGAATCCAAGATCGTAAAACAAAATAGCGGCCTAATAAAATATTTAGGAAATCAAATTTTGTACAAAAATTAAGTGTGATATAGAGATAAAATGGTAAAATTGCGGTACAAATTCAATATAGCTAAACAAAATAAGCTGTAAAAAAACCTTCTTATTCAACTGACTTCAAATTTTGCACAATAATTAGATGTGATATAGGGCAGTGGCGGCTATTCGGAGGAAGTACCGAAATTAAAAATTAATACAATATACTAATTTTCAATATTAAATCTAATTAATTTCATTAAAAATTATCAATAATTGCAATGTTAAATTTAATGCATTCTTAGTATTGCCGCTGGCTGCTCATTAGAAACCTAGAGGCAAACACAAAACGAAAGGATATACTTGGGCGTTTTAAGCAAACCCGTATGTGCGCCCACCGCACCGGCAGCAAACTCGTTTGTGTCGATCCACCAACCGAAGAGTTCCGTAAAAATCTTCCAGGGAGAAACGAATACAATGCCGGAAAATAATGCGTTGCTATGGCAACGAGAGTATCGCGTGTACGAAGACCGCGCCTCTAGGCAAGAGCCACAGTTTAACCATAGATTACCAAAGAATTTTTAGATTGGCGACTTCAAGCCTTCTGTTAAAACGCATTTGCAACGCCGCTCGTGACGCGAGCTCGCAACTTTTTTTAAGGCGCCCTATTTAAAATATAGGTTTTTTAAAAATTATTCTTACATTTGAACAAGAAATCAATGTTTTATCAAATAATTTAATTTTAGAGCATTTAAACATACGTTTTTATTGACTTTAGTTTCAAATAATAAAACCAAATTAATTAACCAAACATTGATTTCTAAGTTTGTAGATCCAGGGAATATTTTGTCATAGAAGCCCAAATCAAGATATTTTGGAATTATTTGAAGAACAAATGAAATATTAATTTATTTTATATTCAATTCAATTTAAAAACTTAGATATCAATGTTTTGTTAATTAATTTGGGATTTGAAACTAAATTCAATAAACACTTAAGTTTAAATATTGAAAAATTAAATTATTTGACAAAATACTGATTTCTAAATATATTTGTACGGAATTCCATACTGAAAGTTTAAAAAACTTAACGGTAAAAGGATTGTTTAGTTCAATCACTTTCACATCACTCTTCTCCTGCTGTGAACTTAACGTACCTTGCCTTTGAGATACACAAGTGCATTTGCAAATTAATAACCATCATAACTAAATCTTATAGGCTACAGAAATAAAAAACAGT
This sequence comes from Kuschelorhynchus macadamiae, assembly GCA_030620095.1. Classification (NCBI taxonomy): domain Eukaryota; kingdom Metazoa; phylum Arthropoda; class Insecta; order Coleoptera; family Curculionidae; genus Kuschelorhynchus; species Kuschelorhynchus macadamiae. The sequence continues at coordinate 484,747 of JAUTXW010004059.1, forward strand.
TTATCATAACAACATTTATTAAGCTAATGGCTTTACATTTTCAATTCTTCTTTTTTTATTTTTCAGGAATCAATGCCTCTTCCACACCATTTTCTTTAAAATTTTCTTAGGAAAAAAACTATTGTCTAAATCTTTTTAGTGACTATGAGAGTATAAGTATTTGAGAAACACAAAAATCTAAATTTATTCCTTCATCAGCATATTAAGTAGGTTCCACTGCAGATGTTCCTTGGGCTGTAACTGTATCACTTTTAGAAACTAACATTGTACTGGTTGTATCAGGGCAAACTGTAAATAAAATAATTCTAAAAAATTGTCAAACAACTACACATTTACAAAAATCAGAATTTTATTCCTCCAGTCTTTTAAAGGCTATATTTAAAAAGTTTAATGACCTTTTATACATACCATAAGAAGTAAAGTTGGCACAGAATTGTATTTTAAGTTTGTTCGATTCTTTTCTATGGGAAATGTAACATCTTCTGCAAAATGCTTCTCGCAAACTCTAAAGGTATGACGTGTTTTCCTATCAGATAAGATGTCAAGATTACTTCTGCCAATAACTTGGCACCACAAATGTCTAATCTGTAACAGAAAATATACATTATTCATTTTTCCAAACTACACAGTTACAAATGGTAAGTATATAAAATTACAGACATAAATCAATTACTCTGAGATAGAAATATAAATAATGAACACACACAGAAACATTTTTATACTTTTCAGAAAGCGTATAGAGGTATAAAACAAATTGTGAAAGTATTCGAAAGAATGTTTAAAGATAGACTTCATTTTTTACATAAAACAATCATATTTCTTGATTTCTTGTTCTTTAAATATCAACCTAAGTAGCTATTAGACGAAAAAGCAAATATGAGTTGGATATAACAAAGCATAAAGTACAACTAGTAAAAAAAAGTGATGCTTACATTTATCTTTACTCTAATTATTGTTGGAACAACTAACAACAGATAAAATTGTAAATTAAATCAGATTATGTATTGATTTGGATATGCCCAGTAAAACTTTGTAAAATGATGGTGCAATACTCGGAGATTATTTATTTTTAATAATATTTATATAAAACTTACCAAAACAGTGCATTTTTTTAGTATTATTGGCACTGTTGCACCCAGATATCGAACACTTAAAAACCATTGTCAATAATATATGATGCACACCGTTTTAGAACAAATTTAATAAAATTTAATTATAATTAATTTATAAGCAGAAAAACTCTCAAACTATAAAAATCAAAGTTTAACGACATTAAAGCATAACAAGAACACTGCAAGTCGTCAACGTCAACTAAATTTGAATTTGACTGACAAATGACAGGAAACTTCAAAATCCTCGATACTAGCGACGCTCATGACGCGAGTAAAAAGTAAAATCATTAAATACAGTTCTGTCAAATGACAAGGGTGCGCATGCCCTGAGTTTAACGCTTCCTTTCGTATTGTACGTAAATTAGATCGCGGCGATCGCACTTCATTCAGTATTTTATCGGCGGTCTTTTATTTTATTGTTTCGAGGAGTGGCCCGTGTGTGTGGATGTGATAAAACTTCGGTACGAAATCAACATGGCGGAATAAAAAAAATCCAAGAACCAGGATAATATGAAACTTGTCAAAAAAATAGTATTATGTATTACTAAATGACTTTGTGCGGACCTCGTTGGGGTCACACTTCACTATTCCCTATAAAAGGAAAGATTCATAACGAGAGAAGTTCTGGGTAAAGGAAGTTTACCAACTTTTTAACTTTAGCTTGTATATTATTTTACATATGAGTGTTCCAAAGGTAGTCAGCGTAGCTGTTTAACGTTATGAATCTAACAGTATCTACCTATCAGTTGGCTCTATTTATAAAGTCACAAATATCACCCAATGCATTACACAGGTTTTAAAAAGCATATTATATATATAAACATTGCTTTTTTTAATCTCACCCTGAATATTTTTAACTGTTGTCCGAATCATGTTCCTTTTTATTGCAAGGGCGCAGCTTACATATACAAAAACTAATCCGATATCGGGAAAACCCTATTGAAAATTGTATAACATGATATAATTCAAAGCATTCTTTCTTTACTCATAACCCATAACATCGTGTCACGTTATAAAAAACTTATTGGGTTCTATATCCAGAATTTCATTAAAAAAAATTATATTATTAAAATATATCTAAAATTTTGTTTATTCATAACGTAAAAAATAAAAAGTGGCTTTTTTCAAGAGGTATGAATATAAATAAACAAATGAAATATTATTTCTTACCTTTGCCTTTCTTTTGGAAACGAAAAACATGAAAGGCTGCACGTGTATCCTAATAAATTGTCAAATACTAACCCAAATTAGTAAGTTGAATAAATCTCCCTCACCGTCAGGCACATAATAGCCACACAAACTTTCTGAATCTATTTTCTTTGATTTGACTTTGCATAAACAAGATCAAACAAAATTTGTTTACCAAGCGTCGATGGCCTTCTATACTATGATACAATATGATATAGCACATTCCCGTCTGGCTCTGCTACGTCATCGCGTGATTAATGCCGGCTGTCAATGACCTTCGGCCATATGATCTCAGTGCATTTTCATTGATGTTTAAAAGTGTTTGCGGATTTCTGTGTCCTTTTTTTGTATTTAGTTAATTAAACAACAATAAATATGAAGTGTGCTGTGTTCGGGTGTGACGGGGATAATCAGGACAAATAATTTTGATAGGAATATAAGGTTTTTTACTTTTCCTAAAGACAAAAAATGTTTACGTGAATGCTTGGGTAAACGCAAAGGTAATTTAATACAAATTTGGCGCGGATATCTTCAAGGTATTTTGTTAAAGATAACTGTATGTCATTAATTTATATAAAAAAGACAAAAACGTAAATCTGGACGAAATAGTCGACATTTTTAATAAAAAAAGAGTTTTTCAACTAGAACAATGCTAGATTTTATTTAAATTTTATTTGTTAATATAGATATATAATATATGGACAAACGGCAGCTTGTGCACATAAAGATTAAACTTGTTTAGTGAGTGTTGTTTTATTCCCTCTCATAACTGCATTTTCTTTAATGAGACTTCCTCCTCTCAAATGAAACTTAGTTACGTACCTGTGCTTATCAGAAAACAAAGATATTATATAGCATTTTTTAGTTTTAAATTGACCTAAATATAAACATGTATAACAAAATAACAGTATAAAATGAAATACTGTCGGATTTTATACAATCTTAACTCTTTCTTTAGCGTGTTTTTTGTATTTTTATTACATAAATATATAAATACCATGTCATAAGTTTTTTATTTTAGTGAGTTATATGTCGATGTTTCATTAGAAAAACATTTTTAATTGAAGAAAAAATGGTAGTATAATGTCTAAAGGCTAGAAACGACATGCATCTCTATAAGCAATTTAAAAATCTACGCACGCAATGACGTCACTGCGCGACCCGAACGCAAATCAGACCGTCTAGATATCATACCTTTCGTTTATTATATCATTATTAAACCTCAAATGCTCAGCTGTAAAAAATGCGTTTTGTTTACAGTAAAAAGCATTTTAAGTCAGTAACCAATTAAGATAGTTATAGGATTAATTATTAATAATCGACAGTACATTCGTTTCTCTTCTCAATGCAAACCAAAAATACCGGGTGTTTCATTCAAAGAATCAAATTACTTGCTTATTTACATAATTTTGCACACTCTGTACAACTATATTGTAATATTTGTTACATCTGACAATAAATCTATGACCTATAGGAAACTATTGTGAAAATAGGGCCATTCTGGAGTAATTGGTTAAAAAGTTATTGTGATTTGTAATAAAACTAGTTAAACTTAAAAAAAAATATTAATTTATATTTCAAAAACAGTAAGATAGATATAGACCATTGTATATTAGAGTCTGGATACTAATTTGAGCTTTCGCTTCGTCTGTATACCAATTTGAGCTTTTCTGCGTAACATAATCTCTTGCTAGTTCATGCATCAGACAGACTCACTAAACTTGAATAAACACTTCTACCGAATTTTTGCTTCAAACCCACAGAAAAAAACAACGGTTTCGTTCAAAAGTGCTTTGTTCACATTTCTACCATCATTTTCAATTGCAAAATAAATCATTAAGTACTTATGTAAATGTATTTTCTATTCTTTGCCAAGTTCCGGTCACTTTTTTCTGTTAAATAGCTTCATTATTATCATACGGTGTTTATGACATACAAGCTTATACCCCTCTCAAAAATATATGGTTTTTATACGGCATTAATGACAAACAAGCTATATCCCTTCTCATAAGTATATGGACAATCCCAAGGTCATGCAACTGTTCAAAAATCGGTGCGGTGATTGGTGGAAGCCCTAATATAGAGGATGCATAGGTGCAATAAATTTGGGTAAAATTTGCCATGTTGCCCAGCGTAACATCTTTAGAAACTGGTGACGTCAGATGTGTTTTAAGCGGGGGTAAAAATAAAAAATTGTTCATAGTATTTTCACATACTTTAATTTCCATTTGGAAAATGGTCATCTATATAGCTTCTCACAGATTCGATTTTTTTATTGATCTCTTGGCAAGATGTTATCAAAAAAATGATTATAAATTTGCTGATATTTAGGTCGACGTTAACAAGGATAGAGACAAATGACGAGGGAGCAGAGGATGAACTAAGAAGTATTTTAAATGATATGGGGTTAATCGACGAGCCTCATATTGATAAACGTGATGCTGACCTTATCGAGGACGAAGATCTAGAACACGGAACTAACAAAATTAATTTAATTAAGGTAAACTTATTTTTTTATTTCTTCGTCAGCTATAAAAAAAATACTAGCCAATAATAGTGATACAACAATAATTGCTCATAAAGTTGACATCAATTTTATTCGACTATATTTTTAAAATTCGATTTTGATAAGGGTTTTAAAAGTTGAAAGCTTTTTTATGGATGTTTATACTCACTGAGCTGTGTTTATTTATTTTACTTTTTTATTTATTTGAAAATATTTTGACTTGGCCCTTGCTTTATTTTTTCGCTTCTGTATATTGTTAATACCTAGTGTAAATGTCCAAAAGTATGGCAGATAATTTATTTCATAAATATTAGAAAACAGTCTTGTGCAGGAGACCGCAAAGGCTTCTTTTACGAGATACAGGGTGATAAAAAGTCGCTTATCTAGTTTACTCTAACTAATGTTAATAAAGCGACTAAATAAATTTTAAATAACTCTACAGAGTCATATTTTCTTTTCGGATTGGAACTCCTTTAACCCTCCCGAACGTTTTGTTACGATGTCAGTGGCAATTTTTATTGTTTATTTTTTAGAAGTTATTGAGTAAAATGTCCATTCATGCATAGCATAAAACTGGTGATGGTTAACCAGCGGCCAATGATCTCCTAGAACACATTGTTTGATGATGTAGCGGAAGGCTAAGGCTGAAGTCACACAGATCGATCGTCTACAATCGATTAAAAATAATCCAAATTATCTGATTTTTTTAAATTGTTAATTGTAGTGAACCTCATCAACCACGCGCCATCGAACACGACCAAGCATCACTGGCCGGTTTGAAATCGAAAAATGTTGGTTTTTTAGTCGACTCTTGTCAGTTGTCATACCGTGAACGTTCGAACGTATTTGATAATTTGTCAGTTGCACATTTCTGACCTTAAAAACATATAAAATATCATAAGGATGATTTTAAATAATGTATCAAATCAAACAGAATCCGGTTTGTAACTGCTACTTTCGTTATTCATACTTTGGCTTTGAAGTTTGAATTCCAGTATCAAAATTGGCAAATATTAAAAGACTGGTTGCACTTAATGCCGTGTGCCAACCTTTTTTGCCACATAGATCTGTAACCTGGAACCAACCAACTAGCAAACTTTCCAAATTCCTGTTACATATTATATAAACCCTTCACCCTGCAGGTTAAGTCAAATTGATAACTTAAAAATTCAAACCAATTTCTCAAAATTATTAGAATTAAATTATCGTAAAAGTGTGTTGTAAAATTGTCCTTAACGAAAATGTTCTGTTAGAAAAGGACAATCATTAAGAAAAACCCAATGTGAGATATAACTCCTGAAGAGCGATCCCGATGCATCTAGAGGAAAGGATGGAGTGAAGTGAACGACAGTTTCCCGCTGCATTTCTGTCTTCCTCCGGTATTCATCAATATACTTATGGAATGGCTTGAAACCGACGACGCCATCAAAAAAGGAAAGATAAAACCCAGACTTTGATTGCGAAATCTCAATGATAACTTCATCATATGGAATAAAGACAACAAACAATTTAAAGAGTTGCTAGGTTATTTAAATATTATACACTCAACCATAAAGTTTACCCTTTCTTTTTTATTTATTTATGTAAGTATTTTCCTATATGACAATTTACAATTTTGTATAGGAGTCGTCAACAAAACTTAACCTAAAATAAAACAGAACATCTGTAATACTAAACATTAACCCAGACATTAATTAACACATTTTTCATCTATATGGTACAGACAACATGATAATAAACATATTTCTTTAATTTTTTTTTAAATGTCCGACGATTTACTATTTTTAATCTCATATGGAAGACGATTGAAAACTGGGTCCTAAATAACCAGAACTTCTTTGTATTATGTTTCTTTATCTTAGAACCTTTGGAAATATACATAATTTTTTAAATAGAATATCCTGTATATTTTTAACTCTTTGGAAAAAGTGAAAAATACTATTTTAGAAATACCCTACTTTAGTCAAAAGCAGTGTTATCGTGCGGGTCATACGATTTATCAACGACAAACTTTTTAAGTTTGTTTTTCTTTTATTACGTGTATTCATATCCTCCACATAAAATCCGGAAGACGAATTAGATAGACCTATGATATTTTCATATGAAAAAAGAGGATAAACATATAAACACCAGCAGTTGCAAAAACCTTTGAGCGATGTCACTTCGAAGTCAGATTGACAAGTCAGTGACACAATGAGTAATAGAAAACAATTTTCGGGTTTTTTGCTTCCGCAGGCAAAAAAAATGGTATTAAATCTAATAAAATATTACGAAAATGAAAATTCACCGGCTAATATACAGGAGACAGTAGCAAAAGCTCTGGGAATCGGTATAAGGACTGTGCAGAAAATTGTGCATGAAAAAAAGCGTAATTTAGACAGAAGACTTAAGTGACAATGTAAAAATGGATGTTCGTAATGCAATTTACGATTTATACACATCAAAAACTAATATAACCCTTCAAGTTTTAAAAGAAACTTTAAAAAAATTGAGGCATATTGGAAATTGGACTAAAATCGTTGTCAAAATTAATAAAGATGTTGAGTTTACGATATAAAAAAGACTGTAATCGAAGATCTTTATGCGACTTGCCACATATAGCAAGTTGGCGTGTCCAGTTTTTAAAGAAATACAGGGAAAATGTTAATTCAAAATTTAGAAAAGTGGTATTTTTAGATGAGACTTGGATATTTTCTAATGGAAGTGGTTCGAAATCTTGGCAGGACGAGTCTGTAAAAAGTGTCAAGGGAAAAAAGGAATGTGGGACGGGAAAACGGTTTATCATTTTGCATGCATGTTCTTCAACAGGATTTCTTCCAGGTGCAAGTTTCCTACTGTTTCCTTCAACATCCAAAAGTATGGACTGCCATGATAATATGAACTGTGAACTATTTGAAAAGTGGTTAAAAGAACAACTGATTCCAAATTTGGATGCTCGATCTTTAATCATTCTGGACACTGCATCTTATCATTCAAGAATCTTAAATAAACAACCTACTTCATCCTGGAAGAAAAGTAATATTTATGACTGGCTAATAAAACAAAAACAAAATCCTTTACCCAATATGCTGAAACTAGAACTTCTTTTAATGGCAAAATCTATTAAAAAACCAACAATATATGCCGTTGATGAAATATTACGGGAAAATGGACATAATGTTTTACGACTGCCGCCATACCATTGCCAGTTTAACGCAATAGAATTAATATGGGCTGGGGCAAGATCATATTACGAAAAACACGTGAACGATGGTCTTACATCAGATGAACTGCAAATTGTTTGACAAGATTCATTAAATTATATTACGCCGGAGTACTGGAAGAAATCTGTGGAACATATGGAGAAATTAATATAGGATTGGTGGAATCGAGAACGAGTTCTAGATGTCGAAATAGCACCAATGATCATTGCGCCATTTGAGGACGACTCAGAAGATGAGGACTTTTTAAGTGATGATGATATTTTTTAGTCTATAATATTAAAAAGTTTCTGAAGGATTATATTAATCTTTGACGTGTATAAATCATAAATTGCATTATGAATATCCATTTTTACATTGTAACTTAAGTCTTTTGCCTTTGGATTTTTTCGTGTACATTTCTTAATCTTCTTCGGAAGTAAATTATGTTTTTTTTTTCATGCACAAATTTCTGTACATTCCTTATACCGATTCTCAGAGCTTTTGCCACTGGCTCCTGGATATTAGCCAGTGAATTTTAATTTATAAATTTTTTTGTTAGATTTGACACCATTTTTTTGCTTATTTTTTTGGTACATGTGTAATTTTGTAAATAAATAATTATAGAATACTTGTTCCAATTTTAAAGCGTCTTTAAAATAAGTAAATTGTTTTATTAATTATAAGACAAAATTTGATATATAAAAATCGGTAAAATCGCTTTACCAGAAACTCGGGGTTAACGAAAAATACAGGCTATATATATATATATATATATATATATATATATATATATATATATATATATATATATATATATATATATATATATATATATATATATATATATATATATATATATATATATATATATATATATATATATATATATATATATATATATATATATATATATATATATATATATATATATATATATATATATATATATATATATATATATATATATATATATATATATATATATATATATATATATATATATATATATATATATATATATATATATATATATATATATATATATATATATATATATTGGTGATTGATAAAAAAATCTCACTTTCATTAAGTGCCTGTATAAACAGAACATATCCTGATTGTTCCACTGATTCGAACCGCCTTCTGACTTTATTAAGGCGCTTGCCATTTTGTGTATTTTTGTTTTTGCCAATCAAAAAATTTTAATCAAATACATATTTAGCGAATTCTTATTTAGTCCCTCGGCATTTAATATATAAAATAATATTAAGTGGCTATCTTAATAATATTGCGTAATATAATAAAAGAAAACTATTTTGTTTCTCCCTGTATATTTATAAATAGCCCATCCATATTTAATAGCTCGATAAAAGAAGCACACAACATTTTGGTATTCACTGTATATTTTTAACTCTTTGGAAAAAGTTTTCTGATTTGATTCATAATGACCGCATTCAACTATAAGTTAATATATTCTTAAATATAGCACTTTTAAGTCATAGTATTTGGATTGATTTGTAAATACAAAATAGTAGACCATGCCAACAGCAACTGCAATTATTATCACTAAGTCATTGATATAACTGTCAATATAGTTAAAATTTTAACTCATTCTCTGCTTTTTAACTATTTTACTCTAAGAATGGTGTTTTCTATTGCCAACATTTTGTTGGGTTAAAGTAAAAAATTGATCTTGTCATTTTGACAAGTGTCACCTAGGTCAAATATCCTTGGTTACCAATTTAATTACCTTATTTATTACAATACAAACAAATAAAAAGACGCGCTTTTGTGTGCAAATTAAGCATTTCGTGCAGGTTCGGATGCAGGTTCATCCAGATACGGAAAAGAATCGTTAAAAAACGTAGAAAATATGTTGCTAACAATATACCGATCAATACCGTAAAAACTAAAAAATCCGTCTGGGAACAGTTTTCTTAGTTCTGTTCGGAGAAGCATTACAAATTAAAACACGACACAATTCCCGAAGAAGTATCAAACATTCTGGAGGATTACGGCTTCAATATGAGAAAATAAAACGGTGAAGATTACAAAAAGTCAAGCATAAAATCAATATGGAACACTACCATTCAAATTATTCAAGAAAACTATTTAAAAGAGCTTAGAATTAAAATTGATCCTTTTACGTGTATTCGCTTTAAAGCAGCAAGGTTGGCCCGAGACGCTAAGCGAAAACTACTCCAAGCTTCCCAAGAAAAAAAAAAGTAAGTTCAAAGGCTTTCACTACTGAGGAATTACTTTCGATGGCAGGTAACTATGATGAAGATAACCCAGATGACCTACAAAAAATTTTCCACCTATGTTCATTCGAACTCGCTTGGAAAATGAATGAAGCGGCAAACCGTAAAGTGTTTTACTTCGAGAAAGAATTGAACATGAAAGGAGAATTTAAAACTATTTTTTGGGTTTTTCGCCTTAATAACATCTGAAAATAAAAAAATTATTTACCTTATAAAATCAATAGACAGTCTTAAGTTCTGGGTCCACTATGAACGCACCCAAGGAATGACACTGCAAAATATTTGTTTTCTGGACGTTTCGGGGGAAAGTCTACCCCTCTTCAGCAAACCTACAAATAAAAAACTAAAAGCAGAATATTTCTTATGTTTAGTAACAGAAATATAACCAGAATGGCCAATCTCTGACAAAATGTCAATAAATGTCAATTAAAAGGTGTTATTTTTAATTGTTAGAATAAGATGTGAAATATGTGTACCTAGAGTATCTTCGTATGCATTTATTGTATTTTGAGGTGTCCTGTTTTACTTCAGTATTTAGCAAATTTAACCATGTGTTATTAAAACAAACGGAACAAGATGCTACACAATTATCTTTATTTAATAATATTAAGGCACTTTCTTTTATTTTACGTTTTTTGCTAAAATGCTAGAAGCATTCCAATTAATTTTATGATTGTTATCTAGTACATGTTGGCAAATGTTTGATTTTTGAAATTCCCTATTTTTTATGTATGTTTGGTGTTCTTTAATTCTTTTGGCTAATGGCCTAGATGTTTCACCTATGTAAAATTTACTGCATTGACACGGCATTTTATAAATAACATGTTTTGTATTTTCTTGTTCATTGTTAGGTTTTGTTTTGTAAATTTGCTTCTAAGAGTATTTTGTGTTTTAAAGATCGTTCTGATATTAAAACGTTTACCTATTCGTTTTATTTTATTTGATAAATTAGGTATGTATGGTATAAAGAGGTTTGTAGTTGGTCTATTTGGGATTTTTTTGTCTTTTGGATTCTCAAATTTATAAAAACATTTTTCAACGAAATCATTAGGATAATTGTTTTGATTTAAAACATCTTTTATAAAATTTTTTCCTTTATTTAAATTTTGATCTTTGCAAATTATTTTTGCTTTAACATATAGACTTTTTACAACTTCCCTTTTAACCATGATTGGATGATTTGAGTAAAAATTTAGGTATCTGTTTGTGAGTGTAGGTTTTCTGTATACTTTTGTTTCAAAACTCTGTATGTCTTTTTTAATAAGTATGTCTAAAAATGGAAGTTGTTGGTCTCTTTCCTTTTCGGTAGTAAATTTAATTGTTGGTTCTTTGGTGTTAATGTGATATAAAACATTATTTAAAAGTCGATCGTCATGTTCATTGATACAAAAAATGTCATCAATGTATCTCCACCAAATAAGTGGTTTATGATCGTAATTTTGAATATAATTTAACTCAAAGTTTTCCATAAAAATATTACTTAGTAAAGGAGACCCCATGGCCATGCCAAAATTTTGTTGGTAATATTCGTTTTTGTATTGAAAATAAGTAGTTTTTACACAAAAAGTTAATAATTCTAGAATAGTATTAATGTTTAATGATGTACGTTCACTAAAATTGTTATCATTCTCAAGTGTATTTCTTACTATGTTTAAAGTTTTATCTACAGGTACGTTTGTAAAAAGACTAACGATATCAAAACTTACCAGTGTATTATTTATGTTTATTTAAATATTAGACAATTTCTCAAGGAAGTGTTGTGAATTTTTTACATGTGAATTAGTGTTACCAACTAGCGGTTTTAATATATTTAAAAGAAACCTAGCTAAAGAATGTGTCAGTGAGTTTACGCTACTTACTATTGGTCTAAATGGTATGTTTGGTTTGTGAATTTTTGGTACCCCATAGAAATTTGGTGTTTTACTGTAGTGTGGTGTTAATTTAACTTTAATTTAAACTCACCGACACATAATTTAGCTAGTTTCTTTTAAATATATTAAAACCGCTAGTAGGAAACACTAATTCATATATAAAAAATCCACAACACTGCCTTGAGAAACTGTCTAATATTCAAATAAATATAAATAATACACTGGTAAGTTTTGATATTGTTAGTCTTTTTACAAATGTACCTGTAGATAAAACTTTAAACATAGTAAGAAATAAACTTGAGAATGATAACAATCTTAGTGAAGGTACATCACTAAACATTAATACTATTCTAGAATAAAACCTCTTATTTTCAATACAAAAACGATTACTAACAAAATTTTGGCATGGCTATGGGGTCTCCTTTATCTCCTTTACTAAGAAATGTTTTTTTGGAAAACTTTGAGTTAAATTATATTCAAAATTACGATCATAAACCATTTATTTGGTGGAGATACATTGATGACATATTTTGTATCAATGAACATGACGATCAACATTTTAATAATATTTTATATTATATTAACACCAAATAACCAACAATTAAATTTACTATTGAAAAGGAAACAGACCAACAACTTCTATTTTTAGACATACTTATCAAAAAAGGCATACACAGTTTTGAAATAAAAGTATACAGAAACCTACACACACAAACAGATATTTAAATTTTTACTCAAATCATCCAATCATGGTTAAAAAATGGAATTGTAAAAAGTTCTATATGAAAGAGCAAAAATAATTTGCAAAGATCAAAACTGTTTTAAAGAAAAAAATTTTATAAAAGATGTTTTAAATCAAAACCATTATCCTAATGATTTCGTTGAAAAATGTTTTTATGAATTTGAGAATCCAAAAGGCAAAAAAATCCAAAATAGACCAATTACAAATCTCTTTATACCATACATACCTAATTTATCAGATAAAATAAAACGAATAAGTACACGTTTTAATATCAGAACGACCTTTAAAACCCAAAATACACTTAGAAGCAAACTTACAAAAACAAAACCTAACAATGAACAAGAAAATACAAAAAATGTTATTTATAAAATTCCGTGCCAATACAATGAATTTTACATAGGTGAAACTTCTAGGCCATTAGCCAAAAGAATTAAAGAACATCAAACATACATAAAAAATAAGGAATATCAAAAATCAAACATTTGCAACATGCACTAGATAACAATCATAAAATTAATTGGAATGCTTCTAGTATTTTAGCAAAAAACATAAAATAAAAGAAAGTGCCTTAATATTATTAAATAAAGACAATTGTGTAGCATCTTGTTGTGTTAGTTTTAATAACACATGGTTAAATTTGCTAAATACTGAAATAAAAAAAGGACACCTCAAAATACAATAAATTAAAATGAACATACTCTAGGTACACATATTTCCCACCTTATTCTAACAATTAAAAATAACACCTTTTAATTGACATTCATTGACATTTTGCCAGAGATTAGCCATTATGTTTATATTTCTGATACTAAACATAAGAAATATTCTGCTTTTAGTTTTTTATTTGTAGGTTTGCTGAAGACGGGGGTAGACATTCCCCCGAAACGTCCAGAAAACAAACATTTTTCAGTGTCGTTTCTCGAGTACCTTCATAGTGGACCCAGAATTTAAGACTGTCTTTTGATTGTATAAGGCGAAAAACCCAAAAAATAGTTTTAAACCATGAATCCGCCACTGCAATTTCATAATTATTTGAAGCAGAATTTACTGGGCGATTTTTTCTAAAATAACGCAAGGAGGAGCAAAAGCCCTAGCAAGGAGTAAGTAGTTGATAAAAAATAACGTCAATGAAAATGTATGTCCTGTAAGATTGTTTCTTAAAGTAATGGATAAAAGAGGATCTACCATAACCACAGGCATTCTATTTTTAACCGTACGCCCCAATCGGCAAGAAGACCATTGGTTCAAAAATATGCCTTTGGGCGTAAACAACTTGACAACATGGCAAAACTCTCTGCACAAAGAATTGATCTCGAATCCAAGAAGTTTAAGGTAACCAATCATTCACATCGATCTGCCGCAATATCTGCACTTGCAAAAAAACGTATTGATGAACATCAAATAATAAAAAAGATGGGTCATTCTAGTGTTCATTCAATCAAACCCTACCTACAACTTGACTCAGAACACCAAGAGATGAGATCAACGTTGCACTACCTTCTGAGCCACAGATTCATTTTTCAACTTTATAAACTTCACCGACATCAGCTGGAATAAAGGATGGTCGAACAAATAACTATTATAATACCTGCACTTTCAATATTGTAAATAATAAATACAATTATTTTTATGGATATTAAAAAATAAAGTTGTTATATTTTATTTTTTTGGATTTCACTATTTTATTTGATTTTATATATGGTGAGACATTGTTCTCGTGAAATAGTTATGTCGAATACCACGCTAGAAAAAATTTTGAAGGTAAAATTTTCTCGTCTATTCAAGTATGTTGCTTTTTAGTAATTTCATGACATTTTTCAAAATCACTCTCCTAACGGCTCGTAGTTTTGTTACAAAAATGGCATTCGTGAAATTACCAAGCAACAAACTCTCATAAACAATCGGAAAATTTTGCCGACAAAATTTTCTCTCTTGTGGTATTATATATGAAGAAAACCAAGAACTTATTGAGAATAATTATAACCTATCTGCCTTTTTATAGAGTAAAATTGTAAAGGGGAATTTAAAAATACATTTTCAAAAATAATCCAATTGTTATGATTTCAGTTAATATTTTCTAAAATATATGCGATTTAGAATTATATTATAAACAGAAATAGGCCATCATGTCAAAAATTGCAAATGAAGACAAAAAAAATGTAGTAGTGTGTAACAGCATATAATATATATTTTAACTAAATTAAATCAACCCAAGAATCAAAGTTTTATTTACTAACTAAATAGAAATAACAATAAAAAGAAATAAGAAAAAATGGAATTTAAGAACTAATATTTCCCCCTTGATTTTGGATGCATTCTGGGTAACCGGTTTCTACATGTCTTGCATTGCATTTTCTATAAAATTAGCATTTCTTTCATTTAGATTATTTATTTCTTGGGTTATAAAGTATTTGACTTCCTCAATATCATTAAAATCACGTGCATGAACTTTGTTTTTAATATAACCCGAAAAAAATATCCATAGACGTTAAATCTTGAAGGCCATGCTATAGTTTCGTTTCTTCCAAACTACTCGTCTTGATTCTTGTTTTAAAAAATTTGAAATTCTTGTATCACATGTGGTAGAGCACCTGCAGATTGGAAAATTGTATTTAGGTATTGCACCAACGGTAGATTTTCTAGCATGCCTTGAAAGTGTCTTTCCAAAAACTGATGATAGAATGGACCAGTCAATGCTCCTTCGAAGAAGTGTGGTTCTAGTATTTTATTTTCCAGCAGTCCATACCACACATCACTGTTTTTCGACCCTGAAATCTAACTTCTCTCACAAGCTGGACATTTTCTGATGACGAGTGTCTCAATTTTGACGATTTGGCAAACCACTTGTTAAAAAACTTGACTCGTCGATCCATAACATCTTCTTAAATCTTTCTTCTATCATTGTTCAGTCTATTTAACATTAAATTACAGAAGTAGAGTCTTTGATTCTTATGCAATTCCGTAAGTTTTTAAACAGTATGATATTTATAAGGTCTATATTCATATTTTTTTTAAACTTTGCGGATATACTCAAGTGAAGTTCTTCGTGGTCCGTAATGAGCATGCATATGTGCAGAAGTAGTTCGTACTAGCTGGCTGGAGTTTTTCACATAATGCAAAAGAATTTTCAAATCCTGATTCTCATTTACTGTTCTTTTTCTTAGCAGATTTGAAGTTCTAAACTTTTTTAATAGTGAAGAATTTGTTGTTTCTCTTCAATAGAAAATACCATTTGTGAGAGTAAAATTATTAAAAAGACGCATATGAGTTAAAATGACAAGTATATGACTCAATGACATTAATTGCAATTATTGTTATCATGGCCTCCTATTACAAGTTAATGATTTTTATTTATAAATGAATCCAAATATGATTTAAAACGGCTATATTTTAGAATAAGCTAACTTAAAATATAACACGTGAGGTATTTCTTGCATGATATTTTTAATCTCTTTCCAAAGAGTTAAAACTATACAGGGTATTCCATTAAATACACTTTTGATGTCCTGTAAATATTCAAAGATACTGAAAGTCACAATACAGATTCGGAGTGGAAAAACTTCCTCTGAATGACCGTTTTTTAAGTTTTTCTCTACGATAAAAAATGAGTTAAATGGGAAGGCAGTTTATAGCATGTCACCCGATTATTAAGACTTCTTCTTAGTAAGCAAATTACTCACATCGAATAGTACCTCAACCAGAAATTTAACACTAGTATTCATAGTCGGCCTCCAGACACTTGCGTTTCCACTAGGAGATCCTTCGGAATTCTTAATTTTCGTTTCACAGTCAAAAGTCTGGGGAATGGAGCATCGTTCTTGCTATGGATGTATTTACAGACAATACAAATAACTCGCTGGATATCTTAGTGTCATCTGCCACCTGCAGGAACGTTCCATTATAATTTTCTCGCCAAATAATGTATGCGAGGTTGAAATATTTTCACACTATGAAATGCTTTGTCTAAAAAGTAAGAGGTTTAATGGAAAATATCTGTGATTTTGCATATACACAATACACAGGGTATTTTTCACTTGATGCCGATAATGCAGGTAACTTTCGATAACTAATAAAGATGCAGGGTGATAAGAATCTACAAACTGATCTTTTTTTTAAATTATGATCCTGTTAACCGTCCCAAACTTTGTGACGATAATGACCCAAATCCAATATTAGTCTCGTCAAATTCTCCATGTCATGTAGAAGAGTTTTTGCGTCTTTCACTCAGGAGTTATTTGGCAAAAGATCCATTTATTAATTTCTAAAATTTCAGTTTTTATTTGATTTCAAGGCTTTTGTAAAATTTTATATTTACTGAAAAGTATTTTCTTATTTAGTAAAACGGTTGATAACTCAAAAATTGTTTATATATTTAAAATATGTTTCCTTTATACAGGCTGAAAAAAGGAGGTGAATCAGCTTATTCCATATCATGCATTTCCTAAAAAAACACGGTGAAACAAGTAAATTTCGTTTATCTTTTTGTAGATACAATTTTTGTCCCTATACAACTTAGCCCTAGCGGTATGGGCAGCCCCAGAAATCTAAAAAATAATTTATTTCAAAATCCGTTAGTTGTTTTAAAAATCGATGAAACACGTCAAATTGATTACACCTCTTTTACATTTATATTACTATACAGCATGGCTCTGGGTAAATGAAACATCCCTCTTAAATTAAAAAAAAATATTTTAAAAGCGTTTATGTGTTTTAATAAATGGTGAAAGACTATTTTTCCTCTCTATATATAAAAACAGTTTTTCGACTATACAGGCAAATACTTGAGTTCTGGCAAGTCGCTGGATGACGGTAGGGCATATTCAAAGGTTATTAAATTCTGTTATATTAGGATGCGATATTACCCCTTATAAGTAAATTTATGACTAAATTGGATTTTTTCTATGTAACTGCTGTAAAAAATAATTAATAATAATATAAAATAAAATAATAAAGCTTGAAATTAAAAATGACTCCGCACAATCCCTATGGGAAATGGCTTTCAGTCAATTTTCCTGGAAATCTGCTATGTTGCAGTTCTCGACATCCTGATCAAAAGCTTTCATAGGCACAACTCACTCTTGCGGCTAGTTTTCGATAGGCAGGGCACCAAAGTTGAAATTTTTCCTGTTCCTCATTTTGTGCAATTCTTTTTATTTTTTGTTTTTAAATACTTAATAAGCGTTCAAATAAATCGGTCGCTTAGAATATCTGAGATTAGAAGTTACTAATATGAAGTTAGAGTAAAAAAAAATAGAGTTCAATATTTACATATTTAGCCACTGCCAAGATTACCTCACTGTATAAGGTCGATGGGACGACGATGCCAAGCCTAGCCAGGAACACCAATGTTTATACCAATTTATATTACGGTGAATATGTTTAAACATGATGCAACCAAATTTTCATACAAAGAATAGTAATGTGTTTCCAGTATTAGTTTTTAAGCAGTATAAAGAAATTACTTTTATTGCAAAATAGTAAAATACAAACTAAAATACCCAAAGCCTCAGATCGGATTACACCAGTAACTAGAGTTTTACTTTTATATGGCAAATCCGATCGACAACTCCACGTATTAGACCATCCCACTGTGGTATTAGACCATCCCACTTTCATTGTCAAAAGATCCTTATAGTAAAAAAGTATAAGTCTACAGTAAAGATTGTTACAGGGTCGCGTGACCGGCGTGGCTTAAAAACCAATAGCGGTGTCGTGGAACTACAATAAATTTTAACATTAAAGAAATTAATTTGCTAAAAAATATTTTATTAGATACCAAGCTTTTCTTAGCGTCACTACAGCATGTGTTTTAATGTATTATTATGTATTTGTTGATATGGTTCAAATCTTCTAATTACATGTTGCCTTACTTCAAGAAGCAGCGTTCTAAAGAAGAATATTGATTTTTTAAATATTTTATAAATAAGTTTTATTTACTTTATTTTGGACATTGCGAAATTAGGAGCTTCATTTGACCCAACTATGGTGCGGCAATGTGAGTTTATAAAAAATGGCCGTTTAAGTTTGGAATCTTCTTTTAATCAATAAGTAAACAGCAAGATTTCCTTTTCCAGGAGATAAGTCTAATGGAAGATACCTTATTCACTTATTTTAAGTCACATGACGTATTGACCAATCCGGATCAGTATAAGAGAACGTTTATTTCGTCAGGGATTATGTGAGAATCCTCAGAAGGAATACAAGAAAGACTCTGAAGTGATTTTTTTGACGATTACGATAGTTTTTCCTATCAGAGAATTAAAATAATTATAGAATATATCTATACTATATTAAAATAGTCAAAGGGCGTCTCACGCTCAAAAAAACGTACTGCGATTTCAAAAATCACTAGATTTTGGATGAAATCTGGGGAAATAATAAAGTTTCGGATGATTTCGCGCCATTTTTTAATTTTCACTTGAGTTGGGCCAATTTTTTATATAAGTGTAGTCAGGTAAAGGGATTTAGGTTGAATTTAAATGGTGATTCTTTGGGTATTAAAAGTAAAAATTTGTTCGTAAACATGTTCTAAACTGGTTAGAATTTAAGATTTAGAATACTGAAAATTAAATTTTAGCTAATAACATGTAAAAACAATAATATGACAATTGGCTATTCTATTCTTATCTTATAGCGTTCGCTTGTTTTTACTTTCCTCGCAAGAGGAAAAGTTCCGTCGGTTAGTCTGTATGTCTCTCCGCGACAAAGCTCAAGCACTGCTTGTCCTATTTGCTTCAAGTTTTGGTTAAAAATTAAAGGTCATATGATGATGACGTGGTAACATTTTGGTAAAAATCCAATGTAATCCAATAAAAAAATATTACTAAAAAACTGCTTATCCATTTTATCCAAATTTTGCAGAAAAATTAGGTGTGACGTGGTCTGATAAGTTTTACTACAAATCCAAAATGGCGGCCTAATAAAATGTAAAAGTCAGTGCAAAAAACTACTGCATCGATTATGTTCAAATTTTGCTCAAAAATCAAATATTATATAGGGATGAACTGGTAAAAATGTTGAGACAAATTCAAAATGGGGGAACAAAACGGTGGCCTAATTAAATGTTTAAAAATATGTGAAAAAAGTACTTATCGGATTGATTGATTGATGACATCCCCATTTTGAATATTTATTATCGATTATTAATCAAATCTATATAAATGTTAAAATTCGCTCGCAATCTAGGCATTCCTACTCTCATTTTTTAAATATTTACTAAAAATGTTTGATGTGTATTCTCAAATCTGTACAAATGTTAAAATTCCGCCGCCATGTTGGCATTATAATCTTGAATTTTTAAAATGTTGACAAAAATCCATGATGTGCAGTCTTAAATACCCCTAAATGCCGAATTTTAATCAAATGTGCAAATATTTTGAAATTTATCTGCTATGTTGGTGCCGCCATTTTTAATTATCAAATAATGACTAAAATTTCATAACTTTCATTCTTAAATACTTCTAGATACTGATATTTGAGCCGAATCTGTACAAATGAGAAAATTCTTGATTTTTGTTGTGCATTCTAAATAATCCCCACAAATGTTAAAATCATCCGTCCGACCTGTTGACATTGTCATTTTGGCACCGCTATTTTGAATTTTTAAATGCTGACACTCTAAATGAATGAATAGGAAATGTGCCCTAGGAAAATGAATTTTCCTAGGCACCAGTTTTCAGTTTAATCTACACAAGTAACAAAATTCGTCGGCCGTATTGGCGCCGCCATTTTGGATTTCTAAACGTTGAGTAAAAAAAATCGGATTTTTTATATCCGAAAGTGTATGCATGTCAAATAATCGGTAATGGAAGTGGTGAAAAATCCATTACAAGATTTGAACCAGACATACAAATATACAATCAGACGAGTAGGAAGCCAATACAAGCGTGCTAAAAGCATCGATTATAGTTTAAAACTCTTTATTATTCACTAAAGAGGTTTAAATTTAGATTAGGTCTAACTTGACAGTTACAGGTTTAAGATGACATTTTTAACAATTGAATAAATAATTTTTCTAAATGTCACAATTACAAAATGAGAGTGACATAAGGCAAACATAACTAAAAACTAAAGTTTAATAATAAATAACTAACTAATTTCCGTTTAAACTTACCTAATTTATTGGTTTGATTTTGATAGTGAAGTAGGGAGCGGTTATTTCGTTGATATTTGTAAAAATACCTATTTGCCTTATTAAGGAATAGGTAAGAATCTTTCCTTTTGTCAACGATAATGAAGCAGGGCCCATTTTTTCGTTTTCGTACATCAAATATTTTAAGAGGTCGTCATTTTGTTTCGCCATATTACATTCATGCCAGTATTTTTTTGTATCAGACGTACTTTTTGTGAAAAATTAAATAAAATTAAAGTTAATCGAGTAAGTGGATTTTTTAGCTATACCAGAACAGACCGACCGACCGACAGTAATGGAAAAATATGAAGATCTGTAAAAACCCGAAACGATGATTTTTTCACGATTGATGATATTTCCTTATGCGGAAAGTGAAAATTCGCGCCGCCACTAGCATTCGCCAACAAATGGCCACGGCTTGAACATGGGCCATCCCCATTTCTTGTTTTATCGTAAACACTGGTCGATAGAATGTGAAAAATAGGGGAACCGTGTTGGCGCATACCTTTAACGTGATTTATGAATGAATTGTGATCTCTACTTTAATTTTTACTCTAAGAATATGAATTAGTAAAACAAACTCATACAGGGTGTAACGGTTTCCACATTACAGTCATTTTTGTTACATATTCGACCGCACCTGAAACACCAAAATTCCAATTTTTACAAAAACTTAAATTAAGCTAAAACAGATTTGACAGCATTATATCAAAAAGATTTGTAAATAGCTGACATTAACGTGGACATGAATTTTAATACACTTTTTGTAACCTACTCATCATATGAAAATCTAGACCTCCTAAGGGCCCGTTACACGGCGCGACAACCGGCATTCTTCGGTTCTGGCGTGGCAGTTCCCGTTCCGTGTAACAGGTCTGGCGCGACGATTTTCGGGCGACGCCGCGACGCGAGGTTGACCGTCTAGTGTCGGTAAACATCAAAGTAGACGCGCCGAACTCGGAATGTGGCAAGATTCGACCAGAGTGGGAGAGAAGTAAATATTCAGTTTTAATACAGTTTTTGCCGGAGCAACAACTAATTTCAATATTTTTCCCTGTAAAATCTCTGTGCGTAGTTGTGTTTTTTTATTGCAACAATTGTTCACATTTCTACAATGTCGTGGACGAACGATAATATTATCGAGTTTTTAAATTTATTTGAGCAAGAACCAATAATTTGGAACCCTAGGCACCCAGGTCATAAGGACAGGAATGCTGTGCATGATGCCTGGCTGCGAATTAAGACACAGATGAGTGTCTCATTCACAATTGCGGATCTAAAAAAGAAAAAAGAGACACTTATGGGTACTTTCCGGAAACTAAATTCCAAAGTAAAGGCAAGCAGCAGAACTGGAAGCGGAACAGATGACATTTTTAAGCCAGATTGGTTTGCCTACGACCTAATGGCTAGATTTTTACATTCGGTATATAATCCAAGAGAAACACAAGATTCCGAACTTTCTTCAGCATCAGAAGTAAGTATTATTATTTTTTATTAACATAAAAAGGTAATATTACATATTTAATATCTATCCTGCCATGGGACTGCACCATTTGTTTTGAAGTATTGTGCAAAGCTGTCTCTAACGTTTTTTGCCTGGACTCCTGCGTTTCTAGCTACTTTGCGAAGTGGAAGTAAAGAACTAAGGTTGCCTTCTTCGTTTCGCCATGATCCAGCTTGAAATCCGTCGTTTGTTTCGGTATCAAATGTACCATGTGGAGAATATATTGATTTGGAGGTCTTACTTTTTCTCAAATAATTGTGCAATAAAACGCACGTCTTGACAATATTTGTAGTCTTTTCTGGCGTTAATAATATTGGTTTTCTCAGTACTCTGAAAATAGCTGACAAAATTCCGAAAACATTCTCTATAACACGGCGAGCACGAGAAAGGCGATAATTAAATATCCTTTCCATAGACCCTTTGTTGTAAACACCTGCATAAGGTTTCATCATATTTTCCCCTAAGGCAAATGCATCATCTGCAACAAAAACATAAGGTACAGGGTTATCTTGACCCGACAAAGGAGCATCTGGTGGAAGGTTCAGTTGTTTCTCATCAAGCTTTTTATACAACGTTGAATTTCGGAAAACTCCTCCGTCACTAATTCTTCCTTGACATCCAATATTCACATAGGTGAAACAGTAATTAGCGTCCGTCACAGCTAATAACACAATGCTATATGTTCCCTTATAGTTATAAAATTCTGATTCACTATGTTCGGGACATTGTATAACAACATGTTTCCCGTCAATTGCACCAAGACAATTGGGAAAATTCCAGGTGCTTTCAAATTCTTTTGCTATCTTTATCCATTGTTGTGGAATCGTAGGTAACTGAAAATAAAAACATAATGGTTATCTTTATAATGGCTACCCGATGTTAAAGTTCACGTCATCAGTGACACCACAACCTTTTATAGATACGATTTGAGAAAAAAATAATTTTTTTCTCATGAAACAACGTAAAAATTGGTTAGATTCTATTTCCGTAAGCTTTCGCATGAGCCCACACGCGACGTAATCTTTTCATAGAAAAAAGTTAAAGAACTTGGGGGTTAGGGCTTAAATTAAATTATGTTTTTAACAAAAGAAAAGCAAAACTCAAAATTAATTGACGTATTTAAGCGTTTTCCTTAGCATATTATTGGCTAAAACAAAATTAATTTAATTTCAACATTTTGCTCAACTCTATACGATAATTTTTTGGTTTTTCTTCCTAGGAACAATCAGAATATCGCGATAACGAAGGACATGAGGAAACCAGTATGGATCTTCCAGAAACTACAACAGCAATGTCGGAAAATCCAGGTCCTTCAAAGCCTACTCGACCTAACGTTTTTAAAGCTCCACTGCAAGGAGCTCAAATTAAAAAAGGCAAAAAAATGAACGTCACCGATAGGGAAAAACGTGCAGAGGACGCATACAGATGCATGAAAGCACTACAAGATAGGCCCAGCGAAGATGAATGCTCGTTGTTCTCTGACTTACTGTGTGAAAAGCTAAGAAATTTGGATAAGACCACACGTGATTTTGCTATGCACGAAATAGATTGCTTAATGTTTCGTCTCAAGCAACAACAACAGGGTAGAAATTTTCCACTTCACATTCAATCTTTCACTTATTCTGATCATCAAT
This sequence comes from Kuschelorhynchus macadamiae, assembly GCA_030620095.1. Lineage (NCBI taxonomy): Eukaryota > Metazoa > Arthropoda > Insecta > Coleoptera > Curculionidae > Kuschelorhynchus > Kuschelorhynchus macadamiae. The sequence continues at coordinate 508,878 of JAUTXW010004059.1, forward strand.
CATTTCCTTATAGGCCTGGATATTTTCCATCTTTTCCTCTCTATCCACGCTCAGCCATCACCACAATTTCCGCCATCTCCTCATTCCCAGGCTCAATCATCCGAGTCACCCTCAGGTTCTTCTCCCCAGTTCCACGCTCAAACGCCACAACCATCTCCAGGATTTCCTCCTTTTCCTAATTCCCACCGTCAGCCCTCAACACAATTTCCGCCCTCTCTTCATTTCCAGACTCAATCATCCGAGTCATCCCCAGGTTCTTCTCCCCAGTTTCTCAAACGCCACAACCATCTCCAGGATTTCCTCCTTTTCCTAATTCCCACCGTCAGCCCTCAACATCCGCCCTCTCCTCATTTCCAGACTCAATCATCCAGGTTCTTCTCCCCAGTTCTACGCTCAATCACCCCAATCATCTCCAGGATTTTCGCCTTCCTCCCAATCATTCACTCAACTATCCCAGCCAACCCAAAGATTTACGCTTTCTCCCAAGTCCATCTCTCAAGGGTCAGCAACGGCACAAGGGTCTGGTGATGAGCACGAGGAATCATTGTTTCATCTTTTAGAGTAATATATTTATATTCGTAGTTTTTATTTTGTTCCCATTAAAATTATTGTATCCTTGCCATTTACTAAGAGGGTATTTATATTTTAATGTAAAAATTATTTTCTTTTCAATAAATTAAGTAGTACACTGTTTAGTAGTGTAGGATTTATTTTCTAAAGAGTCTCACCTCCGCACACGTTATTTTTCTATCCTTTTAATAAACTTATTAAAATATCCGGAGTGCCTTATTTCATGAAACCCCTAGACAAACATGAAAAAGCCTACAGTAGACATTATTACTTACTTTTATTTCTCCCTGCAATGCCTCTATTAATGCACTGCAACCTTCATCTACACAGCATGACACAGTTTGCCGAGAAACTTTAAACAAATATGATAAACTCGTGTAGCTATCTCCAGTCGCCAGAAATCGTAATGTTATAGCCAGTCTTTCTTCTACAGGAATACACTTCCTCATGTTAGTGTTCATTTTCGATATACGTGGACCAATTTTGTTAATAAAAAATTCAAAGTCTTCTGCAGACATTCTGCAAAAATTAAAAAAATTGCCAGAAGGTTCTCTTTTTAAATTGCACAGCATGTCGGTGGTGCTGTATCTAAAAAATGTATAAAAATTTAACAATAATACTTCATAAATATTATTATGTAACTTACCTAGACCGACTTTTGTTATGCGAGCTTTCCCACCACCGTTTTCTGCTTTTTCTTTTTAAAGAATCCTCACATAAGATAATGTAACAAGCTGCTGCACAAAGTAACTGTTCCTGACGACGCCTAGGCATTTTAAAAAATATTTTAGACAAACAATCATTTACAACAACGGTGCAAAGCAAACTGACAGAAATAATTATTTTCGACAGACCTGCGCCTGCCGACCAAATTTTCCGGGCGGCGCGATAAGGCGCGCTCGCCTGCCACTTCCCAGTTCACAGGCCTGGCGTGTCACTCGACACGCCGTGTAACGGGTCCTTTAGGCTTACTGCAAATATATTTAGGTAAATAACCGGTAAAACTGACACATTTTAATTATTAAAAAAAATAAAACCATGGAAAGGTAAATAATATATTTACTGACAAGGTTTGTTGTATAATTAATTTGTGTCAGATTTACCGGCTACATAAATATCCTTGCAGTACGCTGCTAATACAGAACGTGTAATAAAATTTATGACCATGGTAATGTCAGCTATTTACAAATCGATATAATTATTTAATCCTTATTTAATTTTAATAAACATTAAAAAATTAGCCAAGTCTGACTGTTTGTTTTAGCATAATTGAACTTTTTGTAAAAGTTATAATTTTAGTGTTTTAGGTGAATATGTAATAAAAATTACCGCAATGTGGAAACCAATTTCACCCTGTATGAGTTTATTTAATTAATAATAATACATATAGTAACTTCTAATCTCAGATATTCTAAACAACTGACTTATTGAGTTGTGCCTACTGCCTATGGAAGCTTTTGATCAGGATGTCGAGAACTGCAACCAGTGACGGCTCGCGGGTGAAAAAGTAAGTGAAGTGCAAATGAAACAAGAAAATATCGCAATAATTTTTTTCCAGAATTTTTTTTATATGTGGAAGGGGTAGAATATTTTTTTACGTCTTACCTAAATTTTGTATACTAAATCAATTCTCCTATCCTTCATAGCAGCAAATTTATTTATAACATTCTCATAAAATGGTTGAATTGCCCTAATCTCCTTCAGAAATTCCTTTTGATTGGAAATATTGCCTAGAGAAGTAAGTCTTTCTTGAGATATTGTATTTCTTAAATAAGTTTTTACACGTTTGAGGCAAGAAAAACTTCTTTCCACTGAAGCACTTGTCGACGGTATTGTCAAAATAAGGGAAAACACTTTTTTTTCACTTGCTCTGGTAGCGATATATTCGAATTACTGTCATTGGCAAAAATAAGATCAAGCTCATTTTTAATTCGTTGATTTTTGAAAATGTTTCTCCATATAACTTTAACGCATTTTCAAACGGGCCAGTCGGTAAATTTAAACTATATTCGGAAATTTTAGCAGAATCTGCCAAACATAAAAATGTAAGTTTTTCACAGTCTTGAAAGCTTAGTGTCATTTCCAATAAAATATGGTCCAATATTTCATAAAAAAGGGTTCTATACTTAGCCCTAATTTCTTCAGGTGAAAGCTTAGCAAGTTCGCGTTTATAATGATTTATTTCTGTAATAGAATTTGCTTTATCAAACATGGTATTAAGAAAATGTTCATTTCTTCTTTTACAGAGCGCCTCACAACAGCGTTTTATATTGGATGCAAAAATGAATGTCAAGCGACTTGTTTTGAAGAACGCAAATAGTATGTCCGTGATTGAGAAAGTGACATTAAACACTAATGCTAGAAACGTGAATTCAAAATCGTTCATCTCACCTAAAAATCCTTTCGCAAGCCGGATTCATTTTTCATCAGATTTGTCAGTTTCCAATAAATTCAAAGACGTCTTTTAATTTATTCCAGTCTTGAACAATCACATTTACTAAGTTCGAATTTGAAGACCAACGAGTTTCTGTAATTGTTGGTATACACCTCCTAGATGCAGATGTAAGACCATACGTTCGTTTGGCTGAATGATGAAAACATGAGGGAATACCACTAAGGCTTGCAAAAAAAATTTCACATTTAGAAATATTTTTGAACTTTGCTGCATCACAAGGTTAAGACGATGTGCAAGACAATGGACAAATACAGCCTTTTTCTTTATTTTTTTGAAGTCCATTTATATGGCCAGACATCACACTTGCGCCACCGCAACATTGCCCTATTAATTTATGTTTATAGTCAAATTGGTCCAAAATTTGATCCAATAGAGAATATAAATTCTCCGACGTTCTATCAGAGCTAACATTATAAAATCCTAAGAATCTCTCGACTACTGAACCTTCTGAATTGACGTAAAGGGTGTTTTTTTTAGAGGCAGAGAACTTTAAATCGAAATTTTAAATTGATAATTTTATGGCATTTAACATTTGAATATGATGTCGGGCATGTGACCGCCGCGACTGGCGCGTATATGGCGTAATCTGGAGGTCCAATTTTCATACACTCTCCGCAGTACAGCAGGCTGTATGTCGGCAATCACGAGTCGAATTCTGGCTTCCAAATGCTCAACTGTTTCTAGTTTATCAGCGTAGACATGCGACTTTACATACTCCCAAAGAAAATAATCTGATGGCGTCAAACCGCATGAACGAGGTGGCCAGTTAACAGGTCCATTTCGAGAAATTAAACGTTGGTCAAAAGTTTCTTGCAGTAACTTAATTGTTTTGAGTGCTGTGTGGCATGTGGCGCCGTCTGCAACATTAATGCCTACCGACTCAGGCACGAAAAAGTTAGTAGTCATGTCTCTGTACCGCTCACAATTGACTGTAACGTTCTGACTATCAGTATTTCTGAAGATATAAGGACCAATGATTCCACCGGTCCATAAAGCACACCAAACCATCTTTTGGATGTAATGGTATTTCGACAATGGCTTGTGGATTCTCATCGCCCCAAATTCGGCAATTCTGTTTATTTACGTATCTATTTAACCAAAAGTGTGCTACATCACTGAACAAAATTTTGAAATGAAATTGTGGATCATCGGCAATGTTTCCTTCCGCCAATTCAGCTAATATACGCCGCGAACGAGGATCGTGTGGTTTCAACTCCTGCACAAGTTGAATTTTGTACGCACGTAAACCCAGATCTTTACGCAAAATTTTCCAAAAAGTGGATGGACACAAGTTTAATTGTTGAGCACGATGACGAACTAAGACATTTGAAACATCATCAACACTACGTTGCTCAGCAGCAATCGCTTGCTGTGTACGCACTGTACAGCATCTTACGGGATGCGTATTATCAATTAGAGTAAATGTGGTGCGAAAACGATCTACAGTTTCTCGAATTAATCGCTCTGAAGAACGGTTTTGAGCACCATAAAACTCACGTAATGCTCGAAATGTTTCTCGAACTAAACCGTGTCTTTCAAAATAAATTTGAACAACCTGCAAACGTTGATCCGGCGTTAGTCTATTCATGATGAATACTAACCAAACTAACCTCAAAACGACCTAGAACTGTCACATCGGCAGTTGCAGAAAACAGTATTGCCAAATTAAAGTTCTCCGCTTCTAAAAAAACACTCTTTATTTTAAAATTATGGAGCACTGAGAGGTTTGCGTAATATCAGTAGTGTCATCCACTTGCACAGAAAAAAACTGTGTGTTCGTGTTCATTATTTCATTTTTTACATTAACATTTAAATAATCAGAAATGCATTCAATTATTTCATTTTGAATGCGGGAATAGTTTTCGCGTCACCAGTAAAAACATTTCTAATTTTTTCGAGAGACTTTTAGTTCTTAGGAACTTCTCGATATTAATAAACCTAAAAGCTTTTTAAAATTCCCCCTATTTATTGACTCGCTGCTCTCATCATGGCCGCGAAAGACTAACTCTTGTTTTGCAAAGTACAAAAACGCGTCAATTACCAATCACATAAATAGTCTATTTAATCGGACGTTTTCGTAAAAATGTATTTTACATATAATAGTTTAGCATTTTCTTTTAAAGTGTCAGCTATAGTGCTTTAATTTTGTACAAATGTTTTTAGCATTAATTCGCATTTTAAATGCTCCGCCGATTCTTCATGTTTATGTAAAGACCTTCATATATTTAACATACCTCCTATTCCACACTGAATATTTATTGAAAACTAGTAAACAAGGCCAGCGAAACAATTTTTGTAATATTTGACTACTACATACCCATTTGTACGCCGAAAACCAGGATAACGATTAAAACTCTGATCTTGTTCCTTCCATCGATTAAATGGAGTTTCCAACAAAATGCAAACCACATCTGTGATCGGATTCATCAATAATGTAAATTAATAAACCCGACACCAAATAAAGTTGTAACAACACCATACATTTTATTTTTGGTTATTGGCCTTGCATACCAGTGTTTTAGCCACGACCATAGAAAAAAACAATAAAATCAGTTATATAATGTAACTTATTTTAAATATAAAAAGGGGGAATATTCAACCGTATAGGTTTGTATTATGTGTGTATTAAGACTATCAATACGTTGTTTAGTTAAAAAGAGGATGGGTAAAAAGGAATGTACACTGGGACACACGCTTCTCGCTCTCGGGTCGATCGAGGCATTTAAATATTACAAAATACATATAACACAAAACAGTCAAGCAAACTGCAAAGGAACTAACCGGTTGCAACCAAATCCGCGAAAATAAAAGTAAACAACCACCCCAAACTGAACGACACGTGGGTGTAGTGTACTGCGTTAGCAATTCACCGAGAGCGTTTTGTGGCGCTGGTTAAAATGATTCTTCCATGCGATCGACGTCATCGGGTACGCGTTATCATGGCAACGTAGTAGGAAAATCGTAAACTAAACAAAGCACCTCCAGCAAAGTCGAGGCGGTTTGCGCCACTGTTATAGTTGTTATAATACAGTTCGATTGAAAGTTTTAAAAAGACATGCCTCCCACGGTCAAGTAAAATATTTATTCGAGATGTACAGTTTATTTTTTGCCAATTAGGTGAATAAATGAATGTAAAAACTTAAATTTTAAGAGATATATAATAAATATAGTTAGATGTTTGCTTGTTTATTTTTCCTGGTAAAGTACCACTTCACCTACTTCACCTGAATAGCCGCCACTGACTGCAACAGCAAATTTTCAGGAAAGTTCACTGAAAACCATTTCCTATAAGCATTGTGCGGGGTCCTTTTACTATTTTTTCTTACCCTGTATAAACAAAACATATTTTATATACAAAAAAAAGTGTCACACTATCTAGAAAAATAGGCGCATTGGGCCATCTTTATATATATTCCTAATCATTAGCGAAATAATCACATCCTGAATTATCTACACGCACTTACAAATATAGATACCGCTATGATGAGATATTTTCGTTTCTCGTCTTGTCTTGCTGAGAAGACTTCTTCTTTTGCCACGAAAGACGGGGCGAGACGATATAGTGGTCTTTAGAGAGAGCTTTATTAAACATAAAAAATATATAATTCTTATTTTGTGTGGTGTATTTTATACTGACGGAATTATAAATAGTCAGTACAAAAAAAAACAATTATTGTGTATTAAGAAATGATCTAACGATGCAACATGTTTTCAAAATTACCGATTTCTGGATGTTCCCGTGAATGTCCTAATTGAGCCAAATGCGGTGTAAACGTTGTTGGGATGAGGTCTGTTACTAATATGACGAGATGAACGATGATGACTCTTTCCTGTTTCCACAGCCTTTTTATTTCCATCGCCAAGTCGGAGTATTTAAAGATCTTCTCACTGTATTTCGCTTGGATGTTCTCGTCGTTGGGGACAGCCATGTCAATTAAATAAGTGGAAAAGATTACTTTTTTGGATTGATAGGTGATATCAGGTCTGTTTGCGGAGATTGTTTTATCTGTGTGAATGTCAATGTCCCATTAGAGCTTATAGTCTTCGTTTTCAAGTATGGAGGTTGGTGTATAATGTTAGTAAGGGTCTGTGTTCTCCGTTAGTTTGTATGTTGTGGCTAATGCTTGATGAACGACCTTCGCTGCTGAGTTGTGTATTATGTGATCGATCCTTTCTCTCTGCTGGTTACATCTACCGCACCTGTCGTCGTCAATGGTGAGGTCTTTGATGATGTTCTTTTTGTAGTTTCTGGTTACTATGACTTTCTCCTGGATGGCAAGCAGAAAGCCTTCTGTTTCGGGGAATAGCTGGTCTTCTTGTAACCACGTATATGAAAGCTTTTTATGTATAGAATCTTGCTTTATGTGGTATCTGTATCTTCCGTGGAGTGTTTTTCAGACTAGGTGTTCATCTTTTAAAGTCGTGATTGGATGTGACTGTGTGCGTCTGCTGCGTGACTCGTTTGAGACAGGTCGAGCGATATATAATTCTTGTCTGCCTTCACTATTGCCTTGTGGAGGTTAGTTTGTTTGTTGTGGAAGAATTTTCTGAGTTCGTAAATTTGTTTTTTATTTAGCGATTGTATATCTATAATTCCCCTCCCTCCTTCTTTTCTCTCGATGGTGAGTCTTTCCTTGCATGCGTTGGAATGTAACTTCCTGTGTGAATTCAGAGCGTATGATAATGTGAATGTTTTATGGGGAATGTGTTAATAGTTTCGTTAGATTTCTGGAGTTCAGTTTCGTTTTTAGTAGTTTTAGAGTCTGGTTTTAAATTTCATCTTGAGCTCTGATTTGATATGAGTGTGGTTAATTTTGGTGCTTTGATGGAAGCCTAGGTATCCGTATGTTTCTTCTTCGAGCATGTTATCTATGGTTTCATTGTTGATTGTTTCCGTCGTACGGTGGTCTTTCTACTGTCCCTTGTTGATGTTAAGTAGCTTGCAGTTACTTATACCAAATTCCATGTTGATGTCCAGGTTAAACGTTTCTGTGATTTTAAGGAGTTCCTTTAGCTGTGCTTTTGTGCTTGCGTATAATTTTATGTCATCTATATACAAGAGTTAGTTTATTTTGTGTAGGTTATTTTTTTGGTGTTTAATGTGCAATCCGAAGTTTGTGTTATTCAGTGGATTGAGACAGAGGCAGAACCACAAAGCGCTGAGTGAATCTCCATGGAATATACCTCGTCTGATGTAGATATCTTCTGTGTCGATGTGTTCTCAGGTTGATTTTAGTCTTCCACGTACTCACGATTTGCATAAGAAATTGCCTGAGGTTTTGATTGACTTTATATAATTTTAGCATTGTGGTTAGCCAACTGTGGGGTGTCAAATGAAAGGCTTTTTTATAATCTATGTAACCAGTATCAAGATTTCTATGATTTTTCCTCGTTTGTTCCATGATGACGCTGTCTATAATTAGCTTCTCTTTGCATCCTCGGCTGTTTTTTCTGCACCCCTTTTTAGCCTTCCGTTAGAACCTGTTTGTGTGCTAGATGTTGTTCTATTCTGCTAGTAATTGTGGCTGTGATGATCTTATATAGAGTTGGAAGGAACTTAATTTGACGGGTCCATAGTGTGTGACTTTTTGGATTTAAGGTGTTATTCCTTGGGTAAGAAAGCTGGAGAGTGTGCTAGGTTTTAAAATAATTTCATTAATTTGGCGACTGAGAGCTTCATATGTGGAGGTAAACTATTTGTACCAGAAGTTATGAATGTTACCTATTCCAGGACATCTCCAGTTATGCGTGTATTTGATTGTTTCTGCAAATTCTTGTGTTGTCATTGCAAAGTCCTCTTGTTCCTCCAAGCACTTGTGTCTGTCTTCTTCTGCTTTAATCCATGAAGCGTTATTATTGTGTAGTTTCGGTTGTGACCAAATGCTTTTCTAGTATTCTGTAATTCTTTGATTACTCATTGCTCTTGTTTTTTTAGTAGAACTGTTTTTCGCTTCTTCGAAACAGGTTGTTAGTGTCCTTTCTTTCATTTGACTCTTTGTCATCTGTCTTTGGTGGTTGCTGGGACCTTCGCCCCTACTGAGCATTGAGTGAGGTTGCAGATCCTCTTGCGCAAAGTTGGGTTCGTTTGTATGTGGGATCGTTTCGGCATCTGCCCCACTGTACTCAATGTTTGGTTGATTCGTGTTAGTTGACTCTTTTTTTGATCTATTACTCGTTGTTCTGTGACAGCTGATTTGTATTCTGGATATTGTGCTATGAAAAGTGTATGCAGTTTATGTCCGTATGCTGATGAAATTGTCTCAAGTTTGGTAGCGGTGTAGTAAGAATGCATCACCGTTCGATTCATGTCGTCTGGTCGTCTGTCCATTTTAACCTCTTCCTCGGTTTACCTGCCTTGGTAGTTGCAGGTAGTCGTTGCGATATATCCGCTGTTGTAATGGGCTCACCCCGTTCTTCATTAAATGATGCTTTGTTGTTTGGGTTGATGTTTTGTGGTGTTAGAAGCTCTAAATGTCCCGACATTGGATCGCCTGTTAATAGAAGGTAGATCATTTTATTGTGTGTTTGTTTGCCTATTATCGTTGGTCTCTCTTTAATGCACATCTGTTTTGTTCTTGTTATTCTTGGTTTTGAGAAAATATGGAAGAAGTGTTTCTGTGTTTCCGAGAGAGCAAATATCTCTAGACTCGTTCCGTATGTAGTAGTTTTGCTAAGAACTGAAGTCATTTATATCGTCATCGTAAAATAACGAAAATATCTAAGGTTCCGACCAGATATGTTGTAGGTACTTCAATGCGTCTTCTCGAAGTTTGGCGTAATTGTTTTGATGGCCTTCTATGTGCAAGCTGACTGATCGGAACAGACCACTTCCGTCTCCAACAATGTCGGCTATGATGAAATTCTCGTGAATAGGTTCGGCTGTAGCAGTTTTTTCGGCAAAGGCCCACCTGTTCAGCCACTCTCCCACATGCTGTCACCTTCAGCAGTGGCTCCAAAGGTGCCCAGGCGATCCCCAGGCAGCGGCTCTGTTTCGAGGCTCGATGCTTTCTCAATTTTCATAGTGTCCTACCATTTGACCCTGATGGCCCAAGTAACTCGGGTCCGTGGAGGCGTCACTTCCCACGCAACTTAACCGAGGTTAGTTGCTCCGTATGGTTTCAAAGGTTAGGAGGGGTTTAGGTTGACTAGGGTGTGGGGAGAGTAGGGATACTGACCAGACGGTCAGACTTATTTATTATTACAGTTGTAGGCGATCGGTGAGATGACTCTGTCTGCAGTTTTTTTGTATGTTTTATTCTATTTGTCATCAAATGTACTATATTGCAATATATTACAATGCGGTCTGAGAGTAGATGAGCCTGATGTTGACTGTTTCGATGTTGACGCCGAGCTTGTTTTTGAAATCATTAACATTAACATTCTTTCATCAATTACGGACACATAGTGTGTTCACGTAATTGTTATTTCGAGTTTTGAGCGAAAATAGGAAGTGATACTGTGTAGTGGCTGGTTAATATCTTATATGTCTCTATGAGGTCTCTTCTCTGTCTTCGGGTGGTCAGTTTCAAGACTGCCAATCTCTGCATGTTCATATGTCAGCTCTCTCAGTTCTCTTTGGAATCTTAGTAACTCTTCCTTGTCCCTTTCCAGGATCCCACATCCTTGATGAAATAAGGGCTCCAGACACTGTTGGCATACTCCAAAATGGGCCTAAGTAGTAGAGTTGAAGTATTATTTGGGGGCTTTTTTGTCAACAAATGCACGTATTTGCCTTTTTAACTGTCATTGAAATATGATGTTCATATTTTAGATCTGAGGATATCTTCCATTCAAGTTCAAGTTTTACACGGGGTTATTTGGTCCAGTATGGAGCAGAGTACGTGTGTCTGAATTCAGTGAAAGCTGCCGGGTTCTTCTCTAGTCCTGGAGAGTGTTGTGGTCCTGCTGCAACATGTAATCGGGAGAAAGGGAGTCACTGAAGATTTTAGTCTCAACAACAAAAAATGACATTTCCAAATGTATGTTAACTCCCAGATCAACTATATAAATAATAAATAGAAGAGGTCCCAGCACAAATCTCTGGGGAACTCCACTCCTTACTTCGTACAAATCGGACAGAGCATTATTTGCTCTTACTCTATACTGTCAATCATGCGCTTGTGTCCACTGGTTTATGCAATAGAGAAGGTTGCTAACAGTTGAGCGTCCAGGAAGAAAGCCATGCTGAGTTTTTAATATTATGTCACTGGAGGTTGTAAAAGTGGTGAGCTCTTTGGCAATAATCTTTTCCATACACTTACAAGTTAAGCTAATTGGCCTATAGTTGGTAGGTTTGTGCTTATCACCTTTCTTAAATATAGGCATATGTTGTTTTCCATATATTTGGCAGGTTACCTTAATTTATACATTTCTAATTCCTGCATCAGCCGAGACAATGACCATGCAAGTGACTGCTGACATTTTTGTAGAAATAGTGTGGGTATGTCGTCAGAGCCAGGGTTCGGGTAAGTTTTCATGGAACAAAGGCCTTCAATTACCTTTGCCTCAGTACATTTAGTGGTATTAACGGTGTTCGGGAATCTGGTATTATCTGGAAGGGAAGGTCTTCCACCGTGTAAAATTTCTCGAATTCTGCTACAACACGTTTCAACAGGGTCCATTATTATATGACTAGTGGCCTGGTTGTTTAAGGTTATTGATAATACATTTGAATTTAATGTTCGTCCTATGCACTTATAAAACTGCTTATTAGATTGGTTAAGAAGGTTTTCTTTATATAAACAAAAATATTTGTTGCGTGACGATTTTTAAAAAAATAGCGGTAACTGACCTACATAAACGAAAAGTTTTATCAAATCCACAGTTGGGGCTTCGCCAAGCCTCCTTCGATGTTGTTATGGCGGCGTCTCCTGTGACGCTCGATACCAGTGTAAATATTATGAAGCTCCCAAACTAGGAGTCGACAAAATTATGTTTAATCGAGCAATAGCTTTAAATGTAATATTGTCTCCTTGATCCCCTTGATTGGATCGCACCCTCTACAAAGGAGAAGTATTGCGAATTTGATTTTCTCAGCTAACAATAGGAATTCATATTGCAAATTGCAGATTTATCCTCAATATTACCAAGTTGATCATTGCCGTCACCTTGCGGGAATGTCTCCCTAGCAAATTCGCGGCCTTTCGTTAACTCAGGGTACTCTATTGATTTTACTGTTTTGTTTCTAGATGGAAAATGACGATGAGAGAGCCAAGCGCAGCGGAAAAGGAAAGAAAAAGGCAGTCACAAAACATTACGATAGTATAGAAATTCCAGAACCAAAATCTATGAGCGATGACGAGTATATTGAGCAATACATGAAAAAACATCCTGAAGAATTCGAGAAAGCTGAAGAAGAGAAGAAGGAGAGAGAGAAAAGGTCGGATGACATAAATGAAGAAATGGAAGCACAAATCAAGAGCCGGCTGCAGAAAATTAAAGAAGAAGTTAAGAATGAAATTGAAAAAATTAAGTCCAGTAATACTGAAGAGTCGGAGGAAGATGAAGAGGACGACCAAAAAGAGGAGATTCAATCTCAAAGGTATAAATAAGAGTAGATCGTAGATAGGATGACGTTTTTTAAGGCCTATTTAATTATGAAATAGCAGAATTTTCAAGCATAGGCAATAACAACATTTCAATACACATTACTTAGCAGGAGCGGCAAGCCCTTGAATACCTGAACAATTATGCCCTTTTACCTTTCTTAAAAAAAATAAAAGTAGAATTTAAATAAACTCAACTTTTTTGTGCAGTTTGCTCCGAGAATTACACCATAAAAATAATGAATTTATTTAATTGATTAAATATTAGGTATTAAATATTTTCATCGCGTCTATGATGTCCTGTTTTCCATTCGCTTTATTGGATCTACGGTCGCGTCACCAGCACTTATTAGTGAAACGCAATTCGATTCATTTTTAACCGACTTCAAATAAGAAGGAGGTTCTCAATGCGATCTGTATGTATTTTTTTTATGTTTGTTCGCGCAAATTGTCTAAACGGCCTGGCCGATTATGATGAGTCAAACGCCAAATTGTAGAGCACGTTTATCTAGCGGTCGTTTATATTTTGATTTGATATCCGTTCACCCGTTTTTTTGTAATAATAATATAAAACAACACAGGTATAAAGGCGGTAAACGCAGCAAGTTTTATAATTAAATATACATTTTTTAAATACGCTTTCCAAACCAAAGCTTTGAGGTATGTAATAGACATACATGCTGTATGATCCCTAGTTTGGATGGTGAAATAACAAACACTATTTAATGTACTTGACTGAATATTTATTTCACAAGAAGATCACAAGTCATCATCATCATAATTACACTTCAATTGTCAAGTCTTCTTTTTTATGAATCTGAGATTAACACCAGTGTTGCCAATCTCCTAACCGTTACTACATCAACCACGTATTGTGGGTTGCCTATACTTAATCACTATATTATACATCCTCCCTTAATATATATATATATATATATATATATATATATATATATATATATATATATATTTTATTTATTTATTTATTTTTCCCAGATCAAGTTTATTGGGTTTCTTAATTATGCGACCAGAACATGTAGTCACTTCTTTGTCACTAGATTGATTATCATTGGTACTGTTAATTAAGCGGGTTCTTGTTGTGTGCAATTATTTTTGACATCACTACTAGAAGGTCTAGGTTGAACATAGTCATACGTTTAATAGGGATCACAGCGTATAGTAAAAGGGTTTTCTGATGGTTGTATGACATATCTGTCCCTTCTAATAGTGTTGCCACTGGAGTCTTGCGATATATATGATCTGGGCGACACATGTTTCTTTATAATTTGGACAGAATTCCAAGTATTCGAAACATGATTAAACACTGTCGCATCACTATTTACTTTTAAGGGTTTTAACATTTTGGCATTTTTATTAAAATATTTTTTATTTGACTCACGTTTTGCTTGCATTTTTAAAACTACATTTTCACATCATTTTGTCAGCAACAATTCTCTTGAGAGTGATACCTTGGTCTTACATATTCTGCTAAATAACAATTGAGATGGGGAGTACCCATGCCTTTTAGTGATGAATTTCTATAATTTAACAAAGCTGACTCTAAATCTGTATTTTTGTTCTCATTCAGAGTTTTTTTAATAATAATTTTTTGAAATTGAAACGGCTTTTTTTCTGCTAGACCATTGGAACGCGGATAATTGGGGCTTCGGAATACAAGATCAACGTTCCAATCTTTGCTAAATTTTTTAAAAATCTCACGGTTATATGGAATGTTATCACACACTAAACAATCTGGGGGTCCATATCTGGAAAATACTGTCCTAATTTCCGTAATCACTGCAATAGCACTTTTGTCTTTAATAGGCAAAATCTCAAGCCAGTTAGAGTAGGCGTCAAATAAAATTACATAACTTTGTCCAGTATAAGTAAATATGTCAAAAGTCACCCTCTGCCATAGACTATTAGGTAACTGATAGGACAGTAGCATTTGTTTAGGTTTTTTTCTGGCATACTTCTCACAAGATTTACAAGACTTGATATACAAACAAAAATCTTTTTTGGCTTTTTCGCAACTGAATAAAAATATTTAACTTTAAATTAATTGAAGCAAATATTTAATATAATTACACAACAATATTATTTAAGCAAGCTTAAATAATATTGTTTATATTATGTATCGTAATGTATTATATTTTATATTATGTATGTAATTATATTTAAATATTTGCTTCAATTAATTTAAAGTTAAATATTTTTATTCAGTTGCGAAAAAGCCAAAAAAGATTTTTGTTTGTCAATCTATACGCAACAAATAATCTGAACACATTTAAAAAGACTTGATATATGACTCAATATCCATTGTCAACCCAGGCCAATAAAATACGAGCCTGCGCTTTAGTTTTTTCAATTCCTAAATACCCCTCGTGAAGTATTTTTAACATGTCAGATCTCTGTCACTGTGGAACTGCAAGTTTATTTTCTAAAAATATAAGATCATTAGACATGAATAATTTTTCTTTATTCGAACACATTCAGGTATTTTATATTTTTGTGTTGTTTATAATTGTGTATCATTAGCAGTTTCTTGTCGAAATTGGATTTTACGTTCTTCAGACATAGATAATGAATTTACAATAGAATGAACTGCAAACTGAATTTCAGCATTCTGATATATAATATATAATCATTCTGCCTCAAAAATGCCCTAGACAGTGTATCGGAAATATACATATATTTGCCTGGCTTCTAGCAAATTGATAAGTTATAATCTAGTAATTTTAATCTCACTCTTAACACTCTTAGAGAAATTGAATGAAAATCTTTTCGAAGCGGTTTGTGATCACTGTAAACTTTTACAGGAAATCCGTATACAAAATAATGAAACTTTTTTACAGCAAACAATATCGCTAGTGTCTCTTTTTCGATCTGAGCATACTGCTGTTCGGTTTTTGTAAGAACTGCGTGCTGCAAATGCTACAGGTTTTCCTTCCTGTAGGAGACATGCTCCCAGACCATCCTTAGATGCATCAGTTTCTATTTCTATGGGCTTTTTTGAGGCAAAAAATGCCAACACTGGTAAATGTGTTAGTAGATGCTTTAACTGATCAACTAAATCTTAATGTTCCGCTATCTTATCTTTAAATTGAGCTTTAAATTCTGTTGAGGTTCAGGTCTACTCCTGGTTCTTTAGAATTGGAAAAATGCTGAATGACACGTTCGTTAAATTTGCACGCACATTCCTTTTATAAACGATTTCTCGATATTTAACATTGCTAAAGCGGATAGTCTATCTTGGCTCAACTTCTTAACAAAATTTATAAGCCCTCGAAAAACTCCTGGATTTCCAGGCAAAGCCGTTTCATCATGGCCACGTAGTGCCAGCTCGAATGCCCGAAAAATTTTACACAACCTATAATTTTGTTTAAAATATAACGATTGTTGGATACATTTTCATTAAAATCTCTAACGGACTTTCTATAAGCTGTGTCTAGCTGAGTGCGAATATCAATACTTCCGACCGTAGCATAGTTCACCGAACATTTCATGTGATCTACAGAAAACGCTCTTTTTTATTTTTTCTTACAAGTGTTTTAAGTCTTTAACACCGGTTTTGCACCATAATGAGTCCGACGAGTCCTTAGAAAACAACAAACAAACATAACAGTAAAATGAGTTAGAGACTTCACAACCACATATCCAATTAGCTAAATCGTACATACTTTTGCGAAAGTTTCGATAAACCTCTTTATTTTTTGTCTTTACTAGTTTGTTGTATACTAAGTTCTGGCAAATTGCGACCACTTACCTTGAATTCGGTTATTTTCTCAAAATTAAGTTCGTTAGCACTCTTTAGTTGTTTAACTTTTTGCACTACCGACATTGTATTTCATCTACATTGACAACGGAAACATAGACCACCTTGAAATTGGTTATTTTTGCAAAATTGAGTTCGTAAGCACTTTTAAGTTCAATTATCAATTATCGGTAAACGGAGTCTCTGTTTTGTCTTTTTTTCCTTTTTATTGTCCCAGTTTCTGAAAATTTTCTTACTCAGCTTAGGATTGATTTTCGAGTAGGCGGATTTCTTTCAAAAATTGTTCTGAATCTTCTTCTTGTTATTGTACTTGAATTAATATTAGTGTAGAGCAAAACAGACTGCGCTTCTTGTCTTTGGATCTTTGGACATTTTTGAATCACGTAAATAATAATAATAATCGGACACTTTTGTCAAAAAATGTCAGGTGAAGCAACATTTTATTGGAAAATTTTGGATGACAAAAGACCTAGAGTTTGAAACAGATGCCCCTAAGTTAAATGTATGTTGTGGTGCGTCAAAAGCAAAAATGTATGAACCATTTTTCTTCCAAGAGAAAACTGTTTCTAATAAAATGAATGTAGTTGTTGTTTCTGTTGTTTGTTCTGAAAGATTATAACAAATTATAAGTTTTTAGAAAGGGAGAGGATCAGGCTTCTAATTGAGTGTTAGAAATACAGGGTGTTCTATTTGAAATATGCCCTTAATCTTCATTGGAAAAAACTTTTTTTTTGCTATTTTCATAAAAGTATTGAGACTTGGCAACAACGTAGACAAAAACTTGAAGCAATTCTAAGAAATTCAGTGAAAACCGCATCTTAATATCTTTACTCGATTTTGAGTTTTAACCTGTTAAAATGTGATACTATAGATGGACACCCTGTTTTTATTTTTTTAAACAGATATATTTCAAATTTCAGGAAAAAAAGGGATGCAAAACTCACTCTAATCGACGAGGAAACTAGCGATTTAGACCCGGTATTGTTTGGAGAAAATAATTTGGTCCCACACGTGAGACGTCGGCGTAGACGTAGTATAGATGACAAAAATGACGTATCCAGTGAACAAACAATAAACAAAGGAGTTATAGAAACAAAAAATGTTTCCAACGGTGCAAATTTTATTATTGATGCTAACAGCGTTATCGAAATGGCAAACAATAAAAAGTATAATAACTTAATAATAGATCTAAATGATCCGATCACCGAGAACGATGGAAAACGTCATAATTGGAATGAACAATCTACGGGTAAAGTATTTTTTTTCATTAATAAAATATACGCCATGACCTGTATAGAGGTACTATGTAACATAGTAGACAGCGATAGTTTTTAATGTCTTGCATTTCCTTGTTACTTATACGTAAAATCGTCAGCTAGTAAAGTAGTGTTGGAAAATGTGGTGATAGTGCAATTACCACTATGCAAAAAATTTGGAAAGTACTGATTTCACCAAAACTGAAATTTTGTGCACTTTTTGTTGAAGTAATATATACAGCTCAAAAAATTAGTCGGCATAGCAAATGTTTTCGTCATTTTTAAGAGACTGTATCTCGAAAACGCCTTAGACGATTTTTAAAAATTAAAAAGATTCTGAAAAGCCATTATTTGTTTAATCAATTGTCTTTGACAGTTTTGTTTTCGTGTTTTAAAGGGTGTGAAAAATATAATGTAAAAATGAAAAATTTTAACTCTGCACCTCTTGCAATAGTTATTCTAGAACTTTCATAATAATCATATTTAGAGGCTTTGTTCGATATCTTGAGTCGTATTTGGCGGTTTTTTATTTTTTTGTTTAGAGAAAAAATTACAGAGCATTTTCAAAAAGTCTGTGTTTTTAAATAAAAAAATTTGAACTTTCTAGGGGTTCTTTTATTTATTATGGAAATTCCGGGACTTTATTATTTCAGTTTCTCTATACCCAGAAGTATGGAGTTTTCGCATTTTGTTACAGGGTATTTTCAAAAAGTCTGCATTCGTTAAATAAAAAAATATGAATGTCTACGAGTTCTGACATTTATTATAAAACTTTCGGGACGTTATTATCCCAGCATTTCTGTACACAAAAGTATAGCGGTTTTGCACTTTTTTATTTAGAAAGAAAGTTACAGGGTATTCTCAAAAAGTCTGTATTTTTAAAATTACAAAAATCCAATTTCTATGTGCTCTTTTTATTAATGTGGAACTTTCGGGTCAATTAGTCAAAAAAGGCTGACAGACAAATGTTGCATTTTTTTAACATAGAACAACCCATATTTGACTTGATATTCTGATTTTACTGGAGAAACTAAGTACTTTGATACCACACCATATGCTCAACTTCTTGTTTTTGAATGATGAATAATTTAAAAATAATTATTGAATTTGGGAATATGGTGTGTGGTGCTTATTTTTTCCAGTAGAATCGAAATATCATGTGAAATATAGGGTATTTCATTTAAAAAAAAAATCAACTTTTGTCAGTTAGTCTTTTTTTTTGGGACATCCTGTCTAAATATGAGTTAAAAACTACTTAGTAAATCCTATGACTTTCGTATGTAACATTTTTTCTAAAATGTAAAGCAAAAAATCTAAATGGGGTGGACGTTTATAGTGAATCACCCTGTACAGGATATTTTTCAAAAATTCGAAATTTTTTAAAATTTCTGTTTTGGTTGATGATGGTTAAAGTAATACAAGTTGACTAAAGAATTTCCTTTCAGAATAATTTCAATTTTTTAAAATCGGCTAAGGCGTTTCCGAGATACAGCCTAAAAAATGACAAAAAAAGTTGCTGTGGAGACTAATTTTTTGAGCAGTTTAATTACTAAAAATTGTCGTCAGTTGGGTCAGTTGCGTTACAGAATACGTTACTTATGTAGATAACCCGGTATCCCGGATAAAACAAAAAATATATAATAAAAAATATATAATATAATTATTTATTACAATTAATATTATTATTTGATATATAAAATTTAAACAGGATCCCAGAACTGTATTTAAATATTTCTTAAAATTCAGGCTTAACACCGAGATGGCTAAATTTTCTACTATCTTTAGACAAAACCTAAATGTTTCTTCGATGTTACCTCATTCGCTTAAGATCAACCGTTCAGATGGTACAGGGCAGAAAAATGAAAAATTTCGATTCCAAATGGCTGGCCTTACATTAGTCAGAGTGTAATTCTGGCGAAGTGGTTTTTCAGTTCAGTAGTAGAAAGATGTATGTTCTGAGTTTGGCTTTGAAGTTTTCTGCACCCTGCCCCCCTTCCGTCTTTACCCCTCGCACTGTGAACACCACTCCTTATTTTGTAATATATTAAAAACCGTCCTGGGCTCAACAAATAATTAAAATAAAATTGACACCCTGAAATTATTTATTGCTTCTGAGTCCCACGTTTCATTATTTTCTATTCTCTCTATTAGTGATATCAATTGTTTCGTCCAGAATAATAGCAGTGAACCGCATTTCGCCAATCTTCTGCTTAATTCTTTTTAGGATACTGGTTGTATTCTAGATTCGATTCGACGTTCCGCAAAAAACGTTAGACTGCTAAATGGATTTTTAGCAATCATCATCTTTAGCCATTAAACTAAGTAAATCCTGAAAATTTCCTCTATTTAAAAAACCCTTATTTCGTCATGACCTGTAAATCTCAATTCGTGCTGTCAGAGAAATCAAATAACCTCGATAATTCTTCTTAATTTTTTCATATTTTTATCGTCTAGTTCATTGTGCTGGCGATGACTAATTTCCAACTTGCCAAAGACATATAAGAAAAAATATGACAGCCTGCAAATGCGCTTTGGACATAATGTGACTTTTTTCAGTTTTATGGAAATTATTTAAACCAGTTTTATTCCAGTACCAGAGACCTTTTTCATTTTCAACATAGCTAACCAAATAATTTACTTATATTTTCATACCCGATTAACCATTTAAATTGTTCATAATGTTTTTCCGGATAAAAATTTGTAATGGTTTTGCTCTTCCTAAAGCTTATCTGCGAAAATCCCTTTATAAACAAAACTCACACCACACATTCATACAGACTCGTCTTACTTAATTCTCCTACATCTTTACCACAACATTATTCCCGACAGGCGAAGTTGACGATATTTGCATATCCATGTCCGTATTCCATATCGCACGAGACACGACGCAACGCACGTATTGTAGAAATTTTTCGGATATGCAGTGACATCATTTCTTGCATCTTTGTAACAGTGAATTTACTAAAAAAAGGTCTTTTTTAATTTCAATTAAAACTTGTCACGTTGATAGATCCTTAAGTGTAACATTTTGAAACGAAAAAAAGGTTTATATATGCGTCAAAAGCAAGTCAATATTGAAAATGTCTAAAAAAATTGGAAACAGATGACTAAGTGAGCAAAGCCAGCTTGTTATTCTTAACATATTAGCTTTTTTTGAGGTTGAAAAACAAGTAACTGCAGGAATTGCCTTGGACCTTCAGAATGTGGTGGAAAGAACAGCTTCAGCAACGAAAGTAAGTTCAAGATCGATATTTAATTTAAGGAAAAATGAACCAAAACAGAAAAAAAAGATTCAAAAAATTATCAGCAAGAAATAAAGAGCTTATCAAGATAACCAACTACTTAAAAAGTAAGATCCGGTAAGTCTAAAGTAAGATAAAGTCTCTCCATCAGAAACTAAATTATGACTTGTCGAATCATTTCAACCATTCCATTAGTTTTTTTGCGAAAATGGGTAAGAGAAATTGGCTTTCGATAGAAGAGAAATAACAACCGCAAGTATCTCATGAATTTACCAGATGTTTTTAATAAAATAATTAAACTTTTGAGGGTGTATACAAAAAATATGAATTCACTAGAAAACGATTTTACTCCAGACTCCATTGAAAAACATGGATATTCAGTAAAGGGTCTTTTAGAAATACTTGACAGGATAATACGAAAGCCACAAGCTCTCCAAAAAGCGGTGAAGGTAAGTTTATGAAGCATTTTGACTATATTTATTTTTGTTTAATTTAGTTTTTTGTGCATTTACATTAAGGGTGAACTGCACGCAAAAAGTGAAAAACTAGCGACAAGGTCTAGTCAAGTTGAAAGTAAGATGAAAAGGTACCTATAGTTGGCGCATTACCTTTCTGGAATGACGTCATTTTTGGTTATTTTTTGTTTGATTTATGTTAACTGACAGTGACAAAAACATTTTGAAAAAACTCATTGTCGTTTCTTTACAACAGTCAATGCCGGTTTTGGTTATGTGTCTTTCAGAATATATTCGTCAAAATTGACATTGATTTGTTGTGATTCTTTTTAAACTTTTGCAAGATGCCGCGAAGATATAATCAGCAATCACAGCTAATAGTTTTGAATATCTTGGCTTTTTTTCAATTGGAAAAAGAGCAAGCTAAAAATGGAATCCTTCCGCAAACTGATAATATAATTGAACGAGCTTCAAATGCAACAAAACTTAGCCATACAACAATCATAAATATTAAGAAAAGAGGAATAACGAGCGATGAATCCTTTACCTCCAGAATGTCTCAAAAGCAAAAAGAGGTAAAAACAAAAATTACAGATTACTTAAAGAACAAAATAAGAGATACGATCTACTGCATGTATGCGAAAAATGAATATGTTACAATGCAGACTTTGCTTAAAAAACTAAAAGAGATAAATGAATATTTTAATTTTTCCATCACCTCGCTAAGAAAATACGTAAAAAGTATTGGTTTTAAGTGGAAGAAATCAAATAATAGAAAATACCTGATGGATTTGCCCCACATCGTCCACAAGAGAATCAATTTCTTGAGGGAATATGTCAAAAATCAAAATCTAGGACAAGATGCTTATACCACCGTATTTATTGATGAGACTTGGATTTTTAGTAAAAGTTCGTTTAGAAACAGCTGGCAGGATAACACTATGTCTACAAGTTCTAAAAAAGCTAGTGAAGGTCATCGATATATTGTAGTTCACGCTGGATCAAAGGAAGGATTTATTAAGGGGGCCAGTTTAATATTTAAAACTGGACTAAAAAGCGGAGATTATCATGACAATATGAACAAGCAAAATTTTGAAAATTGGTTTAAAAATCAGCTGGTACCAAATCTTCCTCCAAAAAGTTTGATAGTGATGGACAACGCAAGCTATCATTCCGGCCTTTTAGAGGATATTCCAAGAAAATCATGGACAAAGCAGAGATTGATTGGATGGTTAAAAGAAAAGAACATTGACTTCCCAGAGAGGGCCATGAAGGATGAAATATGGAGCATTGTAGAAAAAAATTGTAACATTGAAAAAACATTCTACCTTGACGAATATGTGAAACCTTTGGGCCACAAAATACTAAGACTTCCTCCATACCATTGTCAATTTAATGCTATTGAAATGGTATGGTCTAAGTGTAAGAGGAAATACGACCAATACATTGCTAGTCTGAAGGGGACACCATCGGAAGTTTCCATGAGGGAAAAAGCGATAAATGAAGTATCTTCAGAGCATTGGAAAAATTATGTCAGCCACACAGAAAGGGTAATCCAAGAAGCTTGGAAGACAATACAGATATGTGATGCTTCAGACATTGCGCCACTTGTAATTAGTACCGACGAAGACAGCAGTGACGATGAAGAATTTAGTTCTGATTCTGAAGACAGTGAAGGGGAGTAGTTTTTATTTTTAAAGTTAGTTAGTTATACATTAATTTCTCTCTTTTAGTTTTTAAAGCAAAGTCTGCATTGTAACATATTCATTTTTAGCATACACGCAATAGATCATATCTCTTATTTTGTTCTTTAAGTAATCTGTGATTTTTGTTTTTACCTCTTTTTGTTTTTGAAACATTCTGGAGGTAAAGGATTCATCGTTCGTTATTCCCCTTTTCTTAATATTTTTTCAGTATTGTCTGTAATTGAGAATTAAAATAATTTTGATGAAAATGGGTAACTGGCGTCAATTTATTACATTGCAAACAAAGAATAAGACTAAGATGAAAGAATTTATATTAGTAAAGTCTTATTTGCAAAATAATTTTAGTTTTTGAAGTTATAATAGTTATTTTTGTATTAAGTGTGCAAAATGAGGGTTTTTTTATGGCAATGAGAGTGTTAATTTTTTGCCAGCCATTTTCGACAAGTTGCAGCGCTTTCTGTACAGAAAATGCCAATTTTAAATTCGCTTTAGCCAGTGCTGAACGCACCCCTCCTATCTACATCACTGCATACGTTTAGGTTAGGAATCATCGCTGAAATATAAATAATATAAGAAATACGTTATTTGAAACCGGCGTGACGTCATTCCAGAAAGGTAATGCGCCAACTATACGTATTAGAAAAACCTGCACGTCCGACCTCAAAAAAATGTGTTAAGTATAGGCAATTTAATTTACATTTCGTTTAAAAATGGGTTCAAAAGGGTTCCCGCGCTGCAGAAATACAAGGACATGAGTACGATTTACCATTTCAAACTTTGCAGTTACGTAGACAAGACAAGGATCAATGCAAGGCGGCAAAGAGCCATTTTGTGGAAAAAAAATTATATGCGACGGCATTTGCGTCAAAAAGTGGTCGAAAATGGGCAAATCTACCTCTATTTTATAATCCTAGATTAGATTTTTTCATAAAAAATCGCATTTAGCGCCCAACCATACATATTTCCCTATTGAAATCACATTGAAGCTAATACATATCTCTTATAGTTTTAACATAATATTGCAGCGGCGGAAGGCTTGCAAATGATCCATAATACTGCGTGAAGTTCCCCCTTAAAAACATCGGTCGGTTTAAAATTTTTGCTAATTTAAGGCGTTCTTTTTACTCAAATCATAAAAATTTAAGTTTATTATAGACAACTTTGTAACTGTATCTCAAAGATAAATAATATGAGAGTGTGGAAAAGATATTATTTTTATTAAATATCAAAAAATAAATATATATAAGCTGTCAAAAAATTCCTAAAAAACAGTAAATTTTGCACCATAAAAAAATTATATTTATTTTTTTGAGATTAAAATGACTTTTTCACATCCCCGCAATAATGAGGATTATAAATCTTCAAAGATAATGTAATTTAATTGATAACCATGACCAGAATTTGGGTTAAAGGCCAAGTTTTTGGCTGCGAAAAAATAAAAATGTTTATTTTTGATATTTTACAAAAATAATTACTTTGTCAAAATCCTATCTTATTTATCTTTTAAATACTGTTGAGAAATTCTTAATATTAAACTTTAGTTCTTTTATGAATTTGATCAAAAGAAAAATTCGTGTGATGAAATGAATCCATGTTCGTAAATATACTATACTTCTAAATTGTATATAAAAAAATATATTTTTTTCTTTTGCTGCAGTTTTAAAACTGTTAATTTTTTTAGGTTTTAGATACATCGTCGCAACGCCGGCAATGAGAACGGGTTTATCAAGGGAGCTAGTTTAGTTTTTAAAATCGGGATAAAAAGTGGGGCTACCACGATAGTATGAACCGTCAAAATTTCGAAAAATGGTTTAAATATCCACTTGTTCCTAATTTGCCGTCCAAATCATTAATTATCATGAACATCGCAAGCTACCACTCTGGGCTAGAAGCAGACATACCCCGAAAATCCTGGACCAAAAAGAAAAAAGATTAATTTTATGGCTTACATTACCTTTCCAGAGGCAGCAATAAAGTACCAAATCTGGGATTTGGTAGAAAAAATCGAAGTACGGAAAAAAAATTTAATAATTTTGCTCCACATTAAGTTTTCTATGGTTACACTATTTCTTTCTGAAATTGGTTTATACTGCATTTAAAATATTTTGGAATGTTCTTTTGCCCTTGTTAATGATACTTCTTGGAATCTTTGGTCCGGTTTTAGTCAATTTTTACTTAAATTAAATATCCATCTTGAACTAACTTTCGTTGCGAAAGCTCTTTTTTCGAACGCATTTTCAATGTGCAAGAAATTCATATAAGCTCTTTGTTATTTTGCTAGCTAAAAAAGGATATTTAGAATAATAGGCTCTTTGCGTTAAATTAAAATAAAATTATATTTTGTATGTTTTTTGAATAAATCACATTTTATACTGTTTTTCTTTTCTTTATTTAATTATATATAGTTTTTATTAAATGTCTGCATAGCTTATTATTAGCCGTTAACAGCTAAGAAATACGTTCTTTTTGTACTGTCGTTACGTCACTGCATATCCGAAATAATTCTACTATATCACACAACACACGATAGTTTCTGCGCCCTCTTAAACCACGCGCCAGAAACAGCCGGTGGAAAGTGGAAATCAAGCATACAGAACAGGCATGTCTCATGACTTGGCTTCAGAGAAGCTAGCGACCGGCATAGGTTCTATTCGATTTTCTATTGCGGCTCGGTCGAAGTCAAGACCGCATTTGTTATAGGCTTGATAATTAAGATAATTTTTTCGCATTTTTAATATAAACTAAATTAATTGTTTCCTATTTGAAAAATTAAATTTTAGAAGATGTTTTGTATTTTTTTTAGGGCAAGCACTTTTTCCGTAGCTTCCATGAACCGCACGCACCTCAAGAGTAGCATATAAAAAAACTATCGATATCGAAGACTCAGAAACCTCTCTTTACATATTCTTAAGGGCTACTTACTGCATACTTAAAGTGTCATGTTTATTTCGTCAAGGCATCCATCACTTTCTGACTCATGTTCGCTTTATTTTCTGTACATAATTATTATTGATTTCTTATGCTAAATACAGACACATATTTATTAATCGCATATACAATTTTGGCACGCCCCTGCATTTTCAGTAGACAAAATTTAACAAATCCGTTTGATATTGTGCATATACAGTGACGTGCAGAAAGTAGTAGTAGTAGTAGTAGTAGTAGTAAGATGGTTTATTTAGCAGAACTTATGCATTTTATTAATATTACAATAAGATTATTTTATAAATATATCAATATTGGTTATATAACAAATATTCTTTTTTTAATAATCTTATTTTAATTTATTATAATTTATTAGACCATTATAAAACACTTATATTAACGATAGCTTAACGATTTCGAAATTCTATTTAGGTGAAAACTTTGACAATTTCTAGTGTCATATGCGTGATTTTGACAATTTAGTATACAAAAATTACATAAATGTTCCGGAAGGAAGTTATTTTGAATTTTATATAAAATGTGCAAACAAGAAAAAATATTAAATTTTTGACATTTAACTATTGTAATTTTTTTAACATATATTTTTACGCTAAAATTGCATTGCTGTTTTGTAATATTTGTAATCTGTTTTTGAACCTTCATTGGCATTATATAAAATTGTTGTAGTAAACAGTAGAGGTAATGGGGTAAATTATTGTATTATATATCATCTTTTTGGAAAAATAGTTCAAATCTTTACTAACTCTTTTTAAATAGTTTGTTTTTTGCGAAATTTTAGAAATTACTTTTTCAAAATAAATGTCAAACTTTAAATTTGAATCAATTAAAATTCCTAAGTATTTAAAAGAAGTAACCATTTCTAATTTTTCATTATCAATTTTATTATAATATTTTTATTAACATTTAAATTACTATTTCCAAGGATCATATACTTGGTTTTTGATACATTTAATTATAATTTATTTACTTTAAGCCAGTTACATAAAAGTTTCAATTCAAATTTTAACTTATTTGTAATGTTATTAATATCCATTCCGTTTAAATATATTAAAGTATCATCAGCAAATAACTGGATTTTACAAGAATTTAAAATATTAGGCATATCATTTATATACAAAACAAATAATAAAGGACCTAAAATACTTCCTTGTGGAACACCAATATTGTTTGAAACCTTTTGAGAAAATTTGTTATTAATTTTAATTTTTTGTGTTCTACTTTCCAAATAATTTTTTAGCCATTTAAAAACCGAACCCCTAAAACCATATTGATATAGTTTACATAATAATCTTTTTCTGTCAATTGTTTCAAATGCATGTTTGAAATCCAAGAACACTGCTGCAACAGTTTAATTCTTATCTAAACTCCTTTTCCAGCTCTCAATTACGTACTGTATTGCAGTTTCAGTTGAATGTCCTTTTCGGAAACCAGCTTGAAGTTGTATTAAAATTTTGTTTTCTTCAGTGAATTGTAAAATTTGGTTATGAACTATCAGTTCATATCAGTTATCAGTATATCAGTTCTAGGAGGGTTTCAATATCCAATAACACATTCATAGGTCTTAATTCATTCCATTTCTTAGAATTTTTAATTTTTGGAACTGGACTTATATCCGAACAATTCAGTTCATCTGGTATTTCCCCATTTTTTAAACATAAATTTATAAAATTTACTATTCTGCTTCCAAGTACTTCAAATGTCTCATTCATGACAACTTTTTAAAGAATTTCTGAATGATTATTACTAGATTTTAACTTTTTAAGCTATAACTAGTGAATCCGTTTCTCTGATATCAGTTTCAAAAATAATTTCGTTTATTTCCGATTTCTGTTTTGGTTTTACTACATTTTTTAATGTTTTCCACATTTTTTTACTATTATTTTTATTTTCTTCTTGTTTTTGATAATATGACGTTTTTTCAGTTCTTAAAATATTGACATATTGATTTCTAGATGTTTTGTATCTCTCCCAATCTTCTACGTTTCTAGTAAAAGCAAAGTTTTTGTAATATAAATCCCTTGATCGTTGGGGGTGTTAATTGTTTTCTTAAGGAAACCATTTTACACTCAGTAACTTTGAATTAAATGTTTACATTACATTAAAATACATTTCTTTACATTCTCCATAATGTTCATAAATATTATATTTAAATTTAGATTATTTCTAGACCAAATACACTTACTTAATTCTTGCAAAAGTTTTTTGTAATTAACGAACTGCATATATCCAGTCATGATCACTTATCTTGAGGGATTTTTTAACATCTGCTTTAATAGAATGATCATTTGATATTAAAGTTAAGTTAATAAGTTTTTGAATTTTTTGTTATTCGGGTATATTCTTTAATGAGTTGTTTAAGTCCATATGAGTTGATTATTTGTTTCAATTTTTTTAAATAAAAATCATCATTTACAAAATTTATATTGAAATCACCTATGTGAATTACTGTATTGTCATTATCCCAAAAATATATAAATTGATTTTGAAAACACTCCAAAAATTCGTTTACATTGGTGATCGGTAGTAGAGACATAAATCAAACATTTCTTCTCCCAATTTTATCTTTAGATGTATAAACCAATACTCATATTGAACAGATGTTCTACTAAATCTGACAAGTGAAATTTTATGCGAAACAAATATTATTAATCCTCCAGTGCGTTTTGAGTTTGAATTACATCTTAAAGTAAAATAATTTTGAAATCTAATTTCTTCATCTGATATTTCATCTGTCACATGAGTTTCACTTAGACATAAAATAAGGGGCTTTTCATTATACAAAACACTCTCAACTTCATCCTTACTATTTTGGAAGCCTTGTATATTAAGATGAAAAATATTCGATTTACACAGATTCTTTTCACAATTTATATAATTGTTTATCTCCTGTAATTGCTACTTTGTGATTTCGTAGTTAATATTTCTTTTCATTTTGTTCACAACAATTTGGACACACAATATTTTCCACTAAAGTTTGACATTCTGTTGCTTTATGTTCTTTGTTTCCACGCTTTAAACAATGTTGTAATTTTGTACAAGTTTTCGCTGTATGGTGATAACCCGTGCAGTTAAAACATATCATTATGTCAATATACTCGTAAACGGAACAAACCGAAAATCCGATAAATAACACTCCTTTTTCAATAATACGCCTACAATTTTCACCATCTAATTCCACAATTGCCATATATTTTGTTTTCATTTTTTTAATAATATATTTTTGGGGATTTTTTTTTATTAATAAATTTTGACAAATTTCGATAGTGCAATCGCTTCTGCATCAAAATATGTCCCAAAAAATGTTTCCGTGCCGCTCATCTCTTCGTGGTTGGCGGGAAATTTTAAAAAATTGAAAAAATATCGAAAATTGTTATTCAGAAAAGTATGTACGAGTTTTGAAAAAAATCTGAGGTAAAAAAAATCATTTTTTTGCCGTATAAAAAGTTTCAATTTCGAAAAATACATTTCTGATAAAGAATCTCATTAGTAAATCCAACAGTCATATTTTAAATAATATTTCGTAAATATTGGCAAGCTATTTGTATTTTAATCGGAGAAAATTTGAAATTCGTGAATTTGCCATGTGGTCAGCTTCTTCATAAGAGGTCACTGAAATATTATTACCAAATATTATTTAAAATATCACTGTTGGCTTTACTAATCAATTTCTTTGTCAGAAATATATTTTTCGAAATAATTTTTTTATGGCAAAAACTAATTTTTATTTTTGTTATCTCAGATTTTTTTGCACATAGCAACAACAACTTTTCTGAATATCATTTTTCGATATTTTTCAAATAAGTAGGTACTGCTAGGTACTGTAGAACATTTTTTGGGGTTTCTTTTGATGCAGAAGCGGTTGTACGTATCGAAATTTGTCAAAATTTATTAATAAAAAGATTTCCCTTTCAAAATAGGATCCATCTCCAATAATTTTATTTTTCCTGCGGTTGAGAAGACACCTAATAACGAATAAATGAGAATATATTTCTAGTAAAAAAAGAAGCTAAGAGTACTCAAAACAAATTGTATTGCATTAGTAGCAAACTACTTAATAGTTATTACATTTTTCTAGATAACTTCAACCCGGAACAAACAGGAAGTGCCAACGAATACGTTGCAACAACTCCGGAACATTTCCTAATACGCAATATAAAAGAATACAAAGACGAAACAAATACGAATTACGAAGATCTGGACGCTGACTTTCAAAGTGACGAAGAAGATACCAAAATCAAATCTGGAATGGCAAGAGAAAAAAAAGCCTGTAAATGCTCTGGAAAGGACTGCAAATGTGGAAAACAGTCACATTTATTAGGCCCCGATGGGTCTAGCCTCCTTTACTTTGATGGAGCTCCTATGGTCGCAGATACTCCGTCTCGCAATCAAATTCCAATAGCTCCAGAGCATATATTTCATTCAAATAATCATAAAAAAAGACCTTCAAGAGAGAACGAAAACCGAGATCTAGTAAAAATTGAAACCAAATTAGCCAGAGGCCTCAAAGATGGTGGTTATATTTTAGATCTAAGTCCGGATATCTACAAAATCACAGAAGAAAATCCCAATTCCCTAAAGGAAAGACGAAAACGCGATAGTTTCCTCGATTTGGTGGCTATTCATGGAGGAGACCCTGTCGTGAACCACCTGATGGCTGTAAGAGAAAGAAGTATGGTGCCACGTATGACTCTTAAGCGTGCAAAACGAGACACCGAGCAACAGCTGACCTTAAACGATATGTCAAGCGTTGACTTATTTGGAGCTCTGCCAGAAAATTTTGAAGGCGGATTACCTAGATATAAAAGGGTTAAAAGAGCAAAATAAATTAGAACTACTGACAAATTAGGAGATTTAAGTCCAAACTTGTAAAGCTGCCGCGCTGGTTTCTCTTGTATGGTGGTAGTGTACTAAGTACCTAGTATTATCTCGCATAGATAATATTTAAACGTCTTTTATATATTTTGTTTAGAAACAAGCTTCTAATAAATATGTATTAAAAAATAAAAGTATATACATTTCCTGTAATTTAAATATTCGCTTGACTAGGGAAAAAACGGTAAGAATCGACCGATTTGCTAAAATTTAGAGATTTATTTAAAAAGAAACTCGAAGGATATTTACAAAATTCAAATATAATTTTAAAATAATCTATTTATTTTTTAAACTTGTTTATATTCATTAAAGCTTTTATGACATTTGGCAGTAGATTAAGAAAATTTGGAGCAAAAACTTAAATAGATCTTTAAGACATTGCAGACGTGTTTTCAGGCACAGACAGATTTTTTCTCCTTCCGCTCTTGTAACATAGGCATGAGTTAAAATATTATTTGAATATTTGACAAACTTGCAATCTACAGTTCGATTTTTAACTAATTATTCTTTTTTTCTCATATATCGGAATTCTAGGGTCCAGCAATTCTAAACACATAAATCTAAAACTAGTCATAACAACTCTGGCTATGTATCGTGCCAACGTCGAAGGTATCATGTTACAAAAACCCATTAGGTAAACTAATAAACAAATCCTCATATCTTATGGGAACTTTAAGATTTTTAAGTAATATTTAAATTTTTAATATCTATAATAACAATTCGTCCATCCTATTTTTTTTCCTCGGAAAACTAGACTCCCCCTAGCCTTGCTCAACACTTTTCAGGCAACCCCTGTAATAAAACAAAAATAAGGCAGTAGCATGATTTTTCGGAAGTCGATCTGATCTTACTTTAAATGAGATATTTTTTTCACCTCCATTTTTTTTATGTATAAGCATATAAACTCATCTATACTACGATGGAACTATTGTTATTCCATCATGACTTTATGGCTATACCTCCCAACTTGTATTTTCCTTTATTCAAATACAGGTCCATTCCCAAGTCGCCATTGTATACAGCTATCAACAACAGTCAATATATAAAGAAACTATGTACTTTCATAATTTCCAGAATCACAAGTTACCTTTTTAGTCGTCCTGCCCCAGAACCACACCGACGAATCTATGGAGGCCATTTTGGGACTAAGTCCTCTGCACTTGCTTGTAGAGGAAGAGGCTCGGAAGACTTCTGTTCGTTTAAACAACTGGGGTCGTTGGATACACAGAGACTGGAATTTTGGGCATACACGACGCGAGTTTGCGGTCTCAATTGCCTCTAAAAGGTTTTGTGTAATTGTTCCTGAGAGAGAACAATGGAGGGATTCCTCCCCGTCCTTCCTCAAACAAAAGGGCCTTGT
The DNA here is from genome assembly GCA_030620095.1 of Kuschelorhynchus macadamiae. NCBI lineage: Eukaryota > Metazoa > Arthropoda > Insecta > Coleoptera > Curculionidae > Kuschelorhynchus > Kuschelorhynchus macadamiae. The sequence continues at coordinate 541,060 of JAUTXW010004059.1, forward strand.
CTGATTTACAGATGGCTCTCTAATGAAGGAGGGATCTGGGGCGGTATGCGACTGTATATCAGGCTGAGTTTACAGCAATCTTGGACTGCGTACAGGAAAACCTTTCCAGAGGATTTAACGACATGCATATCTATATATGCTGTGATAGTCAAGCCGCAATTAAAGCTCTGTCCTCGAACTGTGTAAGTCCAATAGGGTTAGTCTCATTGGGGTGCCTGGCCATCAGGGCATTGGATGTAATGAAGGGGCGGATCAGCTGGCTCGGGAAGGTAGCAACACTGCTTTCACTGGGTCGGAACCTGCTCTTGGAATTGCTCCTTCAGCTGTCAAGGCTAGGATTAAGAATCGCACTGTCGAGGAATTCCGTGCTGAATGGCACGAGCTAGCAGAACTCAGACAGTCTAAGGTCTTCACATCAGATCCTTATAGCCGTTCTGAGTGTAATAGATTTCTAAATCTAAACAGAGGTCAACTTACCATTACCTGGGTCCTAACTGGAGACTGGCTGGTGAAATATTACCTGCATAAGATTGGACTCGACAACGATCCATACTGCAGGTTTTGTGCTGAGGTAGATGAAACTACCGAGCATCTAGTCTGTCGATGTGACGCTTTAGTAAACACCATAGGTGACACCTATGTGGAACCCTAGCTTGTGGGACGTGGGTGACCTGAAAGGGTCCTTTCCTTTCTAAAAAGGAGTGGGCTCTTGGCCTGACACGCCTACTTCGGGGGATAGCACAATGGGCCCCAGTGAGCCTAAGTGCTGCCCTTGTCGGGCTCCCCATCTATGTCTATGTCTAGTCGTCCTGCCCGACTCTATTACTTTAACTCAGTTTACCTTTATAATCGTCCTGCCGACTATTGTACATATTCGCAAGCTCAAACCCACTATTGTAAAATAAAATAACAATTAACTTTCTAACAAACCAGCCAAGTCATCTCTATCTTGCACATTACTTTCAGAGTCACTACCTGATGAAGTATTATCTTTCATCGAACTACGGAAAGGTCTAAGAGAGTCAACAGCAACCACTGTACTAAACTTTCTGTAATCTCTCATTCCTCTTACTCTTGTTATTTTGTATCTATCTTTATCAAACACTTTTACAATTATATACCGACCAGAAAACTTTGAGCCTAACTTGTTATTAATACCTGTCTTACTACAAGAGCTTCGCCTTTCTATAGAACCAGGTCCCCTTTCTTATATTTCTGCGCAGGTTTTCGCCTTCGATCGAAATGAACTTTCATTTTTTCAGCTACTCGTTTTAAGTTTGAATGAGTTTTTTCCTTTTTCCTCAAAACTAAACAGAGGAAGATGCACATTCTAGGTTACCCAGAAGGTAGCTTTTATACCCAAAAAGAAGCTCGAAAGGACTATGCTTAATACTATCATTAACAGTGTTATTAATACCCTAAACAATTTTGGGTATTTTACCGCTCCAATCTGTCATTGTCACCAGTCATTATTCGAAGCTGAGGAATTAGTAATAATTTTAAAATGATATTCAACAACATAAATTCGAAAACGTTTCAAACTTTCCACAACAGCTAAAGTTTCCAACTCATAGCTATGATATACCTGTTCTGCTGGGCTTGTCACCCAACTAAAATAAGCAACCGGTTTTAAGTTAACACGTGAATCTGAAAAAATTTACCTCCTAGACCCTTTGAACTAGCATCTGTGTGAATCTCAATTTGTAGATTAGGATTAAAAAGCATTAGAATGAGCTTGGCAATTAACATATTTTTCAGTTGAGGAAATGCTGATATCTGAGGTTGATTCCACTCAAAAATGGCGTTCTTTTTGGTGAGTTGCGTGACAGGAAGAATAGTGGCAAAATTTTGTATACATTTTCGGAAATACCCGGCTAAACCTAGAAATTGGCGAATTTCTTGTGCATTGGCAGGTTGTTTAAATTTTTTAACGGCTTCCACTTTAGCAAAACCTGGTGAGATGCCAATTCCACCTATCTCATGAACTAAAAATTGAATAGGTTGTTTAAGAAAAAAAACATTTTTTTAAATTCAATTTAAGACCCGCCTCGCTTAAAAACCGTAAAACTGTTTTCAATAAATCTAACCCCTGTTCGGCTGAAATGGTAGGTATCAATAAACCAACCATATACACAAGAACCTGCTCGGAGCGCAAATTACTTAAGGCTTTGTCAATGGCACTCTGAAACCAGCTGGGGCGTTTACCACACCGAACGGCATTTTTAGATATTCGTAATGACCATCTGGAGTGACAAACGTGGTATTCCGAATAGAATCGGGAGCAACTGATATTTGATGAAAACCCTGATTACAATTTAAACTTACAAAGAAAAATTTTCCTCCTAACAAATTCAATTGTTCTTCAATTTTTCTCATAGGATACAATTATTGTTTGATACTTAATTTATTTAAAGCCCTAAAATCGCAACACAATCGCAAACCATTATTTTTCTTTTTCAGTAACACAGTTGGACTCGCCAAATTAGAATTAGACTCTCTTATAATACCTGCTTTCAATAAATCATTAACTTTCTCTCTATCTTCCTTTCTTTCACAGGCAATTCATAGGGGCGATAAAACACTGGTTTCGACTCGTTTTTTAACTCAATATTTAGCTCAAATCGTTTACGGTTCTTAATTCCTCTGTTTTAGTACAAAAACAATGCTGCCATTTATTTTATATATCCAACAGCCTACTTTTTATTTTACTGTCTAAATTCTAAATTTCTGTATCATACTTACCCTCTGACATGTCCAGTAGTTGTCCGCTTTTCCAGGTTTATCTCTTCTCTACTCATGTTGGACAGCCAAAGGTAATGTAGAGCTGGATCCCCTAAGCACAGTTCTTGGGATGCAGATTAAAGACCTTCATAGCTGGAACCGCTTACCCTTAATGAATACATCCTCGTCTTCTCCAACGTTTGAAATTCGAACATTATTTGACCTGCGTGGGCCAAAGATTATTTCTTTTTCTAGAGAAATAAGTGGGTCGAGCTTCTTCTCCTTCGAGTGTCAGTTCCACCAACATTGAGGTAATATCTTTTGTCAATTTTACTTCCTTGGCATGAACAATTAAACATATACCATTGGCATTAATAATGGGTTGGCCAATTAGTACATCAAAATCACCTATCTCCAGCTCAGTGAGCAAGGCGAATATCTCCATTTCAATGTCATCCAGTTTAATATTAAATTTCGCCCCCTTCTCTGTTATGTAAGTGCTACCTCCAAACGCAGTTAAAATATTAGCAGAGTTATTATCATGTTACAAAACCCATTGCCTAATGGGTTTTGTAACATGATACACGATACATAGCCAGAGTTGTTATGACTAGTTTTAGATTTATGTGTTTGGATTAGAAGAGACTCTAGAATGCCGATATATGAGAAGATAAATGTTAAAAAAATATTTTTAGCGAGACATACGGCGTTTTATTTAATCACGTTCAACAGTAATATTTAAATTTTTAATATCTATAATAACATGTTTTTTACGAAATAGAAACTTAAATTATTGGATTAAGTATAGGTTTCTAATATTTAATAATTTTAGGCCAGAAAATAGTTGAGTGGGATATTTTCGTTCTTTTTTAAATAAAAGTTTTGTGTTGTGTTTTGACATACTGCTTGTTGTTTTAAAGAATTTGAATATATGTGTAGTCGACAACCAAAATAAGATCAGTTTTCTTAGAGCCCCAGTAAAAGCGTTCCAAACTGCGGAGCTTGCAAAAATGGGAAAACTGCGATACAAGGCAGTGAGAGACTTCACTTCGAGAGTGCGATGCTTGAGTGACAGAGACTATTGAGAATATTGTTAATTATACCTAAGTGAACTTGTTTCTTTTGTTTGTTTTGGTAATAGAGTTTTTTTGGTTGAAAAGTTATATCTTTAACTTTATCTCAGAAAATGGGATATACCCTCACTAGTTGGCAGTGAGACATTGTGCAGCTAGTGCTAGTGAACTGAACTGAGTGACTATATTTTGTGTTCGTGCACTGAACAAAAAAATGGGAAACAAATAATTTGCTGACCAGAATAAAAAATGTGCTACCATCGTAATATATTGAAAAAACTTCACCAAATTTTAAACGTGTAATTAGCTTCACTAGTAGAACACGCTACCATTTTTTATTCAGCTTTTGAGGGCAAGTTTACTTTTAACAAAATTTACTAAAACCGTGCGACCACCGCTATTTATAACCCAAGCTCAGCGAAAATATAGTCCTGAGAGACACTTTACATGCGATTTAAGTTACCGTAAAAATAATTATTTAAATCAGCCCTTAAGGGTTACTTTACTCTTAAAGACTTTTACTAAAACCGTGCGACCACCGTTTTTTATAACTCAAAACTCAACAAAAATATAGTCCTGAAAGACATTTTACAAGAGTTTATGCTATTATAAAACTTATTATTTAATTAAGCTAAGGGCTACTAAAGATTTTTACTAAAACCGTGCGACCACCGTTATTTAAAAACCAACCTTAGCGAAAATGTAGTCCTGAGAGACATTTTACAAGAGCTTTATGCTACCTCAAGAATGATTATTTAATTCGGCACTAAAGGGTTACTTTACTCTTAAACATTTTTACTGAAATTGTGCGACCACCATTATTTATAACTCAAACTCAACAAAAATAAAATCCTAAGAGACATTTTACAAGAACTTAATGCTACCTCAAAAATTATTATTTAATTTAGCCCTAAGGGGCTACTTTACTCTTAAAGATTTTTACATAAACTGTGCGACCACCGTTATTTATAACTCAATCTCAACAAAAATATAGTCCTAAGAGACATTTTACGAGAGCTTTATGCTACCACAAAAATTATTATTTAATTCAGCCCTAAAGGGCTACTTTACACTTAACGATTTGTACTATAACCGCGCGACCACCGTTATTTATAAATCAAACACACAAAAACACAGTCCTGGAAGACATTTTACAAGAGGCTTATGCTACCACAAAAATTAATATTTAATTCAGCCCTGAAGGGCTACTTTACGCTTAAAGATTTTTACTAAAACCGCGCGACCACCGTTATTTATAACTCAAACTCAACAAAAATATAGTCCTGAAAGACATTTTACAAGAGTTTTATGCTACCATAAAAATTATTATATAATTCAGCCCTAAAGGGCTACTTTACTCGTAAAGATTTTTACAAAAACCGTGCTACCACCGTTAGTTATAAAACAAACACAACAAAAATATAGTCCTGAGAGACTATTTAAAAGGGCTTTCAGCTACCGTAAAAATAATTATTTAATTCGACCTTTGAGGGATACTTTATTCTTAAACAAATGTCACTAAAACCGTGCGACCACCGCTATTTATGAATAAAACTCAACGAAAGTATTGTCCTGATTTAATTAAAATATGCTCTGATGGATCTATATCTATCTAAATATTGTACTTTCCGCCTTCTATAAAACTGGTAAAAAGGCGTAACATACTTTTACTCCCTAGGAACAAAAAGTAACGATACTTAATGTCATAAATCATAATTTTTGTGCTTTCAATTAAATCAGCATATCAAAAAATATTTTTGCCGTAAAATCACTCTTTGGACTGATTTAAATAATTATGTTTACAGTAACTCAAAGCCCTTGTAAAGAGTCTCTCAGGACTGTATTTTCGCTAAGATTGGTTTATAAATACCGGTGGTCGCACGGTTTTAGTAACTTTTTTTAAGTAATTTTAAAGTAGCCCTTAAGGGCTGAATTGAAGATTTTTATGGTAGCATAAAGCACTTTTAAAGTGTCTCTCACGACTATATTTTCGTCGAGTTTGGTTTATAAATAGCGGTGGTCGCACGGTTTTAGTAAAAATATTTAAGAGTGAAGTAGCCCTTTAGGGCTGAATTAAATAATAATTTTTATGGTGGCATAAAGCTCTTGTAGAATGTCTCTCAGGATTATACTTTGGTTGAGTTATAAATAACGGCGGTCGCACGGTTTTAGTAATAATCTTTAAAAGTAAAGTAGCCCTGTAGGGCTAAATTAAATAATAATTTCTATGGCAGCATAAAGCTCTTGAAAACTGTCTCTCAGAACTATATTTTTGTTGAGTTTGATTTATAAATAGCGGTGGTCGCACGGTTTAAGTAAAAATCTGTAAGAGTAAAATAGGATATTAATGTAATTAGCTTCACTTGTATGACACGCTACATAAAAATAATTGTTTAATTCAGCCCTTAAAGATAAGTTTAATCTTAACAAAATTTACTAAAACCGTGCGACCACCGCTATTTATAAACCAACCCTAGCGAAAATATAGTCCCTAGAGACACTTCACATGCACTTTAAGTTACCCTAAAAATAATTCTTTAAATCAGGCCTTAAGGGCTACTTTACTCTTAAAGATTTTTACTAAAACCGTGCGACCATCGTTATCTATAAATCAAATATATAGTCCTGAGAGATATTTCATAAGAGCTTTATGCTACCACAAAAAGTATTATTTAATTCGGCCCTAAAGGGCTACTTTACTCTTAATGATTTTTACTAAAACCGTCCGACCACCGTTATTTATAACTCAAACTCAACAAAAATATAGTCCTGAGAGACATTTTACAAGAACTTTATGTTACCATAAAAATTATTATTTAATTCAGCCTTAAAGAGCTACTTTACTCTTGAAGTATTTTACTAAAACCGTGCGACCACTGCTATTTATAAATAAAACACATCAAAAATATAGTCCTGAGAGACATTTTGCAAGAGCTTTATGCTACCACAAAAATTATTATTTAATTCAGACCTAAAGGGCTACTTTACTCTTAATGATTTTTACTAAAATCTGCGACCACCGCTATTTATAAACCAGCCTGAGAGACACTCTAAAAGGACTTTAAGTCACCGTAAAAATTATTATTGAAATCAGCCCTGAAGCGGTCGATGTGGGCAGTCACCACCATGTAACAGTTGCAATTTACCAGAATAAGTGTAAAGAGATTAAGAAATCATGGTTCTTGGAATTAGACCGTGTCAAAATGGAATCACTTTCCGACGTTTCGCCTTCGATTGCACGAGGCATCTTCAGGGATCTTTACTTCACAAGATCGGAACACTGAATGAGCTCGGCGCGCGAAGGGCCCAATGGCCCAGAGGACCCACCATCCACCCGACCTCCCTCCTGGGAAGCCGCCTCTCGATGATAGGTACTACCGGTTTAACGGGCCTAGGACCTTAATAAACCATAAGTCATCGCCATCTTAGGTGTGTCAGCTCGTACACATCCGGATGTGTGTACTGACATCGCACCTCTTCTATATTGTCGCGGTCAATATAGGAGAGATGTCTGAAAACAGAGAAATGTGTGTATTGTCAGTGTAAAGGTATGTGATCGCGGTGCTTACGGTAGTAGACCCGCTGTACCCGCCTCTCCTCCTGAGTGTCATAGTCCACTAGCATCCTGAGTTCTTTAAATGGGTGTGCTGCTGCCCGCTCTATGCCTTTCATGGCTTTCTTCCTGATTGTTGTCTGGAGAGGCTCCCAGTCCAGGTCCCGCTGGATCTCTGCATTTCTTACGTACTAAGGTGCGTTTTCCGCAATCCTTCAGTACTTATTTTCTGTAGCTGCCAGTTGGTCTATGTAGGTGGGCGCTGCATATGCCCACGCTACTGCTCCATATGTCAATTGTGATCTTGCGATCATTTTTATCATGGTCAGCTTTGTAGGTAATGAGCTCGGAGAGACCCAGCCGGCTATTTATAGTCGACCTGTTTACCGAAGAGTGATTCGGTGTAACGATCGATTTCCACGTATGATGTAGACTGACGTCCGTAACTCTATTAAAATTGTTAGCATTTCAATAGATTCTCTAATTTTCCGTTTATAGAATCCCGAAACCGATGCAAGAACGTTGGTTTCTTTTACATTTATGACATGTCCAGTAGAATGTTTGTGTTCAGATACAGCAGATTGTACAATTTGTTTCTTCGTGATACATAGTTCATGTTCCTTAAGTCTAGTCGATATGGATCGTCCAGTTTCTCCAATATAGACATAAGACTACAGGAACAAGGAATTGCATATACTCCTTCTGTTTGGAAAATTGTCCAATTTTCTTGTGTGTGTTGAAGATTGTCCGTATGTTGGACCGGCGAAGTAACCTTGCAGTCGTGTCTGTGGTTCCGTGTATAAATGGAAGTACTACACTCCCTGTCGGTAATTCCTTATTAGTATCATTTCGTGGAGTAGAATTATTATATTTTCTAATCGATCGTCAGTGCAATATCCATTCCGTCTTAAAGCTCGAGTCAATTTCTCTGTTTCCGATTGTAGATAATTTTGGTCACAAATCGCGAGGGCTGTGTAAACCAACCAAATAATAACTGATTGCTTTTGTGCTGGGTGATGATGGGAATTTGCATTTAAGTACCTGTTCGTATGTATTGGTTTTCTATATACAAAGTGTCCTAAGGAACCATCCCCTTTCCTTTGTACAAGAACATCTAGAAAGGGAATTGTACCTTCTGATTCAATTCCCATTGTAAATTTTATATTAGCATGTTATTGATTCAGATGCTCAAGAAACGCAGGGAGGTTTTCTGAAACATGTGGCCATATTACAAAAGTGTCGTCTACAAATCTAAACCATGATTTTGGTTTTATTGGAGACGACTCTAAGGCTTCCTCCTCAAAAGCTTCCATGAAGATATTGGCTACCACTGGCAACAGTGGACGTCTCATGGCTGCTCCTGTGGTTTGCTCATCGAAAGTGCCTTGAAAGACAAAATACGTTGATGTAAGACATGCTTTAACTAGATCTAAAAGTGAATTGTCAATTTTTTTATGGTGAAATAAATCTGATATTATGGAAATTGAATCATTTATAGGCACATTCGTATATAGCGATTCTACATCGAAACTGATTAATATATCATTGGGATCTAATTGGATTGATTTTAGTTTTCCTACAAAATGCGTAGAGTTTCTAATATATGACTCTGTTTTTCCTGTAAAATTATTAAGAATATTTGAAAGATATTTACCAATTTTGTAAGGGGGAGATCCAATTGCACTGACGATAGGTCGAAATGGTATATTAACCTTGTGTATTTTAGGTAGTCCGTAGAACCGTGGGATTCTGAACCATATACTTATGAGTTTGTTGAAACGGTATTAATCCACCGCCGGTTTTACTTGGTAACCGCGGAGGCCTTGATTGATTACTTCACTACAGATCTGTCAATACTTCAAGTAAAATACTTGGAAAAACTAATTCTAATAGTCTTTGGTATTTGAAATACTGTACTTCAAATACATTTTTCTTTATGTTAATTGTACTTGCAATTCAATTACACCCTAAAGGGTATTTGGTACTTTTCCCAAAAAAGTATTTGATGTATATATGAATTTCACTTGAAATACAAAGGTAATTGAAGTACTGCCAAAAGTACTTCAAGTAACGAAAAAGTATTTCAAATCCATCAAGTGTTCCAGATAATCTGATGTTTTTGACTGAAGTACCTTGCATATTTAAATTCGAGTTCAAGAAATAGAGGAGATCCGTTTGCATTTGCCACTGCTGCTCGCTTATCGGATTATATTTTGATAAGAGTATTTCCCGAGTAAAAGCTAATTCGGTACAAGAGTCGCAATAAAATAAGTATTTATTTTAAAACAATGGTAATAATGGAGCAAAAAACCAGATTTCTTTTCTGTCTTTGACGTAAGAGGACAAAAATCCCAACAGGATTTCTCACTCTTTCACTAAAAAGTTTAAGTTACCATACCGACGCACGTACGTTATATTTATATGTATTTTTTTAGATATTAGTATCGCTAATAAAAGTGGCACCTTATTCACAATTTTTTTTGTGTGCATAATTACTTTTACGATATATGTAGTTGTGTTTATTTTGTAGGTCCGTGTTTTTATCAAGATTATTAACAATGTTTTAATGTACTTGGTTTCAAGTTGCAAAAGTGTTTTTATCATTAATGAGTAATTTTAAACTGTTTTTACCCATTCATGATTTTTTTTCTAATTTTACTCCAATAAACTTGATTTTGTGATTTTAATAATTCATTTAGTGACACTTATTCCGTGCGAATGTTAAATTTTATTATATTTTACGCAACCTGTATATACGATCTAAAACTTAACAACGCTACATCGATATTGTTTTTATTTCACTCTACACATCTCATGAAGATTGTCTAATCCCCTAAATGGATCATAGTAATACTGTCTTTCAGTAGAGTTGGGATACATAAAAAAATGAACGATTTGTTTTCAAATCCAAAAAAAAAAAACCGAAGAAAAAACTTTCTTTAACTTAAAAAGTGTCATGAACATAATTACTTAAACGAATAATAAACAATACCAAGCCCATATTATAAAGTGATTGTTATCCAGTACCAAAACAGGCCTCTTATAAGTAAGAATCACAAATCATTTGGAGCCAATTTAGATGTCCACTTAGCGGCTTGCTAGTTGGTTCTGATTGGTTTGAAATTTATCATAAAACTATGTATATTCACCAACTTAAAAAGTACTTTCGTAAATATGTTGGTACTTGAAATAATTTTTAGTACATCAATTACAATTTTTGATTCACATACCTGTTAAATTATTTGAAATACATATAAAGTTCTTGAATTACTTGACAAAAATCAAGTACAATTACCAGTTAATTAATACTTCAAATACTTTTAAAATGTGAAAGTACTTGTTACTTGATTTCGTAAGCCTTTGGTACTTCAAATACTTTTATCAGTATTTTTGGAACCGACTTGTTCAATATATTTACTGGTCGAGTAATCGAGGGAACTAGATGAACTAGCCATCGAGTACCAGACTGATATTGTCCCAAAATTTTATAACTGAAGTTTTTGTCTGGATTGAGGATTTAAGAGTGGTAGGATAAAATTGTTTATATGTATTCTAGCTAAATTATGTCACGTTATTTATAGACAAATCAATAAAGGTCGTTATAGTCCTACTGGAAGAACAAAATTTATTTAAAATTTTCAAGTATTCACCTTTTTGACAAATAAAAAAGAAAATAAAAAACGTATTGCACTTGATCAACTAAACCTTATGTTATACACAATATACACATGTATACAAACAAATATAAAAATACACAATTTTTTACAAAATCAATTAGACTTTTTAAGTCGTTTATAATTCAGTCATGAGGCTAATCTGAAGAATATCTTTTTTAGCTTGATCCCACAACTCGAAACATTTACTCTAGTGTCAACATCGATAAGAATAATTTCTTTTTAAATTCATTAACTGTTTAACGTATAAGCTTAGATATCGTCTTATGAATTAACAGAAAAAAGGTTGTTGTGATAATATGTCAAAGGTTCGCACAACTTATTTAGGTGTACGTTTGCTATGAAGCGGCTGATGTGCGCAGTCACCACCTTGTAACAGTTGCAAGTTACCAGAATAAGTGCGAGGAGAATTGTAAATAATTAAATAAATCTTATATTTAAGCCACATTGTAGAAAATTCTCGTTTCCACTGATCTAAAGAACTGTACAAAAAACTTATGAGTTTGTTTCTTCTTATAGCAATGGTTTAAAATTTATTGTTAAGTTCTCCTTATGTTGTGCAAATAGAGAAATATAGTAATGGCAGACACATCTGGACATATTACAAATTTTCGCGCGATCTAATTAGAAAAAAGCTGCAGGTTATAAAGGAAGAAAAAGCTGACCTCAGATATTTTGTGTAGGCATGTAGATATTTTGGTGTTGTTTAAATGTAAAATTCGGAATTTTACATGTGAACTGTGAAAAGACATGTTTATTTTTACTTTTGACCATATTTTTATCCTTTTTGCCCTCCTTGGACCAATCAGATTATTAGAATAAAAGAGAGAGTATTAATATAATGTACTTTGTTATGTATTTTATGTGGCCTTATGCAAATTAAAATAGATACATTTAATTTCTAATTGTAACGTGTGTGTCTTTCCTTAGTAAGTGTCTTTGCCTTTGGGAAAAATAATTCACAATACAAAAAATAAAAATTTTATCTAAGCTGGATTTTTGATTTATTGACATCAAGTGGTTTAATCAAAAAAATACAACATTTGGTTGTTGAATATTTTTTTTCCATATGTCTACATCTTAGAGCACGACGACATGTCTATACTAGCCTGCTAAGAGAAGTTGTCCTATCTGCAAAAATCGACTTTTTATTATTGAATAATAAATAACCATATTTTCTTAATTTATATATTATAATTTGTCGTTTAAAAAAACTCACAAACATTACCTTGACTTTTGTATTTTTATAAAAAGTTAATACAATCCACTAAAATGGTTCAAACCTCAAAACTACTGTTTTGAACTTAGGACAAGTAGTCTTAGGTCAGAATACGTCTTAGGTATGTCGACATGTCATATGGATATGTCTGGCATGTCTAATATCTCTCTTTTTGCTTTTATATCTCTAGCAATCTGTTCAATGAATGTAATGGTAGTGCTGCTATGGCCTCTCACTAGCACCCTAGTGAGATATATAACCCTAAGTTGCACTGATTCTAAGATAGTTTTAGTGCTGATAAACCATTTTGTTTTAGAAACAACAAAATGCGAAAGAAATATAACAATTTCAACGATTTCTAAAAAAAAAATCAGAAACCCATAAGATTCGTGTCTAGTACTTTATCATCTTCGGAATGCCTGTATTATCAACGAGCGCCTACGACCCGTGAGTAAATGTCAATTTTCTACTGCGCGTTGGCCGTTTCATGGGAAACGTGCCTTTAATGCTTATAACTGAATGTAGAAAACGGTAAAGAAGTATCCTTATTTTTTATGTCTTTTGTCGCATATCATAAATGAAATGAAAAGGATTTTATTTTAATTCGTCAGCAATGAAGCCCTAAAAGTCTCTTTATAAAATTAATATTTATTTTGATGGTTAATAAGCTGTAAATTAAAATCTATGATTTAAATCAACTGTTTTTATATTCGATGGTGGATCCACCAGAGGCACCATAATTCCACCAAATTGTTTTTAAATTTATGTTGGTTGATTTCTGATGCCACCAGTCAGTGTTCTTACATTCATCAAATATTTGTGGCCGCTCCACCTTAAATGCAATATTTCGACCGGCTCTAGGATATGGTTGATTTGGTAGATGGTTAAAAAGTAGGGAGAAACGTCAAAACAAAGGCCAAAGTTTATTATTTTTCCTTATCGCGGAGTTGTGTACAGTTCTTAACAATGGAATTTATTAGTGTTGAACTTATAGATCATTCAAATGGACAAAAATATATTCATATTATACATAATTAACGTCTAAGGATGTCAATAAGTAAATTTAATAAATGTCCTTTTATTGTTATTTGTTTTAGCACATAAAACTCATTATTTTATACCGAAAAAAGTATGAAATAAAATTAAATAAATTAAAAACAGTATTCCATCAAACTGTTTTTAAATTGCATGTTCGGTGGACCCAACACTGGTCAATTTTGAATGATGTCATCCCACCACTGCTTCAATCCACCACACCAAACTGGAGAGTATAAAAACGCACCCTATGTTTCCTATACACAAGTGCCCGTTTACCTTCAGTGAAAATATTTGGGTCAGTTAAGTTGCCCCCCCCCCCCAGTAAACATTTGCAAAAAATTATCACGTCACATTTTGCACACCATATTAAAATTATAAAGTTGAGTGGGTTTTTTCATTTTTTTTTAATGCGATTCGAAAGTACGGTTTTCGCATATTTTTGCATATCTATTGCCAATTTTTGCACACTTGCCCAGAGCGAGAAATTCTACTTTGTGAAAATAAAGTTAGCGCCCACCCACTAAACTTTTTTTAAGGTTTTTTTGATGCGATTCGAAAGTACGATTTTTGCACACCTATTGCCGATTTTTGCACGCTTGCCTAAAGCGAGGGGGGCAAATTAACTGCCCATAATATTTGTTAGGCAAATTGATCCTAAGAAAAATTTTGTTAATGAATATTCTAGGTGAAACTCACTGTTCCTTACTGCGTATGTAATGACATGGGAGTCGATCTCACATAGCAACACAGCAATTTAAATTGGTTGGTTGATTGGTCAGCGTTTTGTTTGAAACTATATCTTCTAAAATAGATATGATATTTAATGAAGAAACAAAATGTTAAAAACAAACGAGCTTTTTTGTTAAAATCTAAGCCATTGTTACTCCGCTGCAAAATTAGTACACAGGTTGTTTTGAAATTGAAACAAAATATTATTTTATTTCTCCCAAAATATTTCGACTACAGCTTCTTGAAAAACTTTGTTATTAATACTTTCGAAAAATATTTTCCTATACTCGTTTTTTTTTTAATTTTGTTCTGCGTCGTTCACTAAGCTTATTTAATATATAGAATAAATCTAACAGTCTTAAATCTGCTTATTTAATATATAGAATAGAAATATATAACCATCAAATATAAAAACGTAACATGTATCTGGTAGATATTTGCCATTATTCCATGTCCACGTGCGAAAGATTTATTTTTCTTTAAATTAGAAAAAAAAAACGAATTAATTAATAATAAAAGTCATGGAGTTAATTAAATCTGACTAAAAAAATACCAAATGACAAAATTTTCAAAAATGATTTCTTCCTATATATTTCATTTTTTTTAATAAAAGCTCAAATGATATTTGATTATTTCCTTCATACTTGGATAGTATTTATTCTGTCTAAATCACATAAAAATAAGAACGAGTGACCGTGCTCGTAACAGTCAGTACCTACTAAAACGGACAACAAAGACAACGCAAGTTAAATCGTTATCATGTGTAATGATTTGGATCTTCTTTCATCGTTTTCTGTTTTGCAGTTGTAAGCACAACATACGCTCAGCAAAAAAGCTTAATAGCCCGGGAGCCAGCGTCACTTTTTCATAATGTATTTTGAGCAAGGCTAGCATTCCTTTTATTCACTTATACCTGCAAGATATATTGGCAAAATGTAGAAAAAATAATGACAGTGATGTATGTAGACAAAACTGTCATTTTTTAATGACAACAAAAAGCAACAGTTAGGGCTTCGCAAGACACAAGACTAATCCGAGTCTTGCCTTGGTCTGCGTCTCACGACTCTTGTCTTGGTCTTGTAACTGAAGTTAGAAACGGCTTGTACCATCGTCACCAAAAGTATCTGGGACAAAAATTATTCATCAAAAGTTTAAAATCATCTTAATGGTAAATTTGTCCCTTTTAACCTAAAATGGATAATTTAAGAAATATTTGACATTAAACATTATATAAATTAATCCCAGAGCTATTATGACGTTGTCCCATTTACTTTTAGTGACGATGGTAGGTACCTGTACTAGATATTTATATGAACCCCAGAAATGTACTTTCGAAAACCACTGTTGCTTGGGAAGTTCAGCTGGCCAAGAAACTGAGGATATTTTTTAAGCATTGTAATGAGAACGATAATTAAAGTTTTTTTATGATCAAGACCAATACTAGGCAAGTCATGCCTTGGCAGGAAAAAAGTGAGTAAGCCTTGAGCATTTTTATAAAAAAATAATGACGCTGTAATCCGGGATAAGAATTACAGCACGCTCTATTGCAATATGACGTTTCCGATTACCTGAACAGATTATAAAGCGTTTGCAAACATAACAAAATTCTTCCTGCCTGAATGGGCAAATAGTTTTATAAAATTTTCTTTTATTTCCTAATGTAAACAATTTATACAATATATAAAAAATGTAACCAATCTATAAACATTTGGTAAAGTAATTATATCTATCTAACTCCCCCAAAATAAAATCGTTTAGTTTTTTTTAACAGTCAGTTTAAAGACTATCCTTCAGTCTTTGATATTAATTGGTTTTCCTTTCATGACGTCACATCGAGAATCCTCGAAATCCTACGATGAAATTGTGAGACAACAAAGATTTTATTTACAAGAGGTCGCCAAGAAATGCTAAGATTGCTTCTACCAATAGTTTTATTTTTTGTTTAGTTCGGAAGTAACTGATGGTAATACGTTTAGTACATAGGTCTTATAAGGGCTTCTGAAAAGAAAAATATTTTCTAATAGGGCTTAATTACTTACTGTTTTGTACATTTAAACTCAACACAACTTTGAAATATCAGCGCGTTGAATACTACAACCCTAACTAGCATTTCTTTAAAAAATTTGTAATTATAGTAGGAGGGTCAAACTTCAAAAAAAATAAAAAATAGGCCAATATTTTTTTCAAATTGTAGCTCTCTGAGGGCTCTTTTAAACTATTAAAATATTGTATACAGAGTGCTTCAGAAAACAATGAATTATCGCTTATTGGGAAATTAATAAGGCTAAAAGTTAATACGTACACGGGTCCAAACATTTGCGTTTCGTTTTCGTGTTGAAGTTGAAATCTTATTTTCAATTTTTAAATAACTTTTACGAGGAACGACATTTTTGCACACAATTTGGTGACCAGTGGCGGGTCCTCCATTAGGTCATATGGTCAATGACCCCCCAATAAATATTTACAAACAGAAAATAATAAATTATATTTTTTTAATTCCTTTTAAATTTGGCAATTTCTTCTATTATTCTAAGCGTGTAAACTCGTTGAACGTTCACTTGATTCCTCGGCACTCGCACTATCGATACCTCGCGCAGGGATCTCCGGAAGTTTCGTTTCGTTGGATCACGAGGCTGACGGCCAGTGTTGCCAAAAGGCAACTTCTTAAAGAATTAAAAGAAAACCGTGTTTGAATTTGATTAACGCCTTCTATTAAAAAGTCCAGACATCGTCTTTTAAATTCGGTAAGTTTCTCTTTCTCATATTTATCAGTATTTATAGAAAATTCTGCTATTTTTGGCCCCAAATAAATGTTATCTACCTTAAGAAAATTATGTGGATTTTTGTATTAAATCTTTTCGATATCTGTTTTATTAATATACTCTGGCTTAATATAGAAACCCAGTAGACATTTAAGAGCCGCTATCATTCTTGTATACAGTAAATGAATCTTGGGTTTTTCTGATTCAGACCGATGTTACTACCTTGAAAATCTTAAGATCTTTGAGTTACAAAGGTCTGTGTAGCGATCCAAATTTTACATAAGCAGTGTCTCCCTAGTAAAAATTGGTTCGTCACACAAACTTTAATCTTTGAATTCCACGATACTTTAAAAAATCACCGATTTTAAATAAAAGTTACTGCATCTTGTTTTTAAAATCACCAGATTTTCCTTATAAAACAAAAGTTTTGCACCAAATCACCAGATGAACCAAAAATCACCATCTTATAGAAATTATTTTATTTGACTCGTTTGTTGATTTTGTAGTTTAAATTAATTGAAAAAATTAATGTTTTAAAGAATGGTAGCCACAGTGATTCAGAATATTAAGACTATACCCGCCAGTGAGCTAAACTTTGAGAAACGTCTCGAATTTAAGGCCAGTTGTCGATCTTTGCCGGAACTTAAAATTCGGCAGACCAATAAAGACAAACATGCAAAGGGTTAAGGGCATTTTATTGTTTCGTGTGTATGCTTTTGACAGATGACTCTTTGTGCTGTCAAATATAATAATTAGGAAATTAAGTATATATATATATATATATATATATATATATATATATATATATATATATATTGACCCCCGAAAAGTTGACCACGAGCCGCCACTGTTGGTGACAGGGGATTTTTTGAGGTGAAAAATCACAATTTGGTTATTAGTTTTTATGTAGCACCAAGAAGGCGCTGCGGATGCTATTATAATTTCACTTAATTTGCCGTAATTTTTTTGATAGAAAACTCCTAGAACATTTTATGAATAAACCTTATTCTTACATCTCTTCTAAGACAAAAAAGTATACCTATATGACAACAGTTTAAATAAATAAATTAGAAGATATTATTTTCAGTTAAATACTTATTTACAAATAATGCCCAACGCTGAATATTATTTTATTGAATTAACAGACATACTCCTGTATTATAGGCAATGAAGGCATAATTCAAGGGCTGCTGGAATACTGTATTACAATAAATTTCCTTTAAGAATAGTTACTGATAAAAAATTTGTTGAAAATCTTGTGAGTCGATTGCTAAATGAAAGGACATTAAAATCTGAAAAAAAAATAAAGGGGGCAAGCAGATGTAGACGTCCAGAAGTTGAAGAAAACATTTTAAATCGTGTGGAAAATGACCCAACAATTAGTACACGACCCATGGCTGACGAAATTGGAAGCATTTCGGCCCGTCAGTTTTAAGAAACAGCTGTTGCTTACTCCATGAGCAACAGCTGCACCCATATCATTTTATTCGAGTTGAAGAATTCTTTCCAAGGGACTATGTACCTCATCTGCAATTTTGGGAGGATCCAAATCAAATTCTATTTATTGGTGAAGCTTGTTTTTCCACGAAAGGTATAACAAATTTTCACGTGTGATGAAAATCCCAATTTATTAAGGCCAGTAAACTCACAATATCAATTCTCTATTAACTGAGCACAGATTGTTAAAAATCAGCTTATTAGCTACAAAGTCCGCTTAATCACGCTTCCTACCTCAATTTTCTATAAAATTAATTATAAGATTTGGGTCCTCTAAATATGTGAAATAATAATTTGTCGTGGTTCTTAAATG
Organism: Kuschelorhynchus macadamiae; assembly: GCA_030620095.1. NCBI lineage: Eukaryota > Metazoa > Arthropoda > Insecta > Coleoptera > Curculionidae > Kuschelorhynchus > Kuschelorhynchus macadamiae. Next base: position 559,639 of record JAUTXW010004059.1, read on the forward strand.
ATACCTTTGAACACCGTTGGATAGGACGAGGTGGACCTAGTGCTTGGCCTCCTCGGTCATCTGATATAAATCCTACAGACTTTTACATTTGGGGGCATGTAAAGGAGCTTGTTTATAATACTCACGTTACCATTTAAGAGAGGAACTTTGGCAACGCATAGTGGCCGCATTCGCTTTCATTCGTCAAGACAGTGGGCTGTGTCAAAGAGTAAGAATGAACTTCAAAAAAAGAATATGGTGTTGTATCCGTACTAGTACTTAACATTGTAGGAGTAATTAAAAAATAATTTAAAAGTTAGAAATAAATTAATAAATTCGTAAAATCACGGCATGTTTAAGAATTCGTTAATATTTTGCAAATCACTATCAAGAAGCATTTTTAATCGAAGCTGAAGGTTACCGAGTCCCCTAGGCTAGCCTAGGCACATAAGTGGTGACTTTATCTAGTGCCTAAGGAATTTCGTAATCTGCTTCGATGTAGAAATTCACAAATTTCTCGAAAACAGTCATATCTAACGGGGTTGAGCAGATATACCTTTTTATGCTCAGAAGAGATGTAGGGATAAGGTTTATTCATAACAAGTCACAGAAGTTCGCTGTCAAAAAAGTTAAAACAAATTAAGTGAAATTATAATAGCGTCCGCAGTGCTCTCTTGGCGCAGCATAAAAACTAATACCAAAATGTAATTTCTCATCTCAAAAAACCCCCGGTCACCAAGTTGTGTGCGAAAATAAAAAGTTATTTCAAAAATTGAAAATAGGATTTCAACTTTAACACCCTATATCTCAAAAACGAAACATTTGCGGACCCATGTATATATGAATTTTTCGCCTTATTCTTGGACAAGGAATCTCCCATTAAGCGATGGCCCATGAACAATGATTCTCATGATTTTGACATCTTGAAATCTGATAATGGGAACGCGATGAGGGACTAAATTCAATAACTCTTCCAGATTAAAAAAAATATTTTTCGCCTAACATAATTAATTTAAAATAAACCATAAAATATATAGCTATATATTATCCATTCTGCATGCAACTATATAATCATGCATATTATAATGCCTTACAAAATTATAGGCCGTTATTTTGCCTTTTTTTGCAAGAGCAGTGGTTTATCCAATAATTTGTTTATGTGAAATGAGTTTGTTTGGATGTAACCTTAACAGTGCATACAAAAAAGTGACAAAATCCGTAATACTTAATCTTTACAATTTCCTCTTTTAAATTTATTTTTAAACCGAAAAAAATATTTTTTGGTGGAGTCATTATAAATTTGGTCCCCGGACACGTTCACAATTTTTAGATTTTTAACTTGAAAGATGTCAGTGGAAGAAAACAAATTTTGGCGAGGCATTGACGAAAGTTTTTTTCATTTTTTGGCAATTTTTTTTGTACTTACAGAGGCTCTTGCAGGGTAAATTTTAGCTGTCAGAGAGCCACAATTTAAAAAAAATGGCCTGCTTCCTAATCTTCCTAAGGACCGGCCTATAAATGGCTCTGCTTTTTGGATCATAAACCAAATATTTAAGATATTAAAACTATATAAATTTCTCTCCAAATCGTAATTGCTAAAATTATGTAAACCTGAAATTGGCACCATTTTATAGTACAAATTTGCTGTATAAATCATCCTAAAAAAATCAAACGGTTCTATAAACAAATGTAACTTATAGAGATGGTCTTGGAAAATGAGGGTAATCTGTTGGAAATAAAGAACAACCAAAAATAATACTAGTTTGTCATAAAATATGTTCTCCTAAGATGTGGAAAACCGTTTTTCCAAAATCACTTTAGGTTTATAGTAACTCAATTATATTTGAGCGATTGATGAATTAAGCTGCTTAAAATAGTCTATAAAGTTATCAGACAATAGTTTAGAGACCGGAAATAAACTACCTTTAAAAATGTTTACAACTTTTAGCTGCAAATATTTCAATGAATTTGGTTTTCTCTTGTCCTCAGATGTTTTTAAGCACTCCATATGGATATCGAAAAACTGAAGCGTTTACAAACAAAAAAAGCGTTATCTGGAACATTACTCATTAAATGGATGTAACTAGAATACCAAAATACGTTTATTGACTTAAATTAATTTATTGGCTTCAGTTTTTTCTTAATTTTAATCCTTTTTTTAAAAACTGTCTTAAGACTTAAAATTTTGAAAATGTATTTTTCCTACACTTTCTCAAATATTTAAGTTAAGACAGAAAGTAATTAAGTCAGATTAACGATTAAAGTCGAGCTAATTACCTAGACATTTTAAAAACTGATTTACATCAAAATAAAATTCTGCGGATAATGAAAGAATTACGATTGTCTACTGTCTAGAACATTCTGGCGTTTATGAATATGTTAACTGTCGATTTGCAAAGAAATGTTACATTGGGCATTTCGCTCTATCTATAAAAATACAATAATAAACATATATATTTTTAATAATTAAACCATCAAATAACAAATAGCCTCCGTGTCCCAAGACAGTGTGAATATTTTATTATTTGCCAGCTTTGTAAATATTTTATTCGCATTATATCAGGGTATAACTTTCAAATCTTCAGATAGATAGGCACAAAATCAACTTCTAATAATAAACCCATATAATACGATAAAATTAAAAAGAGTGTCATAGTCTTATGTTGTATTACCAGAAAGCAAGGACCTTTTTTTGTTGCCAAATGTTTGCCTCCCACCCCAGGAAGTCATTCTCAATACGCTACTGGCGGTAACTGTGGGAAGGCTTTCTGCCAGCAAGGTAGCATCTTAAATAGTTTATTTAAACTTTTTTTATAATAAAAATAAATAGTAAATTTCGCTGCGAGCAAAACCAGAGAAAATTCGTTTCGTGTTTTAAATATATAGTCATTATTAAAAATATTATAAGGACTCTGGAAATTAGCAAAAAAATATGAATCTTAATAAGGAAAAAAAATTTCTTACTATATTTAAGGCTTAAATCAACAAAAAGATTTAAATCAATGAAAAAACTTAAGGGTTAAGTTATCTATCGTTTACATGGAAACTTGATTTAAAACTTAAATCTTTTTGTTTCCGAATGACTTGCGAATTAAGACTTAAATCTTTTTCAAAATGACTTGTGACTGTTTTTTCTTTACATAGTGCTTACCATCGAGGTTTTTCGAAAAGGTCTTAAAGAAATTCTTCGTAAACAAATGAATATGCGAGATAATTGACAAAAGTATTTTTTAAATAAAAATTTTCTGAATCCGGAACAAAAAAGTTTTTCACATGCCTCGCTTAATATTATTTTTACAGCCATATTCGATAAAAAAAAGAAATATTTTTTTAGGCAAGCTAGTTTGATCCGTTTATCGTAGTGTATGACTGCTATGTTTCATAAAAAGACATTTTTCTCGAAAACGTTATTTTCTCAAAATGATAAAGATTGCCTTTTATCTCTAGATAAGCTAATATTTATGTAGTTAAAAAAAAATGTGAAAAGTACTTCTTCATTTGATGCCTCCCTGATCTATGTCATATTGACGGTTTATGTTGTAAGAACCAAGTAAGTTACAACATCAACTATTTTAATATAATTAAGTTACCAAAATGAATTCAGAGGTTGTGGAAGTTAGCAATTCTTATGTATCCGGCAACCGATACCGTCAGCAGTTTTTATAAGGTTGGACACACTGTCAAGTGTCAGTGTGTAAGTTGCAAGTTCGATTTGTGAATTATTGTTCTGCATCATTCTGCATAAATAAACGTTTACAGAATACTTTTATCGGTTTTATTTTCCTTCATGCCTGCTAACCTCACTGTAAAAGTCTACAGAGGTGAGCTGGTTAGAAGAAAACTCACTAGAGACAAATAGAATTACTTTTGGTTGTATATATGAGATTGCCCACATTTTCCCGGACATCCTGCATATTTCTCAGAATAATAAACAATCTTTATAAAACTGTGGGATACAGGAAACTTGGAGAGGGTCTCTAGTCTCACCAGACAATATTTTTGGTTAAAATTCTGTAATTTCGATACCCAAAAAAAAAAATCTGAAATGATTATTTTGCCATGTGATTACGCAATTCTTCTAGTTTCTTCTCGTCAGACCCCACTATTTAGTTTCCATGAATTCCAGAATTATTAAGAAAACATTTAATATTTTGCTCAGTATTATTATTATACTGAAATAGGAATACAAAAGTACTTTGTAACTAGAAAAGTTTCAGTCACTTGTTTTTGACTTAGTGTATTTCCAGAACTAAATCCTTTGGCTAAACGGGTTCTTGGAATTAAAGCTAGCACTAATCACGAAATAAACGGCTTATCTTTTGATATTCTTTTCTGTTATTATTGACTAGTTCAAATGTTGCAGTAGCCTATTGGAAGGAGGGCGGGGGCTGTTAACTTCTGTGCCTAAATTCAAATTTTAAGTATAAATTGTTTTGAAGTTTTAATTTATATCGATCCGTAAGATTTATTTACTTGGCAACCCTGAAATAAGCCTAAATTGCTCAACACTGCACCAGTACTGCCGGTAACGCGTTGAAGAAAAAGTCTCATCAAATGTTAAATATAAAGTATCTTGGATTTTTATGAAGAATTCAAATTTATATTCAAAAAGCACAGTACTGAAACTTAAATTTTTTACCAACCGGAACACCAAGTTTTTACTTGGATTTTACCGTTCAACTACAATAAAAGTGGCATCGAGGAAGCAAAAATTGGTACGGAATGAATACATTTATTTTTTTTACGAACCGGAACGCCGGCGCCGTTCCAGTCCATTTCCAACCCTGAATGAGCAGTTAAAAATTAATATGTGTAAATTGGGGGAAATTAGCTTTCTTGTAATGATCCTTAAATAATTTTAGCATGAAAAGACAATACCAAAAATATATATCTTAGATTTTTGAAAAGAACATACTTTTGCAAAAAATATCAATAGGGTTTCTCATAGCATTTAACATAATATGAAAACCATAGAAACTAAAGGGTATAGTTTGAAAACAAGAAACTGGAAGAATTGAGTAATCACATGTTAAAAACATTATTTCGAAATTATGTAGCTTTAAATTTTACCAAAAATATTTTTTGATGCACTTGTTTTCTCTGAAAGTTTCGAAGTATAATTTCAGAGAGTGCTATTATTTTTACATGCGCTTTCTATAGCTTTCAACATGATTAAGTGTAACTTCCTATTTTCTGACAAAACTGATTGATGGAAGATGAACGAACACCAGGAACAAGCTGAGAAGAAAATATTGGGAATTTTTTTTTGGGGGGGGGGGTTTTGCCAGCACAATATTTACTCATTAACATTAAAAAAAAATGTTTAACATATTAAAACTGATGACAAAAAAAAATCGCCCTTGGTTCAGAGCAAGGAAAACAGTTTATATAAAGATGCAAGTTATAATAACACCAATAGGGTAAGATTTTGCGAACAGGATCCAAAATTGGAGAGGGGATGTTATTGAAAAAAAAATGTTAAAAGATGACATAGAATAAGGACGAGACCTGAATGTCCATAAAAATAAAAACACACCAATAATTAAAAAAATGTATGTACCTAAAAAAACTTCTGGGGATGTTACAATTCGCAAATGAGTATCTGAACCAAAACAAATTATTGGAAACTATGTTTTCCATATGGGAAAATACTTCAGTCTTAAAATATTTGCATACTTAACATTAATAGGCCCACTGGACAAGGTAAAATTAACATACTAAAACTAACTAGCATTTCTCCTAATAATGCATGGGTCTTGTACGTATAGAGTAACAAGCTATAAAACAAAAAGTTATATATTAGAAAATACCTTAAAAAAAAACTTAATTAATATGGTTATAAAAATACTTCCCGAACTCCGTGGAGTTTCTAATTCTCCAAATAGTGTTCGAAAAACCTTTTTACAGCAAATTTGCACTCTGATAGTACACAGCTTGAATAAAGCTTTTATATTCTTTTCCATAACTGCGAATAAGAAATTAAAAGCGCTATTTAATAATTGAATCATACACAAACAATAAGTGAACTGTTTTGCTAGAAGCGAGGTCCATAATTTAAATGTGGAAACCCAAATTCAATTTATTTATTAGTCCAGACGGAATAAAGTCGGAGCAAATTCTTTTTCTTGATTTTCTTGAAAAATATTTATAAACAAACGTCTGGAAAATACTAAACAGTATAGTAAAACAATTTGCTGCTTTTATTCACACTCGTCCCGTGAATTAATTTGACTGTCATTTCTGAAAAGTGTACACAAGCTTAATATCAAACGAAAAATCAATGCACAACTTTCGCCTGCGGTAAAGTGTTTGTGGACCCTGTCTGTTCTTAAATTTAAAAATTGACTTTATAAAGGGAAATGCGTTTAATATGGACGGTTTTGGTCGAACTAACACTACATCGACATTACTTTTGGTCACTCGTAAATTACTTCATAAACTTTTTATTTTCTATAAAAAAATAATTTAAGAAATAAGTAAAAACTTTTATGTTGGCGACATAGCTTTAAATTAATCAAAAACTACATTTATTTTTTTTTCAATATTCGCCTAAACCTAGGCCAAACCTCAATAGCAATTAAAATATCCAGGGTTGTGTGTTATAAATACAAGTATTGTTATAGATATAAAGTTAAAAGAAAAGTTAAATGCCAGTTTCTTTAAATACAAATTCTTAGCTCCTCCCTGGAGAGGGTGGCTAGTCCGAACAGTCAAAAAAAATCGGTTTTAGTGGTATATATGCGACTTTCAAATTTTGATATTTTCTCTTTACCAGCAGTCGAGATATTAGCCTATACTAAAACTTTTCGGATACGCTATATAGAAGACACCCCGAAAATTTGAGAAAAACCCTGCCATAAGAACTAATGTGTTCCCATTAACTCCACTACGTTCCAGACGTTCCCTGTCCTTCACTAATACATGGCCTTTTATAGGTGTTTTCCCATATTTCTCGGGGTCTCTTTGAAGATACATTTATAATCAGTAAGACGCGACATACGAGATGTATCATTTAGGAAAATAAAGTTGACGCTGCAAATTACATTAAAAAAAAATTGAGTATTTGAAGAAACTTTTGTAGTTAACTTTTTTATATCTATAAAAATACAAACGTTGATGGGGTGCATTTATAGCCAAAAATCCTGTACAGCGATACTACATTTAATCAACAAGTGGCATCTGAGGCTAAAGCCAAGCACTCTTTCATTTATATAGGGTGAAATCGAAATGACCAATGTTTTAATACGTGAAAATACGGATCATGTAAGCAAAAAAAAGTCTTATATACCTGGGAATCAAAACTTCTGAGAAAAAATTATTAAATAATTTATTATCCAAGACTATTAGTAACGTCATTATTAATTCAATAAAGTTTTCGCAAAAAAAAGAAGCAAAATTTAAAAATATATTAAGTACTGAATAACCCTGGTTTTAGAACATACAGTCTGTCAATACATAATGAAACTCAACTACCCCTACAGTTGTTGTTCCCTAAATTCTTACAGTAAACCAGGGGATGGGCATCTACACGTCAATAAAAATTGTCTACGTTTTGGTGTAAACACCGCGTCGACAACGTAAAATGTGTAATTTATGTTGATAACGTGTAAACGATGTAGACAACACATCAATTTAATACCCAATCCATCACTGCATGTTGTATTTGATGTATTATATTATTTTAATGTATTAGTAAAGTTATTATAAGCAAAAATATAAAAGATCAAAGACAGCTAAACTTTTGTTCGAAGCTTAGTTAACTTCGTTTTTAATTAATATTAGAAAAAGTGTATTTTTTCCTTTATTAGCCTTTTGAATGTTTTCTTTCGTTCCGTATGTTACCGACCATCATGGCTATTCAGACTTTGCTTGCTGAGGTACGAAACAGTACTAAAATCTTCGTTTTGCTTATAGTAAGAGTTGAAATAATCTGAATCTATGTTCGTTCAGCATTATATGGTTAAAATAATCCAGTTTCTATTCCTAATGATGTTATGGAGTTCTATATAGAAAATAGATACAGGGTTCATCTATGACATTCTCATAATGCGCCTGTACAACGCTATCTCGAAAGGTTCCAATTAACATCTCCATCTTTCATTTAAACTCATGGCATTTACATAGAACTGTTGGTAAGGGTTGCCCTAGCTTTTTTTACGCAGCATATATATATATATATATATATATATATATATATATATATATATATATATATATTAAGCTAATATTTAAAGGGATGATCCCTGGGTCTTAACTTTTCAGATACAGGATGGTAAACTTTTCAAAAGAAAATCGATTCTTTATAATATATAGGATACCATTCTAGATATCTTTGTGAAATTTCGTATACATCTTCTACGCATAAGACATATTTTCTGGTGTGCATTCTTTTTACCAGTAGCGTCCGTACGGAAGTTGCATTACATATTTTTGAAAAAAAAAATAGTACGCCACTGAGATTTTTTTTTGGTCAGATGCACCGTTTTTGATTAAAAGAAGGTGATTCTTCAATTCATTTTATGAAAGAAAATTCATATGAAAGGCTTAATTTTGTTATTTATTTGTAATTAGCATTGATAACATGATTGAAAATCGTTGGAAATGACCACTTTAGCAAGCACGCTTCTGCCCGTATTCGCATAGAATTGCGCACTCATCCGAATATTCCCGGTGTATTCCGTATTGCTTCACACGAGGTAAACATTCGCTCTCTCGAATCTTCTAGAGCCCTAACAGAAGTTTTATACACTAGGCTCTTAAGGTGACCCCATAAAAAGAAATCAAAACGATTAAGATCGGGGAATCTTGCTGGCCATTGTTAAGGTCTTCCGCGACCTATCCAACGACCAGGATAAAAGGTGTCTAAATTATCTCGGACAATTACACTAAAATGAGTTGGAGTTCCATCGTACATGTACATTTAATTCCTCAACGCAACTGGCACATCTTCAAGCAACTCAGGTACTTCTTCTTGGAGAAAATGTAAGTAAGCCAGTCCATCAAGCCGTCCTACAGAAAAAAAGGGAAATTTTAGAATAGGATTTCTAGAAAATTTGCTTCTTCTGTGATCATAATCTGTGACTTAAACTGCGGATTAAACGTAATATTCTCAAAGTTCACATGCTGTGAAGCTCTGGGAAGTAACGCCTGTACTCTTTAAATATAGTACTGATATAACAAATCAACCAAAAATCGCCAAACAATTTGATGACAAATATTAAGAGCTCTAGCAATCTTCCTTGTACTCGTTTCAGGATGCTCGTCGATATCTTGCAATACCGCTTCTTCACCGGGTCTTCTGACACTCACGACTTAATGAAACTCCTAGTAATTCTGACAAGACACGATTTGGATATCTTTCCTGATAAATACCTGGCCTCTGATACATTACCGTCTGCGAGACCATATACGTAATGCATTGCCGCCATTTCCGCATTGGTGTAAATCACCATAGTTAAAGAGATATTCGTGTCGCGTTTCAAATATAATTATACCATATTTTAGTATTTTTTAAAAATAGTGACAACGCTGCTTAAATCATGTGATTTAAGAATCAATAAAAGAAACGCGCGCGAAGCGACCGCGCCTTGTAGGTAAAGGTTAAGTCTCTCATCAGCTGTTTAAAGAGGCACTAATGTTTTGTTACGCTAAGCGGAGCAGGTTGCTCATATGCAAATTTATTTAATCTTGTGTTCTATCATAACTAATAAATCATGTACCTAAACCATTAAACCAGCGAGCTTTATTTGCGGTAGTGTTTGTTCAAAGAAGTCCAGCTAGATCTTCAAGAGAGAACAACACAAGCCCACCATAAATGGTCCTTCGAGCCGGATGGTTTATGGAATACATGAATGCATGGTTTTGATTTGGATTGATGGAATATAAAGAAACTGTGAGTCCTTTCCGATTTTATTACTTAGAACCTATAAGGGAGCCATAACATTGAATTATGTGCTTTGTTTGTGCCTTTAGGGAGTTTAAACTAATTATTAATTAATAATGGAATGGTATTTATCACATCTTTTGTGATATAGACCTAAAGTTATTATTTTGCACTCAACAACCCACCTTTGTGAGGCAGTGGTGCTTAAGTTATTTCTTAAAAAAAAAAAAAAAAATTGTGGTTTAACCCTTCTAGGTACCTATTTTAATCTGCGTAACTACATTTGCATATTTTATTTATGTGTTATCCTTTGTGCACACATGCTTATAATTTTCCGCTCTTTCTCTAGCATCTAATATTTCGCGCTGTTTTGTCTGGCGTACCCGTTGGTGCGTTTGTACTAGCCGTATTGTTCTATATGTGTTTAACCAATGAATAGGTATATTGTCTTTCTGACTTGCCGAGAGTTTGGTGGTTAATGTTATTATATTAGCGTCATTCTTTCACAACCCGCTCCTGTCCAGTGGCGGGGAGACTACTTTGTGGAATTAACATTCGAAAAATTTGTTATAGAGTTTTTGTAATTGTCATTTTAAATATTTATCATGTCTACTTCAGACGTTGAAGAGGAGCCAATAGAAACTACTATTGCTCGTCTAGTTAACCGGCGTGGTCAAATTAAAGGCAGGCTAACGAGATTTAAAAAATTTATAAATGATATTAAAAATAGCACCAAAGTTTCTGAAATTTCTACACGCACTAAAAGGATTGAAAACATCATTAATGAGTTTAATGAGGTGCAGTCCGAGTTAGAACTCGTTGATGAAAGTGAGGTGGAATCTCTTGAAAGGGACAATTTCGAGGATGACTTTTATGAAGCAGTGTCAAAGGCATATGATCTTCTTAATATGCCCACCCAGGTAGCAGCTCAAGCATCTGCCACGTTGCCAAATCCACAAGGGTATCAACCACCTTTTATGATGCTTAATAATGTGAAGCTGCCTCCCATAGTTTTACCTGAATTTAACGGGGCCTTTGACAAATGGCAAACTTTCTTTGATTCTTTTTCAGCCTTAATAGATAAAAATACTTCCCTTTCAGACGTCCAGAAATTTTATTATTTACAAGCCTCATTAAAAGGCGAGGCAGCTCATATTATTGAGTCTTTAGAGATTTCTGAGTCAAATTATGACGTTGCTTGGGGTCTTCTCCAAGAACGATTCGAAAATAAAAAATTAATTATACGAAGCCATATGAAACAACTCTTTGAGTTGCCACATGTAAATAAAGATTCCTTTAGTTCATTGCAATCGTTCTTGGACAACGCTCAGAGGCATTACAGAGCTCTGATATCTCTAAAGGAACCTGTACATTCGTGTAGTAGTATTTTGATTTATCTCTTGCTAAGTAAAGTAGACACTAATACTAAAAAAGAGTGGGAGATAAAGACGATAGACGAGGTTTCTCCAACAATAGATTCTTTCTATACATTTTTACGTGAGCGTTGTCAAGTTCTTGGGTCCGTTGACGCCAAATCAAATAACGCTCAAAATAATTCTTGGGTTAGCACCAAAAAACCGTTTAATAAATATCAAGCAAATATTGCTGCCAGCTCTGGTAACACCTTGTCTTGCATTTTTTGCAAGGACAATCATTCTATTTATTACTGTAATAATTTTCAAAAATTATCAGTCTCTAATAGGCTAAATAACATTCGCAAGTTAAAGGCTTGTACCAATTGTCTGCGCATGGGTCACAGGAGCCTCGACTGTCATGCTAAACCGTGCAGAATTTGTGGTAATAAACACAATAGTCTTTTACATTTAGGCAATTCTCGGGCAAATAATCATGGCTCTGAAAATGAAAATAAAATCCATGAAAATAATGCGCACGACCCTGGCGCCACAAACAGTCGCTCATCAGCTGCTGTGGGTGCAAAACGTGAAGTTGAATCCTCCGAAAATAAAATCGATACGATCGCATCTTGTGCTCAAAATACAGAAAACCGGTTTACTAATTCCTTAAACAGCTACGATAGCAATTCTTTTGTGATATTATCGACCGCACTTGTGCATATTTATAATAACAAAAACGAGCCGTTTGTTTGGAGAGTTCTCTTAGACGCCGGTTCTCAATCGAATTTCATTAATCGGTAGCTGTTTGAATTTTTAAAGATTGAACCAAATAGGGTAAACATTGATGTCATTGGCATAAATAATCATATAAGCAAAATTTCACAACTAGTCAAGGCTAAAATAAAATCTTTGGTTTCAGATCAACAATTTACTTTGCCATTTTTGGTTTCGGATAAAATTACGATTCAAACTCCGCATATTAACTTTGATTGTTCGAAATTTAAAATACCGTCAAATATTAAATTGGCCGACACAACTTTTAACGAATCTGGCAAAATTGATCTACTCTTAGGAGCAGGCATATTTTATAGTTTGCTGTTGCCAGATCAAATTAAATTAGGTAAAAATTTACCTTTACTTCAAAATTCTAAATTAGGGTGGATTGTCACAGGCGAGTTTAGCGCAACATATCCTCAAAGGTATTCGCGTTGTAATTTAGTTAACACTATAAATATTGATAAGCAAATAGAGAAATTTTGGTTACAGGAGAAGTTTCAAAGGGAAAATCTGTATACTGCGGAGGAAATTGAAGTTGAAAATCACTATCAAAAAACCTTTTTCTTAAATGATTCTGGTAGTTTTACAGTCCGCTTACCATTTCGTGATAATATTAGCAACTTAGGGTCCTCCTTTGATATCGCAGTAAATAGATTTCATGCACTAGAGCGTAAGTTTCTTAAACTCCCCGACTTAAAAAATAAATATTCGCAATTTATGCGCGAATATATGGATTTAGGACATATGTCCTTAGTTCACGACAATGCAGAGGCTAAGCTACTTTTTACCGCATCATTGCGTAATAAAAGATTCGTCTGTTACGACGAAATTACGCGTAGTGTTTGACGCATCATGTAAAACTACATCTGGAGTGTCCCTTAACGATTGTTTAAAAACCGGACCTTATATACAGTATGGTATTGTAATAAGTGCCGATATCGCCAAAATGTATCGCTGTGTGTACGTGCATGAAGACGAACGTAAATATCAACAAATAGTATGGCGGTTTAATCCCAGCGATCAGTTATGCATATATAAATTAAACACAATTACATACGGTACTGCTCCAGCATCTTTTCTTGCTACAAGGTGCCTGAAGCAGCTATCTCTCGACAACCAAGACAATTTTCCGGATGCGTCAAAATCCATTCTACATGATTTCTATATGGATGATTGGCTGAGTGGAGCCAACGATATTGATTCTGCGATAGATTTAATAAAAAATGTCAATAACATTTTGGGTACGGCCGGGTTCCACTTGCGCCAGTGGTCATCTAATGACAAAAGAATTTTAAAAATTTTTGACGGGTCAGAAAACTCAATTAAGCCCGAAGTTAAATCACAATATATTATTAAAGATGAGCAAAGTAATAAAACTTTAGGGACTCTTTGGAATTCTGCTAAAGACACTTTGCAGTACACTGTAAATTCTAAAACAGAAAATCATTTCACGAAACGGGGAATATTGTCGGTTATTAGCCAAATCTTCGACCCGTTAGGTCTATTAAGTCCAGTAATAGTAAAGGCAAAGATATTTATGCAAAGGTTGTGGCAACTAAAAACTGATTGGGATGACCCACTTCCTAATGACTTCTTAGTCAATTGGTTAAATTTTTACAAAATGTACATTTTATTGAAAAAATCAAGATTCCCAGAATTGTTTTAATTAATAATTATCTAGAAACAAAAATGCATGTCTTCACCGACGCTTCGGAGGCAGCCTTTGGTTGTTGCATTTATTTCAGGTCTATAAATTTAGATGGTCAAATTAAAGTTCACTTAGTTTGCTCTAAGTCGCGAGTCGCCCCCCTGAAAGTAGTATCTTTGCCGCGCCTAGAGTTGTGCGGAGCGCTGTTAGGAACTGAATTGTCAAAATCGGTTCTAGAATCTATTAATATAAAAATTAATAAAACATATTATTGGTGTGATTCTACTATCACGTTAGCATGGTTATCAATCGAACCAACTAAATTAAAAACCTTCGTGGCAAATCACGTATCAAAAATTCAATCAATTTCTAACGCCAACCAACAACCCAGCTGATTACGTCTCGCGCGGGGTAGACCCCGAAAAAATGCAGCATATGAGTATGTGGTTCACGGGTCCGGATTATTTACATAAGTCGTACGAGTATTGGCCAAATAGTGAACCGTCAACAAATGTTGAAATTCCGGAGATAAAAACTGTTGAAAACGTTTTAATCGTTAATACATTTGTAAAAAACGACTTAATTGAAAGATATTCTTGTTTGGGAAAATTGGTACGAATTGTAGCCTATATTCTTAGATATAAAAATAATTTAGCTTTAAAATTAAAATCGGAACCTTTCGTCTTAGGTAAGCTTAATTCTTTCGAATTAGATAATGCTACCACTGCTATTATTAAGGTAGTGCAAAGCGAATATTTTTCTATAGAAATCAAGGACTTAATAAAAATTAAACAAGTTTCTAGAAAAAGTAAATTAATACGATTAGATCCTTTCTTGGACAATGACGGTGTTATTAGGGTTGGCGGCAGACTTAAAAATGCTGATATTCCGTTTAACGCAAAACACCCAATTATATTGCCATCTCAAGGTCATTTTGTATCCCTGATTATTAGATACTTTCATTTTAAACATTTACACGCTGGTCCGCAGACCTTGTTGTCAGTTATTAGACAACAGTATTGGCCATTGAAAGGTAGAAATGCTGTTAGGCATATTTTAAGAAAATGTATTATATGTTATCGTGTCTCTCCCACTATGGGCACTCAAAAAATGGGTAATTTACCGGCTCCTAGGGTACAGGCGTCAAGACCGTTTTCTGTGTGCGGTGTAGATTATGCAGGACCCTACCTAATAAAAAATAGTTACCTACGCAATACAAAATCAGTTAAGGCTTGGGTTTGCATATTTATTTGTTTTGCATCAAAGGCAATACATGTGGAGTTGGTAACTGAGTTATCGACAAATTGTTTTCTAAGCGCTTTTAAGAGATTCCTTGCACGGAGAGGTTTGCCTTCTGATGTTTATTCGGATAATGCCAAAAACTTTATCGGCGCAGATAATATTATTAAAGAAATTAGTAGTAATGAATTTCAGAGATATCTTGTTGAAAATCGCATTGTATGGTATTTTATACCACCAAGGTCGCCGCATGTGGGGGGGCTATGGGAATCCTCAGTAAGACTCATGAAATTTCACCTTAAGCGTACTTGTCAGGGTGTGTTGTTGAGTTTTGAAGATTTTTACTCCCTATTAGTTCAGATCGAGTCCATAATCAATTCACGACCTTTGGTTCCCCTCAGTGAGGACCCGGAAGATTTTATGGTTCTGACGCCGGGACATTTTTTGATTGGCGGTTCTCTACTAGCGTTGCCCGAGAGTCCTGTTACCGATGTTCGGCAAACCCTACGTTGCAAGTACAAACATTTGCGGTACCTGTTTGAGCAGTTTTGGCGGAAGTGGCACAAAGATTACTTGCATACTTTGCAAGAGAGGTGCAAATGGCAATCATCATCCGATGTGTTCAAGGTCGGACAATGTGTCGTACTTCATGAGGACAATTTACCTCCTATGCTGTGGAAGCTAGGAAGAATTATTGCAGTTCATCCGGGACAAGACAGTAAAATTCGAGTTGTGACTGTAAAAACAAAGGATGGTGTATACAAACGTTCAGTCGTAAAAATTAGTGTGCTACCTTTTGAATCGTGAACTTTAATTTTTGATATTTACTTAACCTTTCTTGCTTAATTATATGTATACACGTTTTAATGTTAGTTTTAGTTTAACTTCAGATCATAACTTATTGTTATTAAAACAAAACTGATATTTGTATTATTATTAATATTAGTTGTATTACGCTGTATTACTTAGTTTGTTTATTTTCTTTGAAACTAGGAGATTTCAAGGCCGGCGGCGATGTCGCGTTTCAAATATAATTATACCATATTTTAGTATTTTTTAAAAATAGTGACAACGCTGCTTAAATCATGTGACTTAAGAATCAATAAAAGAAACGCGCGCGAAGCGACCGCGCCTTGTAGGTAAAGGTTAAGTCTCTCATCAGCTGTTTAAAGAGGCACTAATGTTTTGTTACGCTAAGCGGAGCAGGTTGCTCATATGCAAATTTATTTAATCTTGTGTTCTATCATAACTAATAAATCATGTACCTAAACCATTAAACCAGCGAGCTTTATTTGCGGTAGTGTTTGTTCAAAGAAGTCCAGCTAGATCTTCAAGAGAGAACAACACAAGCCCACCAATTCGAAAAAACAGCAAACAAATTAAATTATCTCAATAACACACTAATAGCCGAAGAAATAAACCCTAAGATGGTACTGAACTGCAATAACCTACTTTAAGTCAACAAATATTGGTTTTTTGATATTTATGTTTGTAAAAACATAATTTTTCAAGGCTAATTACACTTTTAGGAGTATCTGCTTTTTGGGCAAAGTTTAATGATTCAATCAACGCCTCATCATTAAAACTTCACATAAACATAAAAATTATGTTAACACTCTAGAAGATTTGAGGAAGCGAATTGTTACCTCGTGTGAAACAATCCGGAATACACCGCGAATAATCGAACGAGTGCGCAATTCAATGTGAAGACGGGCGGAAGCAGGTTTGCTAGGTGAAGGTGGCCATTTCCAACAATTTTTATAATCATTTTATAATGTTAGTTGTAAATGAATAATAATCTTAAGCCGTTCATGTGAATTTTCTTTCATAAAATGAACTGAAGAATCAACTTGTATGTGTTTAATTTAATTGTTTTAATAAAAAATACGGTGCATTTGACGAGAAATACGCAAGAAATAATTTTTATGTAAAAATGACCAGGCTATCCATATGAAAAAATGTCAAGTGACGTACCACTTTTTTTGGAAATGTGTCTTGATGACTAGAAGATGTGTAATTAATTTCACAAAGATATCTAGAATGGTATCTCATATACTATATAGAAGATTTTTTTGTGAACGGTTAACGACCCCTAAAAGTTAAGACGTTTAGAAAATATTTCCATATGAAGTTTTTTTTCTTAAAATCACCTATATATATATATATATATATATATATATATATATATATATATATATATATATATATATATATGTATATATGCAAAAGTAGCTGATAAAGAATTGGCGAAATATTGAGTATATAAAAAAGTTTTAATTACTGTTTCCGATACCTGACAATTGGCATTTCGTTTATTCAAAGTACGATCGAGTGGTTTTTCGCGATAAGCATTCATATATCTGTTTTCCATATTTAACAAAGTTTTTTTTAATTTATTTCCTTATTTGTGTTTTATCTATACATTTGAAATCATTTGGTCTGTAAATATTCATATAAAAAGCCAAAGAAACTTGTGAAAATTAAGCATAATAAAAAATATATTACAAATTGTTATTTACATAAATTACGTGAAGAAGGTCCATGTAAACATCATGTAGACGAGTAAAGAAATGGCTTAGAATGCATTTTACAGCACAATCCCGTTGAAAAATTGTACGCGTTCATTAATAATTTTTATTTATTGCCAAATATTGGTTCCTTAATTTTAAAAAATACTAATTTCAAGCCCGATAAAACAATTTAATTATTCGCAGTTGATGATCCAATCTAACTTCCGTTTAAAATGACAATCTGTGTAGTGTTCAGACCGTACAATTGGAATGTTGTATGGTTAAACCACAAAGCCTTTATGTGTTGACCTCTGTTGCATAAGAGTTTTTAGCTCTAAATTAGCTATATTTTTACCTGTTAAAATATTTGAAGTAATTTCGCTTTCACCCTATATATAGTTCTAATTTATGTTTTAGTAACATTTTTACTATATAACATAATATTGAGGCAATGAGGCTTAAATTAGGAGAAATTAGAAGACTCATAGTTCAAAAATTCATCGGTAATTAGGATACGTTTAACAAAATATTCTTCCAATATTAAAAAATCAAAAATTTAAGATTGGCAGTTTCATAGACAATACAAGATTTCGTTTTCTTAATTCTTATATAAAACTACTACTCGCGGTGTTCTGGCAGTGTCAATAAACGTAGGTATGTACTTTAGTCTTCGATATGTTTAGAACATCTGTCGTGGAGTGTATCATCTATTTCACGCATAGCGTTTGGTATTTAATAGCCAATAATTTTTAAATTTGTCAACATAACTTAAAACGTTATGACCATCAGTTTGTTTTAATATAAATATTCAAAATGTGCACTTCATCAAATATATATATTTGGCCGTCATGCAACATCCTTGTATCGTTCTATGTAATAAATGATAACCAAAAAGAAGCTTTTTGTTATGTTTTCTTATGCTTAAAAAAATACAGAGTAATTCCGACAAAAGTAATAAAAACCTTAAAAGAGATCATATGTATATATGATCTTTTCATTTGGTAAAACATATTTCATTTTTAAGTTAGCAAAAAATATTTGATTTATTTAAAATTTAATTGGAATTTATTTTTATTGACTTAAAAAAAAAAGAATACGCCACTGTCATGAAATGAACTTCTTCATTTCAACTATTCATACAGCTGTGATATTCAACGGGGGAGGGGGAATAAATATTTTCCAGTTTATATCATAATATTAAATCATCAAATGATCTAACCTAAACAGTCAATCAACCTTTTCTAATTATAATCAAAAATCTACATCTGCTTCATATATTTCTTAAAGAGTTTTTGAAAGGATAGAAAGAAAAGTTGTTGACTCAGTGATTTCCAATGAACGGCAGCGCCTTAGGGTCACTCAAGTCGTTTTAAAATGGAAGGGTTCCGATATAAAATCTGGCAATTGATAGATAAAATCTTGCAGTTGGGAGAAAAAAAGTCAATTAACGTTCGGGTTGTATTCCGAGGGAAGTACAGTTGAAAAACTGACACTTAAAGGAATTGATGAAATGCCACAACCTGCGCATTTTGACATACTATAGACCCGTCGCCTTAAGGTGTGGGCCTTGAGCGTGGTTTTTACTATCGGTGTACAACAAGAGGCGAGCGTGGCACCGACGGCTGTGTGTTTGCTGTTCAACACTCAAGGTCGCTGGCTCGATTCCCACCTGAGGCAAACTTTGTTAAAAATACATAATGCGCTCGCCTTCTGATGGGTTGGTGGTTGCGCGCTCCATCAGTGATATGCTAAAAATCACCTCTCAAATAGCGTCGGTAGGAATCGACGATAAACTGTAGGTCCCATATACCTGTGTAAATTACAGCTAAGACACACAGTGCGAGAGGTAGGCCGATATCCAGCAGTGGGTGAAAAGGCTGTTGATGATGTTCAACAATAAGCGATAACTGGTGCCCTTAAGATATTTTGGGCCACACGCGCACTGCACTGAAGTGTGTCATCCTCAGCCGAATGACCCAGGAAACCCGCTAAATTTCCTTCATACTAGCGTTTGGGACTTGGTAATTGTTTCTCCTGAACGAGGAATTCCAGATTATTTTTGTCAATTGACTGTGAGCTCAAATTATACGAAGACGACACAAACATTATTGTATTGTGGTAAGAAATAGATTCAGTGAAATTGAATATTGTGGGTGACTTAGATAAAGTGAGTTTGTCGTTAAAAATCTAATAAGTTAATAGCTGGTATTGAGAATTCCTCATGTGTTTATAAATAAAACAATTCTTAATAAAAACTTCCTTATACTAATTACTCCAAAATATGAATGTAATAATATATTTAGATCTGTTAATAGACAGTATACAGTCTACTTAAATTCGTAATATCAGGAAAAAACATGGTACAAATTGTCTATAAAGTCACAGTAACTTTTATTATCTTTTCTCAGTGCTGGGTACAGCCTTAACAAATAAAAACGCTTCAGAATAAGTCAATGAAAATGTATTTAGACCACCACTAAAACAGTAAAGGCCAATTATACTTAGCAGTTTTCTTGACATATCAAATATTTAAAAGTTTAAAATTACTCTTAAGTTATACTAAACAGTCAACAGTTGATTTAAAAAGGTAAATGATGTACATAATCATTTTACTAGACAAAAAAATTAAATCTACTTACGCCAGATTAGGACAAATATAGGACATAAGTCAATTTATCATAGTGGAATCAAAATACATAGTAGCATTCCCTGATAAGTATTATAAAAAATCAAAACTTATTTAAGAAAAAATTAAAACATCACATTCTGGAGATAATTGTTATTTATAGAGTCAAAGTTTTATATATTCGGGAATTTAATTGCTGTCCCCTCCAAAAATACTCTAAAAATGATTTTATCAAGCATTGTTTATAGAAAAATATAAAAAAGGCAGTGGCGTATATTTTTTTGTGGAGTCAATAAATTGTAAATTTTACAGAATACCCAATCGACTTTAAAAATATGCGGAGTACTTTAAACCACATAATTATACTAAATTTAGCCCAAAAATATTCTTTTAATATTTTTATACTTCAGGAATCACTCTACATTACTAAATAAAAATACTACCTTGTTATGCTCAATATGTTACACGTCCACTTCGTCTTTAATCGGTTAAATAATTCTTTGAACAAAAGGTTATTTAATAACTGCCATTTAAATACCGACATTTCGACCCTCCTCTATCATCTTCAGAGCTAGATTTGTTTTGGTTCTGTTTTTTCTCGAAGCTAGAGAATTTAGTCCACATACAGAATGTTGCAAATACAAAATGTTGACTTAATGCTCGTACTTCAAGAGAATACAGAACCAAAATAAATATAGCTTTGAAAATGACACAAAGTATGTCGAAAAGTCGGAAATTGATTTAAATTATTAAGTGTCTAAGCAACCAATTAAATTATTTCACTAATAAAAAATCTTGTTGTGCACTCTATAAAATAAAATAATATCGTTATAAGCAATCTCAACGTTTCTTGGGCGAATAAATAGTCAACGTACAATAGCCAACGTACATTTTAGACATTCATTTTTTTTGACAAATCGTCGAAAACAGAGAACGAAACCTCAACTCTTCTTGTTGGCAACACTGTTTAAATGTCACTAATTCTAACAATCACACTTAGTAGTCCAGATAAAGATATTGAAAGATCGTTCAAGATTATACCTAAAACGCGAAACTGTGGGCGCACTGGACAAGACGACTTTAGTTCGGAGGAAGATCATCCCTGAAACAGAAAGAGAAAAAGAATAAGTAACGTGCTGAAACAGAAAGGGAAAAAAGTAGGTAACGTGCATACTGTTGTAACAAAGAGTGAGACATCTACAAAAAGATAGTTTCGAGAAAACAGCATAAACGAGTTTTATTTCAGGATACTTTTGATAAATCTAATTTTAATTAAACTGATTTTCAGGTTTTTTAGTATAAAAATTTTAGTGGTAAAGTTTTTAGGAACGAAAATTATTATTTTTGCATTAAAATAATCTTCTGGTATTTTAAGCTAACCAATCAGGTTTCTCTATACCGGATGTCTCAGATAGCGTGTTCCAGTGGAATATCTCAGGTACATAAGAAACTAAAATTTTGAATTTTTTTTGGAGAATGTTGACAAAAGGACCTTTAAATCTGACATGAGGCCAACTTCATACCACTTCGGGTTTAACCGGAAGTGATCAGATTTATTTTTAATTAATACCTGTACATATTTTTTAGTATTTGAAATTTACGTAAAATTTGCTTTTCAATGATCTATCAAGTTAGATTTTGCTTAAGGAATGGATTTTTAACAACAATAATTAGTTTCCAGGTACACCAGGTGTACAACTAAGAAAGGAGGCCGGCGTTAACTCTGTTACGTTGATCACACATTTATAGGGAAAATATATTCATGGGTAAATCGGCCAAGAGAAATCGTTGCAAATTATTGTCAAGTTCATAAAATTCCTTTTTCTCGAATTGTCCTAATTAAGGTTTTTCGAAAATATAAGCATTGTATTGTCCTGGCAATTATTCAGCTTTTTGCTGGGTATCATTTTTTTATATTTTCAATAATAAAGTGGTGGGAGAAGGTCAACTTTTTTTCTTTCAAACGTTTATATCTCTGTTTTGGATGAACCGATTATATCAAACTTGGTGTCAGAAAAAGTGCTATTTTTGCTCTTCACGTAGAGCAATTAGCTGTTCCGTAATGAACGATTCAATTATTGGTCACTAGATGGCGTTTTTTCGTAATTTTTCAATTAATACGGATTTTGACAAAAAAATCAAATAGTATGATATTGCTCTTTTGTCATAATTTAATTTAGGTGATTAAAAGGAATTGAATAGTTAAATAAAAATTCCAGGTTCGTATTTAAATTAAAAAAATGATGATGGTCGTAAGAATCCGAAACGGCAGATTGAAAAACCAACCCTACCAGTTTGTGGAGGAAAAAATTAAAAATAACAACGATGAGGTGAAAATTAATTTTATCTGTTATTTCAACTAAGTGTGAATCGATCACATTATTTCTTAAAATGACAACCTGTATATTTTTACAATATTATCAAACTACATGAAATTTCCTCTCCAACGATGTTTCATAAGTTAGATTTTGCTCAAGGAATCGATATTTTGTATGCATTAATATAAGGAATACCAATACTTCATATAGGTATTTTATTAAACCTAAATTAGTAATTTTAACAAGTAATATCTAAATACTAACTAAAAACTTGATGTTGATGATGTTCAAAGTGTTGCTCATTAACCTCTGTGCAATACTCAGCTCGATACATTAGTTCACGTGAGTTAACTGATTTTAACACAGCAGGTTTCATTCCCCTACACTCGTCTGTAATCCTTGTTTTCAAGTCTTCTAAGTCGTTAAGAGGTGTTCTGTAGACTCGTTCTTTCAGGTGTCCCCACAAGAAATAATCTAATCCAGTCAAATCTAGGGATCTTGGTGGCCACTCAATCGGTCCATTTGTTCCTGTCCATTTGCCAGGGAAGGCTTGCTGAAGATACTCTGCTACGATTCGACCATTATAGACGGACGCCCCATCTTGTTGAAAATACATATCAAAATATATATCACGGCGCACTGCTAAAGGTTTGCACACCAAACGTTTATACTCCAGATATTTTGGAAATTTGTTTGCATAATTCAATGAGGGTTCTTTGCAGCCCAGTAGTGACAATTGTGTCGATTTACAACACCGTTGTTATGAAATCGACTTTCATCCGACCACAAAATTTTACTTAAAATTCCATCTTCTGGCGCCACTGCTAACCATGCCACAATATCTAGGCGTCTGCTATAATCACCTGGAACTAGTCCTTGATGAAAATGAACGTTATAAGGTCTAAATGTGGCTTCTTTCATAATACGCTGGATGGAAGCACGGGATATCCCGAATAGAAATACGGGGATCTAGGTGTACCCTTCCTAGAACGGCTACTGTGTGCTCCTCATTTGTTGCGGTTTTCGTTTTAGCAGTCCGTCTATTTCTTCTACACTCGCTATAAATAATAATATCATATCTGGTTTATGTTCATTCGTGTACGAAATATTTGCCATTTAGGATAGGATAGTTAGAAATCTGGTGTAACTTTGATAACTCATATTTCGGTTAATAATTTACCGATTTTAAAAAATATTTTTTTCTCGAAAAGCTCTTGGTTTCTGTTATATTAGCTTAGCTTATTATAGTGCTACGTGATGTAAATGTAAGAACATTTTAGTTTTAATTTTTTACATATACGGGCATATCAATTTGCTTTATTTTAACTGCGCCATCCATCTGCACATTGGTCCTTAGTAATATTTTAATTCCAGGTTAAGTTATTTGCTTAATATACAAGACACTTCACAAATTCAGTGTTCCGATCTCGTGAAGTGAAGTTCCCTGAAGATGCCTCGTGCAATCCAAGGCGAAACGTCGGAAAGTGATTCAATTTTCATACGGTCTAATCCCAAGAACCATGATTTCTTAATTGACCACAGCCATGAAAGCTTTCGTTCTATGTTTACTTCACAAAAAAGTAGGATAACAGTTATGGAATAGGTAAAGGATTGAACTGAGACTTACTACTGCAAATTGCGATATTACCCCGATTTTGTTGGATGTTTTAATGACGGGGAAACAAGAAATTTGTAAATCATCACCTAAATGCATTTTCTTAATTAATTTTTCATTTTAAACGCTATTTTGTTGATAAAAAGAAAACAATTTTCCTTCAACACTTTTCAAAATTAAAAATAAACAGTTTTTTTCTAAAAAATTTAAATATATTGCATTTCAACCCTAAGCCTACATTTCCACATAACAGAAACTAGGAGTTTTCCGAGAAAAAAGGATTTTTCAAGATCGGTAAATTATTAACCGAAATACGAGCATTCAAAGTTGTACCCCATACCGAGCAAAAAGCTGCATAATTGCCATAAGAATACAATGCTTATATTTTCGACAAACCTTAATTAGGGAAATTCCAGAGAAAATTGGCATTTACATTCTGTGAGTTGCTATTACGCCCCCTAGCGACAATTTTCCTGAGATATTCCACTGAAACACGTTATCTGAGACACCCAAAAACTTCAACTACTTAGATAAACATTTATATTATTTTAAACCACCATAAGAGATATTACAATACTGCTTAATACAAAATAAAAACTTAACAGACCACACCATATTTTAACAAATTGTCAATGCAATGCAATGCAATGTATAAGCAACAATATTCTAAAAACACATTTTTAAATAGCTTTTTAGTCTAAATAAGAGCAAAATAGCAAATACACTTGTCCTCGGTACATGAATACATAGTATTTATACTGTAATGCCTAGAATCTTAAAAATCTAATATAACATTAAACTTAATAATAAATAATTCACTGCTTATTCAATATTCTCAATTAAATTAATGTACTTTTTTGATGCATTTTTTTCAGTGATTTCTCAGGACTTGATATTTGTCTACCTTACTAATTACTGTTTTTTTTTAAAAAGTGTTGGAAATTACTACCAAAAAATACTATTGCATTAAGTTATTTACGCAAATTAATTTACGAGTTTCTGAGAATTAAATATTGAAATAATTCACAAATGTAACATACAACAAATATTGAACGTTAGTGGCTGTTACTTGATGGAATTCCATTACATGAAGTGAAATACTAATATATTAATTAGAAAATTCCATATAATGAATTTTTACTCGACGCGTAGCTTCGTCTGGTATTTACTACATACTAATTTTAAAAAGAATTCTACATTTAATATTAACAATGTCTGTTTAGTCTACAGTCCCTTATTTAAATTTTAGAACCTAATTATCCGAAAGTACGAAATCTGAGTTTTTTTTCACCAACCTAACTTTAACTCTAATAACAATATTTGGCATTTCAGAAAATGTTGAATAAAGGAGAATTGCAAAGATCTAATTAGGCGTTAAGTAATAAATGTGTATCTTTTAGGCGGTTTATTTCTAAAATTTCCAATAAATTTAATTTAGGGCCTTTATTCTATACATGAAGGATACATGATCATCCCTGATAATATGGCTTGTTAACGTTGAGTCATGTTTATTGTGAATTAAACTGCGTTTATGTTCGTTTATTCGCTTTTAAAAAGTTCTACCCGTCTCACACACGGCAAAATGCAGTATTTAGGGTGACAAAAATATAATTTGAATATACGACAGCGTAACTTTCATTATTTTTGTATTAATGCACTCACAACAGAAGAACCGTAATATTTCAAACATTTCTTGTATACAGTGGCTTCATTAGATCCGATACATAAGCAAACATCGACGATAATAATGTAATATTAAAAAACAATGATGGAACAAATTTATTAAAAATTCACGAATTTAGAATTTATTTATATTTTGCCATAACGTATTTATTTTTTTTATTGACACCTGTCAAAACATGACGTCATTAACATATTTTTTTAATAGCAACGTAGATCTTGCGATATATCGTTGGAACGCTCTCATCATACATAGTATGATCCTAAATTCTGTTTCAAAATGGTAACCGTTCAAATGCCAAAAAAAATCTTTATTTAACTAGCAGTATATGACGAACTAGTTGTAGTTTTTACTTTCTATTAATTTAGTGGTTGTTTTGCTTAGTGCAAGTAACTAAATAAAAATGTATTGCTTTTTAAACAAAAAAAATTTAAAATGTACAATTTTGAACAAAATTGCGCCAAGGTTTAGGACCACATGTATATTGTATAGGTAATATTATAAGTAATATTACTTACTTTATAGTTCAACAAAATCAGTGGGGTAATATCACTTAATCAATATAACAATATTTTGTTCATATATCAGTCACATATGAATTAAAGTTCTTGTAAAACTTATCTACGAGTATTTAAACTTTATTCAGAGTCCACATCACTGTCGTTAATGTCTTCACTGTCGAACTGGCCTATATTATTATTTAAAAAGTCGGATATTTTCAACATATTCAAGACCTCTTGTGGGTAAACATTTTTTTGGTTTCGTGTTGCTTTTCTGTATGCTGAAATAAGAGGATCCTAGGAAATAAGGAGCACGTGCAATATATCTGTAATGGTGTGAACTCTGGCTGTTTTTAGAGAATGATGAAGGCGAATGTTTTTGTATGCTTTGTGACTTGCCTCTAAAACATCCTCGGATAACTGTCCTATAGGCAAAGCAAGAGACTCAATAATATCGGCTCCGTGAATTAGGATTTTGTGCACAGTGGCACTCATATTATACCACGGATATAAATTAATGTAAAGTTCGGCTGTCTCTAAACAATAAGATTTAAAATATTCCGTCTTGTATAATGCCCACTTGCTAACACGCTCAGAATGTTTGAAAACTTCTTCAGAAGGTCACTATTTAAGCTTGTAATACTAGCAACTTTTTCAAGGTTTTGGAAGAATTTTCTAGCCGTGTTGCTGTCATTGCTGTTCCACCTCCTTGTTTCGGCTGATCAACGACTAAACCCATTTCTTTGTAAACTTTTTCAGCTATAAGATGTTTTCTATTTTTTACGGTAAGTTTTGCTTCGGGTGTTCTAGCTTGCCACTGTTTAAGATCAAGTTTGTATGCTACATGCAACAACAGTTCATAAAATCTGAGATAACAATGAAGAACAGATATTCCAAATTTATAAGTGTCTGTATCGCATTTTCTGGCAAAAACTTTAGGTAAGTCATTAATATCTTTAGGTGTGATTTTACAAACATTACACGGCTGCGTTGATGCGGTATCTGTCAGGACATTACATGTTTTGCCATCAAGCATAGTACACATAACAACGTACTTAAGATGTAAGGCCTTCCCAGCAACAGTCACTGTAGTTGGTTCCAATTTAAAGACTTGCGAGTCAACTAGGTCGTACTCTTTCTTCATATTAACGGAAGTTTCTTTTAGTAACTGAAATCCAATAGGACGCCAATACCGTGTGGAGGAGGCTTTTATATTGTTCCAATAAATCTGCTTTGAGTTATTCGTTACTGTTGACATTTCTAAAGGTACTAATGTGGATAATATAATGTTGGAATCGCCGTATTGTGAACTTGATAAGTTCTGTTTATAAATACTGTGCCCACCACCACCATCCAATCCCCATTTATACATAACATCAACAGTTGTTATATGAGATGGTACCCGTTCTAATACTTCTGATTGAACTTTAACTAAACGTTGCACAGTCAAATCCAAAAGGTCTTGTAAAGGAATTCGAGCCTCAGTATCTGTATATTTTTAGGTTATCACTATTTCTTAGCTTCAGAAATAACATTGTACGGAGAATAAATGTTTGCTCCTCTTCTCTTGGCTCCTTTTTGAATACCCCTATATTGTTCTTTTCCCAAACCGCAGTCTACGAATAAAGCCAAAGCTTCCTCCGTTTTATTAGTTAAAATGGAGGTTAATGGAGAATCATGAACCAATTTCATGTCTTTAAACTGTTGGGATGTTGAATGAACGGGTAATTCTACAACTTCCGCCGCTGATCTTTTACCACTTTTTATCAGGGATTTTTTTGTCATAATATTTCAGGACTGTTTTCTGACACTAGGGTGATAACATTTCTTGATTTTGTTCGTTTGGAACAATCTTCAAATAGCTTTTTAAGTCCACCTTTTGTTTGATTCGATATTTCAAAGCTTCTCCGGTCAATAACAGGTAACTGAAAATTAGCTTCAAGCCATTTACCATTTTTTTCCACAAATCTGTCATATATTCGATGACTAGATTTCCACTTGAGAATACATTTAGATACAAAAAACTTGACAACATTTTTAACAATATTTTCGAAATTTTCAGCATTTTCCTTGTTGTATTTTTCTAGTATATAATCAGTTAAGAAATTGATACATTTAGCTAATTTTAGGTTGAAAAATTTATTTTGATAAAGTTTCAAAAATAATTCATTTTTCGTAATCTTAGAATCCAGGTTTTCTGTGTGACTCCCTGTAATAAAAAAAAAGATTCCTCAGAAAAGGCTGCAAAATTGCAGTTAATAATAATAAATATACCCCAATCGTAGAGATGTAGATGTAGAGATAAATGTTTTAAAATAATAACAAACTGCCGAAAGCCCTCTTTAAAAATTAAACGTGGTCTTAACAGGAATAATGTAAAAATCGCTTTCAAAATTAATAATTCTCTAGAAAAATATCTGAAAAACACAAAACTTAAAAGTAATACAAATGAAATGTCAGGGGTCTATCAGTTAACATATGGCTCATGCCCAAAAACATACATTGGATAGACGGGTAGAACTTTCAAAAAGCGAATAAACGAACATAAACGAAAGGATCATGTGTTTAACGACGATTTTAAGATCCTTCATGTAGAGAATAAAGGCCCTAAATTAAATTTTTTGGGAAGTTTAGAAATAAACCGCCTAAAACATACAAATTTATTACTTAACGACCAAATAGATCATAACAATTCTTTTTTACTCCACATTTTCTGAAATTTGAAATATTGTTACTAAATTAAAGTTATGGTGGTTAAAAAAAGCAGCGTTTGTATCTTAGGATATTAGGTTCTAGAATTTAAATAAGGGACCGTAAACTATACAGACATTGTTAATGTCAAATGTACAATTCTTTTTAAAATTAGTATGTAGTATATACCAGAGAAGCTACAGTGTTACCGAAACGCGTCGTGTAAAAATTCATTACATAGAATTTTCTAATTAATATATTAGCACTTTACTTCGTGCAACATATAACGTTACCACAAGCAAAACATACACGACTGTTTACAAATGTAAATAAACGATTGTTTCAGCAGACCAAAACAATGAGATTGCAATAATAAAAAGCCATAGCCATTTCTCATAACATTAACTAATTTTTAAGCTTGTATATTATTTGCGATGTGGCTTTCTAAGTTAGAATTTGCTTAGGCGGTTAATACAAAATTTTAAAACATGATCTCGGAAGTTAAGTTTCTCTAAGCAAATTTTAAAATGTACGTCATAATTTAAAAAAAGTATGTGCATTTTAGATGGTCTCGGATGAAGTTACGGTTTTCTGAGTAGCAAAAAGCGGACTACAACTTTATTACAAAAACGCGTATGAAGCAAAATTGAAAAGAAAATGCAGATACGGCACTCTTTTTTATGACAGCAGTATAGTGAAAAATTAGACATACATGCTAGACTAGGTGAGAAATATGTCGACATATTTGCTTGTCAAAATGAAAATGTCCGACATTTTAGATGTCAGACATCTAACATGTCAACATCTTCATCGTCAGTATTTACACATATTCCCAATTTCGTACGCGACCTTTTTAATTAAAAAAAGATATGTCATAATTTAAAAAAAGCTATGTGCATTTTCGATGGTTTGGGATGAAGTTACGGGTTTCTGAGTAGCAAATAAGAACTTGGAACTACCACATTATTATAAAAACGTATATAACGCAAAATCTAAAAAAAAAATGCGGACACGGCACTCTTTCTTATCATAACAGTATAGTGAAAAATTAGTCATACATGTTAGACTAGTCAAAATGAATATGTGCGACATTTTAGATATGTTAGACTGTTAGACATGTAACATGTCGACATCCCAGACACGGCAGTATTTCCACATTTTTCAAATTTCGTGCGCGATCTTAATAATTAAAAAAAGAGCTACATGTGATGAATAAAAGAAGAAAAACTCAAATATTTTCCCATATAGATAGGCATTGTGATAACAATATACTTTAAGAGTTAGACATTCTCCCGCGTATTCACTAAAAAGGTTTAAGAGATAGACCAGGTCTAGTTGCCATGGTACTTAAAACTCTTAGTTTGCCAGTTATGTTTCGTTTATGTCACTGTTATTTTGTAATTGTGACATTTAGAAAAATTAGTTGTTCAATTATTAAAAATGTCATCTTAAACCTACAACTGTCAAGTTAAACCTCTTTAGTGAATACGGGTGTAAACATTTTACATAAAAACAGTTTTATTTATTATAATCCTAGAAATTTTTTTATTTAAAACGTTGCAGAATTTCTAGCTGTGAAATGAAAATTACTTTTAACCATATGCTTATAATTTTTTCCCAATACCTTCCAATTATATCGCCCAGATTATTAGAGTAAAAAAGAGTAAGAGTATTAATTAGTATAATTTTGATGTCTTATATATTTCATGCAGTCTTATGTCAATCAAAATAAATATATTTCTTTTTCAATTGACGTGTGCGTCAAGTGGCGTTGCCTTTCGGTAAAATGGCACAATAAAAAATATCTAGGGTCTGCATTCCTGATTTATCAAGAATAGCTGTGATTTAAACAAAGAATTTATGAATATCTAATATTATGTCTGACCTCAATGACGACATGTCAAATCTTCATTTTTTGATTTTACATTTTCCACTGGATTATAAACATAACACTGGAAGGTCGTAGATGATAATCTTATTATTAAACGTATTAATAACCAAAACACCATAATTATTGGAACAGATTTTCCTAAAAATACTAATTAACACAAGCAATGTTCACATTTGGATTGAAGGCATACACTAAAAAACCTAGATACTGTTTAAAAAAGAAGACTTCTAAATTAGGTTAATTCGCTTAAGAACCTATTTTACAGAAGGGAGGACAACTAAAAAATTGTATCATAAATTCTAATCTATTTATACTAGTAATGGGCAAAAATGCCACTTGTTGAAAATTCCCGGAAACTTTTCTAGAACCCTTCAAAAACTTTCCCTTTAAATTCGTATCTTGAATACAAGAACTATCATCGAATTTGACAATTTCTAACATAAAAATGGAAAGTATATATTGATTCAATCATTCTAAGAAATCAATGGATCAACCATATTTTCTAGTAAAAAAAAACAAAGAATATCAATATCTTAAAGTGGGGCCAGATTAACTTTGTTTTATTTTGTGTAAAATTTTCGGGGATAATACCACGACTGCTTAAAAATTTCCGATAATTTTTCACGAATGCGTGTTTTCTTATAATTTCCCGAGTCCGAAGGACGAGGTAAATTTGTAGAGAAAACACGCATGAGTGGAAAATTATCTGGTTAATTTTTAAGCACGAATGGTATTTAGGAGGAATATTCCACGAATCAAATACAGGGAAACTAAGCTTTATTAACTGAATATTAAATACATACCTATTTCAAGTTCAGAAATTTGAATTTTGTAACAAATTGAACACAAACTTGGATTTAACGGTGTGTGTGATTTTCATCAATTTCCTCTTCTTGAACTAGCCCAAAGCGATTATTCATATTGACAACTTTTTAAAAATGTTTGAAAGATACTTAAAAAAAATCAGTTTCTAGGGACTCTAGCGTCTCTCAAAAGCAGGTTTTATATTGTCAAGATTTCATTTTTTGTTTAGGTATGTAACCACACCTAACCAAGTAAGTGGAAATACCATGTTTCCTAGACGACGTGGTATTTCCGCTATAATTTTTCCAAAACACAACCAGTGTTACGGGAAAAATTGTACATGAGTTGAATATTCACGATTACCTCTCGACAGTGATGTACTTGGCTGCTAACTCTTTGGTCGTATGCATGAACAGTAGTAAATGCTTTTACTATATTTTGTCAGTCTCAGTTATTTGTGTTTTTTATAAATCTATCGCATAAAAGTGAAGTAAAAGCTTTTACTTCATTTTATGCATATCACCCTTTTGTGTTTTATAAATCCCATAATTTAGTTTGATTTACTGTATTACATTAAAAGAAAAAAATGCCTAACTCTGATTTACGCAGTAGAATTGTTTGGCACCTATCCGCTCTTTAACAAATAGAAAAAATTAATTAATCACATTTAAAAATAATAAATTTGTATGTTAAATCATTGTATGATTAATCTTATTTTTTAAGTAATATTTTATGAAAAATATGTTATTTATTGCATAGTTTTAAGCTCCTATTACCTTTCAAGAACCCTAGATTAAAAAAAGTAATTCATCCACACATTTTTGTGTGTTGGAGTTATAACAAACAGAAAAAAAGTAATCCTTCTAATACATATTTCAAATTCATTAACTTCAGTGGGACTTAATAGGGCGCATTTTTTTTTAAATCAGACAAGGCTTTTCGTTCAATTTTCAGAAATAACAAATAAGAACTAAACAAGAATAGCAAGTCGAAAAAAAAACGACAATGATAAAACCTAACGTAGGCTTTCCGAAAAGAAGTTTCCAAAGATAGAAAGTTTCCACTGCCCATCACTAATTTTTACATATATTCTTTTGTTGGTTAAGTTTTAATTATACACTCCTGAAGAATACATTTCGGACAGCTGAATTTACAGTTAAATTTGACAATGAATAACTTTTTCATTTCTCATCTGATTTTAATGATTTTTTCACCATATTTTAGGCAAATTATTAGGGTTTATCTCGTATTTGTGTATTTTTAAGAACATGTTCTCTTATGCCATAATATATCAGGAGAAACAAAATTTTTTTATGCCCTAATTTCAAAACACCCTGTATAATAATTGGGTAGTGGAATTGTGTCGCACTATACTTTAGCAACAAGGCTCATTAATTCCTGACATCTTGTTTTTTATTAATCTTAATATCTGTCCTTGTTTAGGACAGATATTAAGATAAGAGTTTTAAATAAACCGCTGACAATACTACAGTATTTTCAATTTATAACCCTTCAATGCTCATTATAATCTAGAAGGGTATACACTTTGTTTCCTAGAAACTAGAGCAAATTTTATTTATTTCTAATTGTAGCCAGTTTTTACATTGTAAAGGTGTTTTAAATTTGCTCCTTTTAATTTAAACAGAGTTAAAGATAAAGATAAAATAAAGATTTATAAATGTTACTGTCTTACGAGATCGTCGTGTAACTTCAAATAGGATAGTTCGCAGAAGATTAAAGGAACGTGACTTTGGCTTATTAAGTCGTAGGTATAAATCTGTGGTGAGAAAAGGTGTTGTTCTCCGATAGGTGAAAATTTAATTTGCGTTTAACAAACGGGCGCGAACATGTCTGGAGAAGTCCCGGCGAGCAATATGCACCAGCCTTTTTTGCTTAAATGACACCTTTTGGAGGCGTTGGTGTAATGGTCTGGGGAGGCATATTTATACGAGGTCGCACTGATTTATTGAATTTAGAAAATGGATCTATTACTGCTCCAAGGTACATTACGGAATGTTTACAAAATTACAATGTACCATATTCACAGTTGATAGGCCCAGACTTTTTATACAAGACAACGCGCGTACTCATATTGCTAATATTGTAAGGGAGTACTTGGGCGAAGTTCGAACCCTTTGATTGGATTGGCTTCCAAAAAAATCTGGATCTTAATCCGATCGAACACATACTGGACACCTTGAAGTGGTGTATCATATTGCACGCAAACGTTCCAAAAACAACTGGGGCACTATGATTTGCTATACAGGAAGAGTGGCGGCGACTACGCCAAGACGTTATTGCCAACCTCATTCGCAGTATGCCGCGGCGATTAGAGGCTGTGATTGAGGCTCGAGGAGAAAACACTCACTTTTTAACAGGTCACATTTTTATAATATAAATAATTTATAATATATAAAAATATAATCTTTTTAACAATATTTTTTTTTAGAATTGAAATAAATTGTTGTCCAAAATAAGACTGCATTTTCCTTGTTGTTTAATGTTTTAATTTAAAAATACTGTTAAATTGTCAGCGTTTTATTTAAATATCTATATCTTCTGAAAAGACAGATATTCAAATGAATCAAAAAGCAAAATGTCAAGAATTAATGTGCCTTATTTTTGAAATATAGTGCGACATAATTCCACTTCCCAATTATGATACAGTGAGTTTTGAAATTCGTTCATTTTCTCCTGGTATATCATAGCATAAGATTGTTCTTAAAAATACGCAAATGCGAAATCAACCCTAATAATTTGCTTAAAACATGGCAAACAAATCATTAAAATCGGTTAAAAAATGAAAAATTACTTATTGTCAAATTTTACCGTAAATTCAGCTGTCCGGAATTTATTGTCCAGAACTGTATTTAATATGAATTTTAATATAATGTTTCTCTGAAAAAAAAAGTAGGTACTACTGGCTGATGATTTTTATTTAATTTTTGTTTTACCTTACCTTTGTTATGACCTGTAATCTTCAACGATCTCTGGCATGCCTCCTATATTATTTAGCATTTGGAGTTCGGCAAAGTCAAGAGCTCCTAGACCTTCTTTAAGCTGTTCGTCTGTCAAGAACTCACTGTCTAACTGTCTACTAATATCTTGGCCTGCTGAAAAATCTACATAAGAGAAAAATAATATATTAGTATTTGTCCTTGATCTTAAACAAATAAATAAACACAAAATGAAAATAGGAATCAATGGCGAGTTATTAGGCTCAGTTAGTAATTTATAACAAGTAATATGTATTTAAAAACTATATTATATTTATAATCCGTGGTTTTTGTGCACAAGGCCAAAAACTGGCCAGACTTCAAAGACTGCCCTGTCTAGGAAGTAACGGAACATGACGTCTCCAGGCATCACACCTAAAGTCCTTTTAGGTTTCCCAGAGCTTCCTATGTGGATAAAACCATGACTTCGTACACAAGGATGGACGCGGACTGCGGCTCTCGGTATAAAAATGCAATAGAAACAAGCCACATGACAATAGCCACAAAGATGGGATAGAAGATCCCTCTTTTGTACACGAAAGCGATTCTTCCTGACAGTCATCTAAGGCTCACAAAGTCTTTCAAAATTGAATCTCGTCGGTCATTCGAAATGTGGACAAAATTTCGTTGGAAATTCTTTGGTGTCGTCCCTTTCAAAGAAGGAATTGTAGCACTTCGCATATTAGAAGAAGGAACCGCGTCGTGAGAAAAATGATAAATGATAGTAGTACTATTAATGTAATTAAATGATACATCTAGCAACAAGAGGTTATGATTAAATATGATATGTTCTTTGAAGTTCATCAAATGTTCTCGCCTTGGTAACAAAAACATTGCTTTTTAGAAGCTTAGTAGAAAGAAATCTAGGATAGTAATGTCCGAGGATCTAAGTGGCCAATGTAAGTTCCCTTTTCGAGAGATCAGACGACGTGGAAATGTTTCCGTTATGATTATTTGCTTTGCTCTTTAATATATTCTCTAATTTGAGGCAACACAAATGTTTAAAGCATTTGTAAATATTTTTATGTTGTAATGTTGTAACGGCCACCGTTTGATTAGTTTCTTCAAAAAGAAATGACCTAATTATCTTTGATGAGGAACGACACAAGCTGTAACCTTTGGCGAATGTAACGATTTTTCATGAATTTGTCAAGGATTTTGGGTGGCTTTATCGACAATTTTTCCTATTAACATCTCTATTTAGGTAGAAATGAGCTTCCTTATCCATATACACTTTTTCCAACTGTAGATTGTTTGTCTTTGTTTCGAAGTAGCAAATATTGTTGGCGAAACTGAATCCGGTTCTGTTTGTCTTGATCGGTCAATTCCTGGAAGTTTGCAATCTTGTATAGATGAATGCTTACCAACAGATCGTTTAAGGCTACAAAGAATTATTGCCTGTACAATGACTTTCTATCCTGATGATTATAACCAGATCTTGGCATTCCTGTTGAATTATTTTAAATATAACCCATTATTTTGCAATTTTCTAATCCACTGCGAATGTTAAAATTTCTTCTGAACCCCCTTCGATTGAACTTAGAGCTTCCAACACAAAAAAAAATTGCTAAGAAACTCTTCACGCTTTCATGTTCAACTGCCATTTATCTCTATGAATAACTCCAAACAGTGGCGTACCTTGAAAATTGTCAAGGAGAGGGTAGAATCTATGATATATGCTATGGTATCCTAGCAAGGAGGAGACCTACTTGACAAATGCCGAGGAGTAACCTGCAATATTTAATATAAACTCTGATTGCACTCTGATAGTTAAAAGAAACTTTATAATTGAGTGTAATATATTTAAATAGTCCTCAAATTGTTGGTCGTCTTTAACCCATAAGATGAAAGTGTCGTCGATATTCGTCCTATCTTTGATTTTTTGATTACGTAGGTTTCAAATCATTCCATAAATAAATATAGAGTAAAACGAACCTATCAGGAAACTGTCATCCACTCTATCTAGTCCACCATTTCGCCTCAGAAACAGCGTGGTACTCTTCTAGAGTTTTTTTCACCACAGCTTTTTCTTTAATGACTGTCAACAGCCTTTCTACCGGAACATTTGTGTAAAGGATTTCAACATGAAAGCTTACATATCTGTCATTCTCTTTTAATCCAAAAGTTCAAACAATTTCAAGAAAATATTTTGAATTTTTAACAAATGAAGTGGGAGCGACTTCTATGTGTTATGTAGTCCTTATATCGCCATAAATACTAACAGATTTTACTCTATGTGGGGTTGCTGTCGCTTCTTACAACATCCTCGACTGTCATACCGTAGGTCGTCAAAGCTCTAACGGTAAGATTTGGATAGATCTATCCTCCTTTATTCCTGTCCTCGCTGAACTCATCAAATTAATTGAAAATTCTTTACTTTTTCATGTTCGATTCTCACTTTCAATCAGATTTAATCCGCTTTAGGCCCTTTTAACTAGGATGTTTAAATTGTTCAAACAGCAAAATTTATTATAGAAATTAATTCCCTGTTGGTGTTACAGTTCTTGAGAATAGGTTTAATATGCCAGATTCTTTATACCTAAACCTGATTTTGTTTTTTTCGTAATCTCTAATAATGAGCTGCTGAGTCATCAATCAGTTTTATGAGATCGCTATTTTACCATCGCCAGTTTAAAAGAAGTCCACCTAAACAGCATTATTATTTTTAGAATTTGCTTCTATATAACATAATGTAAAAAGTAGTTTACAATATAGTGGAATGATAATTTTTATTATGTGCGACTGAACTAAAAAAAATTGAAATAGTCGGAATTTTGAATATTAATTTCTACGCAGTAAAATATAAATAAAAATAAAGTTTTATCAAGCAGTTTGCCCAACTTTGGGTTATACATAATACTTTTCAAAATGGGTGGTTAAACTAATCAGTTCATTTTGACGGAGTTGGGCCCTGTATATGATAGAGGATCTGGAAGGTGCATTATAATAAAACAATTGTACAGACACGTAGCCAGAGGAGAGGAAGTGGAATTCCAATAATTGCTAATTGGCAGTTCCTTATTGACCCTTTGCCTACTAAAAAAATTATTTTCACTCGAACCTCAGGAAAATAAGGAAACAGGCAATTTTTTTTTGAATCTGTAGTTTTTTTGAGGGCGCTTTTTAATTAACAAAGTATACATTACTACTCACTGCGAGTACAAAAAGTTGGGAAGAAACTGTTTTCTACCAATATCTGCACAGTGAGCAAACAGAAAAATGAAGTAAAGGATATCCTCAATAAAAATGGTTTTGATGATTTTTTAAACGATATAGTTGGCGCATTACCTTTCTGGAATGACGTCACGCTGGTTTCAAATAACGTATTTCTTATATTATTTATATTTCAGCGATGATTCCTAACCTAAACGCATGCAGTGATGTAGATAGGAGGGGTGCGTTCAGCACTGGCTAAAGCGAATTTAAAATTGGCATTTTCTGTACAGAAAGCGCTGCAACTTGTCGAAAATGGCTGGCAAAAAATTAACACTCTCATTGCCATAAAAAAACCCTCATTTTGCACACTTAATACAAAAATAACTATTATAACTTCAAAAACTAAAATTATTTTGCAAATAAGACTTTACTAATATAAATTCTTTCATCTTAGTCTTATTCTTTGTTTGCAATGTAATAAATTGACGCCAGTTACCCATTTTCATCAAAATTATTCCAAAATGTTTCAAAAACAAAAAGAGGTAAAAACAAAAATCACAGATTACTTAAAGAACAAAATAAGAGATATGATCTATTGCGTGTATGCTAAAAATGAATATGTTACAATGCAGACTTTGCTTTAAAAACTAAAAGAGAGAAATTAATGTATAACTAACTAACTTTAAAAATAAAAACTACTCCCCTTCACTGTCTTCAGAATCAGAACTAAATTCTTCATCGTCACTGCTGTCTTCGTCGGTACTAATTACAAGTGGCGCAATGTCTGAAGCATCACATATCTGTATTGTCTTCCAAGCTTCTTGGATTATCCTTTCTGTGTGGCTGACATAATTTTTCCAATGCTCTGAAGATACTTCATTTATCGCTTTTTCCCACATGGCCAAAAGTTCCGATGGTGTCCCCTTCAGACTAGCAATGTATTGGTCGTATTTCCTCTTACACTCAGACCATACCATTTCAATAGCATTAAATTGACAATGGTATGGAAGAAGTCTTAGTATTTTGTGGCCCAAAGGTTTCACATATTCGTCAAGGTAGAATGTTTTTTCAATGTTACAATTTTTTTCTGCAATGCTCCATATTTCATCCTTCATGGCCCTCTCTGGGAAGTCAATGTTCTTTTCTTTTAACCATCCAATCAATCTCTGCTTTGTCCATGATTTTCTTGGAATATCCTCTAAAAGGCCGGAATGATAGCTTGCGTTGTCCATCACTATCAAACTTTTTGGAGGAAGATTTGGTACCAGCTGATTTTTAAACCAATTTTCAAAATTTTGCTTGTTCATATTGTCATGATAATCTCCGCTTTTTAGTCCACTTTTAAATATTAAACTGGCCCCCTTAATAAATCCTTCCTTTGATCCAGCGTGAACTACAATATATCGATGACCTTCACTAGCTTTTTTAGAATTTGTAGACATAGTGTTATCCTGCCAGCTGTTTCTAAACGAACCTTTACTAAAAATCCAAGTCTCATCAATAAATACGGTGGTATAAGCATCTTGTCCTAGATTTTGATTTTTGACATATTCCCTCAAGAAATTGATTCTCTTGTGGACGATGTGGGGCAAATCCATCAGGTATTTTCTATTATTTGATTTCTTCCACTTAAAACCAATACTTTTTACGTATTTTCTTAGCGAGGTGATGGAAAAATTAAAATATTCATTTATCTCTTTTAGTTTTTTAAGCAAAGTCTGCATTGTAACATATTCATTTTTCGCATACATGCAGTAGATCGTATCTCTTATTTTGTTCTTTAAGTAATCTGTAATTTTTGTTTTTACCTCTTTTTGCTTTTGAGACATTCTGGAGGTAAAGGATTCATCGCTCGTTATTCCTCTTTTCTTAATATTTATGATTGTTGTATGGCTAAGTTTTGTTGCATTTGAAGCCAAGATATTCAAAACTATTAGCTGTTTATATCTTCGCGGCATCTTGCAAAAGTTTAAAAAGAATCACAACAAATCAATGTCAATTTTGACGAATATATTCTGAAAGACACATATCCAAAACCGGCATTGACTGTTGTAAAGAAACGACAATGAGTTTTTTCAAAATGTTTTTGTCACTGTCAGTTAACATAAATCAAACAAAAATAACCAAAAATGACGTCATTCCAGAAAGGTAATGCGCCAACTATAGTTTCTGAGATAAATTGATTGGAAACTATAGTTCATTTTGTTTTCCACTAAGATCTCCTGTCAAAAGAAAAATCTGATTATTGTGAATGCGTCGCGGGATCAAATTTATAATAATTCCAACAAACAATATTATATCGATATATAAAAATTAAATTGAAAGACGGGATCTAAGACTACATCATGTGATAATTAGTTTTAACCTGTAAACAGAGCACATACGTCAGCTTGCAAGTAAAACAGCGGTAAGTACAAATTCTTCTCTTCATGTATACAAAACACGATGATTAATATGACGAATAGAGAGATTGTGAATTAAGCTTTACAAAAATGACTTCAGAAGTCATATTTTGACAGTGAAGGATTTAAAAATCTCAAAAAATGGAAAACTTTTAAAAGAAAACAAAACGCTAATCAAAAAGTAGATATTTAAACACTTTCAATGATAGTAAATATCAAGCTATATATTAAGCAATATCATAATTTCTAAGGTTTATATGTGCGGTCGATCAGGAGGTTTTCGGGAAAGTACTAAAAGAAAGATGAATAAATTTATGATTGTGTCACATAAAGAATGCAAGATTTTTCATGTAGCAATATAGTCCCAGACCCTCTATTGAAGATAACACCATACAGACAAATCCACAAACACTTATTTGTAAAAATAGGTAAAACCTTAAAAATATTAAGCAAAAAAATTAATAATTTTTTCCATATTCTGGAAAGTTTGCAAGCAAAAACTAATTTTAAATAATAAATAAAACTAACTATATAATTATAACATGTTGGAACTTCAAATTCAAATTTCTTTATTCGCAAACAAATCACATGACATGTGTTCTGATGAAACATTATTATTAGGTTAGATTATAAAGATACAATAATAGCTTAAGAATAAAAACTACAAAATACTTAAATCAAGCAAAAGAAGAGTAAATCATATAAAAGTAAAATGTCAAATATATATATAATACAAATCGGGATTATTATGCAAAGGTTTTAGAGAAGAACTCGTTCAAACTGTAAATGGGGCCCCTACAAAGCAGGTCAAATAGTTTTCTTTTAAAATATTTCAAATTTTCAGTTCTTTTAAGTTCAGTCGGCACGTAAGTGTATTTTTAATGGCATAATAAATAATAATAAAGAAACTTTTAGCAGTGGCAGTCAGTCGAACAGCCAGTAGAAATCTACTGTACCGATATCACATACAGTGGGTTCAAGCTTTACTGCCTCGGGATTTTCACCCAAGATTAATGTTTTGTAGGTGGTTACTTCATACGGTGGCACACAATACCAATTTTTTACCAAACATTTTATTTAGGAACGATTTTATTTTTTAGAAGATGTAATCCTGCATGTAAGAGCGAATATGTGATTTATGCACGACGGGGCTCCAGCTCATTTTAGTGTCCTTGCCCGTCAGGATCTCGACATTACTTACCCTAATCGCGGGATCGGACATTCATGCCAGCTTGTAGTCCTGATATGAATCCTCTAGATTTCTTTATGGGGTCATTTAAAGGCTCTGGATTATAAAACTCCTGTACTAGATGTAATTTTGTTCATCTACTTTAAGGTAAAAATTGTTTATTTTTTATTTTTCTGTAATTTATGTACAGTAATTAATACATAGTTTTTATTTTTTAATGTTGTCCATGGATAATTTTTAAAGTGGTTTAAAGTCATTCTTTTTTCTCGAAAACGAGGCTAGATATGAGCAAAAATAGTCAGTGGCGTACTTTTTTTCTCAATAATAATGGTTGCGTTGCCCCTTGAGTCGCCACTGGACTTAATAACTTCTTCAATTTAGTACTAAAAATGACACTGCCAAATTCCAACCAAATCGGCTTAAGGATATTGATGATGTTTATAAAAAACCGATTTTTTTTTTAACTTTAACACCCCGTACTTCAGAATCGAGACAACTCCAGACACATGTTCATACGAACTTTTTTTCTTAAAAATGAACCAAGGAATCACCACTACACGTACCATTGATCTAAAACATCGACGGTATGTCAAAAGCAGGGCGTTTCC
This sequence comes from Kuschelorhynchus macadamiae, assembly GCA_030620095.1. Classification (NCBI taxonomy): domain Eukaryota; kingdom Metazoa; phylum Arthropoda; class Insecta; order Coleoptera; family Curculionidae; genus Kuschelorhynchus; species Kuschelorhynchus macadamiae. Next base: position 601,507 of record JAUTXW010004059.1, read on the forward strand.
ATGGATATACAGAGTTGTAACCAACCGCGAATAATCATTGCACCGTTTCCATAGTTACAGACATTTTTTTCATAGACTCAGATTCATGATATGATGTGACAAGTTGCTGTCCATAGTCAAAACCTTAACTTTTTCATGATCAAATGTAGTAAATATATTATGTATAATTATAGCTGATGTGTTAGCCACGAATTTCTCCTTTTAAATTCATTTACAAGCATAAACAATTAAGGTGGAGTTATTATGAATTTGGTCCACGAATATGTTCAAAATGTTCAGATTTCTCCCTTGACACAGATGTGTCAGTAGGAGGCAATAAACTATCGCATTTAGAAAAAAAATAATTGCATCCTTACATTAATTTTTGACATTTTCATAACTACTCTACCTGAAATATTTTAGCAGATATTGGCAAAAAAAAACTAATTTTTTGGAACTGTTTTGATATATTTTACTTCACTTGCAGCTGGTTCTAATAACAATTGAAAAAGTAGGGCTGAGATTTTTTTGCAGTCGTTGATATGGAGTTTACAGATTTGGAACCCCCCCTCGAAACGAATATTTCTGGCTACATGATTGAAATTGTACAATTCGCTGTAATGTATTATCTAAATATATTTATAGAAAAACACCAATACAAACTTACCTGTCAAAATAATTTCAGGCAAACTAGTAGGAGTATTTGGCGACGTGTTCTGCAATCCCGGCGACGGCGACGGGTACACGAGTTGCTGGGACGGTGAGGTGCTGTAATATCCCGCGTCCGTCGACACTTCGGGCATGTTCTGCGCGTGCGACGACTGCGACATCTGTGGGCTGGAGGCTGACTGATCCGTGTACGACAACTGGCCAATGGGCGGATCCGACTAGAGGTAATGAAGTTTACTGAGCGGATTGTGACGGTTAAGACAACTTTTAAGTTATGGGTTCATTCATTTTTACCGCACTGCTTGTTCGATACCCCAAATTGTTTAAAATGATTCCAAACGGAACATCAAAATAACATTTATTACCTGTTTTAATATTACTGATTCAGTTACATGAAAATACTATAATACACAAAATACACGTAAATATAAACCGTCGTAACGTTACATAAGCACATGCAAATTATATTTTTTGCTACAGGACAGGCGACATGCGAAAAAAGTTGAGCTGTTGAATGAAACTTACAAGAGAAAGTATTAAGCTAATATGTAACAGTAGAGTAAGATTTAATTTGAATAAAAACGTCCCTAATTTTTACATCGTTGTTTTGACTTTAAGTAACTGGAACTTAAAATTCAAAATGCAGATTTAAATCTTAATAACTTGTACTTACGGTAACGATAAGAGGATATCAAAAGGATAACGATTCAAAAAAAAGCCTATGATAAATAAAGAATCTGTCAAAAATAAACACTTACTCCACTCTTAAAGAGACCTAGAAAACTTAAAAAAAAGTTTAAAGTCAAGATCTCAAAATATAAACTATACATACTGGGTCAAATGCCAGAGTCGGACTATGTACAGCAACCATAAATTTGCACAGAATTAATATACGCCGGGTGCCACAAAATAGTGGCCCACCCTTATAACCTTTTGAAGATATTTAAATTAAATTTTGGGTGTTCAGCTTTGCCATATCTCGTTTGAACTTGAGTTTTTTGCTACTAACTTTTGATTTTTAAACGGAACACTTATATTTTTTAAGTTATCAGATTTCGCTTCAAATTCATAACATATTAGACATGTTGTATACCTAAGTTCAACTGTTTCCGTGAAAATGGAGTCTCAAAAATATGCATTGAGAACTTTTAAGAACTCTTTATCGGTATGGTCGCCACTTTCGATTTGACATTTCTGGCTAAAACTTTAACCGTTTGGCCGATAGAGGGTTCTAAAAGATCTAAAATGACGATTTTTAGACGCCATATACCGAAAACCATATTACTTAGGTATAGGACATATAACATATAATGTATTTAGAATTTTAAACAAAATCTAAAAACGATTAATGTATAGGGCGACCCATTTAAAAATCAAAAGTTAGAAGCAAAAATTCGAATTTAAACAAGATATGGCACCGCCGGAAACGTCACAACATGTAAAATTTGGTTATGTTTATCTCCAAATGTATAAGGGTATGCCACTATTTTGTGGCGTCAGGTACAGGGTATTTCACCATATTTCGACTTTATCTACTGCCTTTATTATAAGAGAAAAATATGTTAAATACAAAAGTTGTAGAGATTGTCCTAAACCGCCAGGAAATAATTGTATTGAAACTAATGAACATCGCAAAGCTACTAGAACAACATAAACTGGGTATTTTTTAAATGGGACACCCCATATATTACATTATATTTCGATAGAGAATATTTTTCTGATTTCAAAAACGTATAATATGTCTATGTCTGGATCAGCAGTTTTTGAAATATTTACGTTTAAAAATCCCGATAATATCATATTTGTGCTTACGAAATCACAGTTGTCATAGACAAAAAACAAAACAAGCGGAAGATTCAAACGTCTTTAACTTAAATTAAAACTTATTTAGACGTCAAAACGAAATAGTTTAAACTGTAAAATGGGTTATACAGAAGACGAAAAATTTGACACTGTTCGCATATTTTACAAAAACACTAATACTGTTAGTAGAGCCCAAGCAGAATATCGCCATATTTATCCCGACAGGCAGGTTCCTTCCAAATCAACCTTCTATTACACTAAAGATGCATCAGAGAGCGCAAGCATTTTCAAACGAAAAAACGCACCATGACTCAAAGCAATGGTCAAGAGTCGCAAATATTATTTTTTAAAGGTTGGAAAAGTGTTATTATTAATTACTTACGTAATTTAAAGCCTGTTTATTTCGTTTTTTTTTAGAAAATCCGGCTTTATTTTTATCAGATGCTAGTCAACATTTTAATCTCGAAGCAAAATTCTACATAGACATGGATATCATCCTTATAAAATGTTGCCAGTGCAAAGTTAACAGATATCCATAAAATTAAAAGACTGGAAAATCCTCATGCCTATATCGAAATTAAAACTCAGAGGCGTATGTCGTTATAAGTTTGGTGTGGGATTCTTAGAAATCAAATAATTGGGCCGATAACTTTTAGAGATTCTTTAACAGGAATCAAATACAGTTTCTAGAAAACGATATAGCTAATCATTTAGAAAACCTTCCTCTTAAGCAATTCGCGGATCTTGTGTGGCATTAAGATGGCGCGCTACCTCATAATCCTATTTATGTAAGAGAATACTTAAATGAACAGTATGACAAGTGTATAGCAGCTCATGGAACTATAAATTGGCCCCCGAATAGTCCAGAATTGACGCCGTTAGGTAGTTTTTCTGGGGGCATTTAAAGAAAATAATTGAAACTAGTATTAATTTCTCAAATGAGAATCCCAAAATTATTAGGAATATTTTGGTTAAAATCGATAATGATTATAGAAAATGTGTAAAATGGGCACAATAATTAATGTAAAATGTAATTTTTCAATAACTATTGGTAGGTCTGTATGCGTGTGATCGTGTGGTTCTGTTTAATATCGTAGTGATAACCGTAATTTGTTTTATTGTTGTTTTGTAATATTTTGTTGCCATTTTTTAGTTATGTTGTAATTTATATAGACAAATATTAAATATTTATATTTAACAATATTACTCTTTTTGTTGAATATGTGAAGTATATAAAATTTTTCCTCTTCTGTATAACCTATTTTACAGATTAAACCATTTCCTTTTGACGGCTAAATAAGTTTTAATTATTATTAAAGAGTTTGAATCTTCCTCTTTGTTTTGTTTTTTGTCCATGGCTACTGTGATTTCGTAAACTCAAATCTGAACCAAACATAGACATATTATACGTTTTTGAAATGAGGAAAATATTCTCTATAGAGATATAATGTAATATATAGGGTGTCCCATTTAAAAATACAAAGTTTATGTTTTTCTAGTAGCTTTGTTATGTTCATTTGTTTTAATGAAAATTACTTCCTGGTGGTTTAGGAAAATCCCTACAATTTTTGTATTTGACATTTTTTTCTATCTCTTACAATAAAGGCAGTAGATAAAGTCTAAATATGATGAAACACCCTGTACATAAAAAAACACACCGTAATTATGAACCATTACGCCTATGGTATAAATATATTCATAAACAACAAAATTTTTAATTAAAAAGAGAAACTGTTCTGAAATCAAATTCTTTATCCATTATCCTAACCCACATATTTCAATCAATATGGAACCTGGACAATGTCCTTACCCTTAGTACTTTCCTACGTCAATTTCAAGAAATAAATATTAACTAAAAATGAAACATAAAGAATCTTGATTGAATATCAACAATTCAATGACCATTGATAAGTCAACGAGTACTTAATAGAATATTGATCATTCAAAACTCAACAATCAGCTGACAATACTTCAACCTAGAAACAACCTGCTTCCACCAAGATCTACGGGTTAACCAATAATTTATTAACCCTCCGCCGCAATGTGACTGTAATAGCAAATCAATTAATACAGTTAATTTCATATTCATTATATTTTTTTAATTTTTAGTCGTATTTTCCTATACTATACCTCTTTTTTGTCTATAGAAATTGTTTTGTTTAATCAAGATAATAAAAGATGTGTAGACCATATATACCTTGTATAAATATTCGTAGTTTACACTTTACAATAGGTTTAAGTGTCTCCAGAGTTCAGAACAATGAAAAAAAAATACCCGTTATTAGAATTATTATTAGTATTAGTATATGTTATTATTGATAATGGACAGCGTAATGCAATTTTTTGATATAGAATATCGCCAAGAGGCTATAAAAAAGGCCAAAGGTGTATTATTATCCAAAACATTTGATTTCAGCAGCAGAAAAACCAATCAAAAGGAACGTCATAAGAAGAGGAAAGAATCCAAGATATAATAAATAATAAAGGAAGATGGAGATCAACTTAGTCGAATGTATTACAATTTAATATAGAAAAAAAAAACAATAAATTTGCTATACCAAACGTAAGAAATAAAATAGATAAAAATATCAAATTGAGATGTTATAATCAGCAAGAAAAAAACTCATTTAAAAAACATAAAATTGTTAAAGATAAAGAACTCAAACTGGGATATTTATAATCAGCAAGAAAATACTCATTTAACAGACAAAATATACAGGGTCTCACATTTAAAAAATATATACCAATAATATTGACTAGAATTCTTACAGTTTGTTTTTTGAATGAAGGCTCTAGCTCAAAAAATTTAAAAAATAAAAGCTCTTCCACTTAGAACAAACAAAAAAACACCGACCCCAAAATTAAAACACACTCCCGAAAAAAAATCCTCAAGCTTAATTATACGAACATCAGAAACATTCTGACATAGACTATATTTATGAACATAGCGTTGGAGCGACTAAGAAAAGCTTCAAAACCAGACATGGACAGTTGGGAACCTAAAACCTATTTTCGAGAAACCAGCAATACAAATTAAACTAAACTATGTATTGCTGCAACAATAGATTGTAACAAACATAAAATATATTAATTTCTTTTATTAATTAGTTAGATATTTTTTTGCGGAGAATGACCTATCAGAAAATCTCAGCAATTACATATGCTGGACACCACGACCAAATTGTGTATTCATCGCTGCACTGATAAACCGCTGATAATTAACTATTAAACCCTGGGACTCCGATTCTAGATTGGTACGCATTCAATCCAGTCGCTGTTACAGTAATCGGAATGGGAAATTGCAAGAAGTGAAATTTATATGTAAACTAACCCCTGCGGTTTGAGATACGTCTCAAATATCAGACTCGCAGAGATGACTTTTTTTGCATTTTTTTTTTTCAGCTAAAACAATCTTTATTCACGCAGCAACTAACTAGACTACGCATCTGATATTGTGAATTTGGCTAAATGTAACCCATATTTCACAAATCTAGAATATCAGACGCGCAGTGAAAAGTCTACATACATTCTATTTTTTGCAAA